>CM052096.1:6171366-6199103 GCA_028453745.1 Agapostemon virescens | reverse complement strand
AATTCCCTTCAAAGAAATCATGAAATAAGAATTATTTATAAATTGTCTTGAGAAAAATCATGAAACAACAATTCTGTATGAATTTTCCTGAATGTATTCTTCAAACAAGAATTCTATATGAATTCCCTTCAAAGAAATCATGAAATAAGAATTATTTATAAATTGTCTTGAGAAAAATCATGAAACAACAATTCTGTATAAATTTTCCTTAATGTATTCGTCAAACAAGAATTCTATATAAATTCCCTTCAAAGAAATCATGAAATGAGAATTTTTTTATAAATTGTCTTGAGAAAAATCATGAAACAAGAATGCTGTATGAATTCTCCTTAACGTAATCATCAAACAACAATTCCATGTGAATTGTATTACAATTAATCATGGAATAAAAATGTTACGTGAATTCTCCTCGAATCAATCATCGAATATTCATTCTTTATGAACCCTCTTTAAATCAATCATATCGATATTAAAAATGTTCTAGAACTCTATCAAGTATAATTTGAAATGATGCAGCAGAAAAAATGTCTTCATTGAAGCATGATTCGCGAAAGGCGAGAAATCTTCGAGGGCAACGCAGCGTTATTCGATTGACAAATCGCTTTGCCATAGCTCACAGGTCGGATGAAAATAATGTATCCACCCCTTGCCCCCGTATCGATCTTTCATTCACAGATTTCATTCAATCTGGCCGATGTCAGAGTTTGCGTCTATTGTTGTCGTTCCCGGAAGTCGCTTAGTATGGTAATTTCGTAATTTGTTTCCTATTGTGCAGCGGCGTATGATGTTGCATCGGTCGATCAGATGCAGCTGCGTGAAATTACCGTGCTACCGGCAGACACTACGAATCGCCCAACACGATATTCGTGAATTTGCATCAGTGTTCGTTTTATTTTATCGATGTCGCCGGTTTCTTCTGTCCTGTCGGAAGGGGGCGGATTAATCTACGTCGGTACGTCTCTGTTCTTCGTCTTTTTGCGCAAACGAGTCATGTATTTATGGAACTTTATGCGGCTGTCTAGCACAAACGTCTTTCAGATCTTATAAAGTTGATCGAACCGAGTGTCGCACTATCGTGAAATAAAAGTAAAATTAAACAAAAAGCATTTCGAGCTTTGCCCGGTCACTTCATATAAATATGAAGCAGGTGACATGTAATAGGTTTCTGTAGAATATTAAAAAGCACTCGAATTTTTTTTTTACTTCTACTTTAATGTGAAATGTTTAATTGGCTTCTTCATTCTATTAAGGATTATTCGAATTTTAATTAGGTTTTCCATTTAAATATGAAGCAGTTTTAGTTTCTTTATTTTAAAATGAAATATTTAATTGACTTCTTTATTTCAATAAGAAGTATTTAAGTATTTCTTTATTTTAATCAGAATTATTCGAATTTTTATCTGCTTCTTTATTTTAAAAAGTATTTTAGTCTTGGTTGTTTGCTTTATTTTAATGAGAATTATTCTCCAGTTTCTCTCAGCTCCTCCATTTAAATATAAAGAAGTTAACGTTTGATTGGTTTCTTTAGAATAATAAAAGGAATTCTTATCTTTTCTGGTTCCTCTGTTTTAATACAAAACATTTGAGTTTTGGTTGGCTCCTTTATTTCAGTAAGAAGAATTTTAGTTTCTACTGAAGTTCTTATTTTCACACAAAGTATTTGAGTTTTGTTATGTTTCTTTATATTAACATAATATTTGTTTCGAAACAATAATTATTAGCAGCGTCTGCACAGAATTCTTATTTCGTAATTGATTTAAACAGAATTTATATTACTTTATGACAATTGATTTAAGCAAAGTTCACATAAAATTCGTAATTCAAATTTTACTAATAAAACATTTGCAAATGGTAAAGTATGGAAAAGTGTAGTACAATGTAGTCTTCCTTCTTCATTTATTTCTATACTACCTATAATTAATGTATCTCCATTATTATAATTTTATTTTTACAATTATTTAGTATTATTTCTTAATCTTGTCACTTATTATTACTCATCCAAAGCGTAGAAATATTTGCGTTATATTTGAACAAAGTTTCACAATTTTCTTCTCAATTAATACAATCGCTGTCACCTTTAAAAGATTGATTAACACTCGCTATGAACAATTTTCTTTTCAATAAGGAATTCATTGATTGTGTGGACCCGAGATAATTTGTTGGTTTCTGAATGCAATTGCTGTCACCTTTAAAAGATTGATTAGTACATTGCTTGCCGAACTACTACTCCGGAAAGCCTCGCGAAATTAAAGTAATTTAGCTAATGAGATCGAAACTGCAGAGTTAAAGTTTATCAGACTGATTACTCTTTAGTTCTTTTAAATTCGACAAATTCTAACAGAAATTAATCCTTAATCTTTATAGGAAGATATATTTTAAAATAAAAAATTATTGAGTTGCTTGTTTAATTAAAATATCGCCGATGTTTCAATCAAATATCGTTGGACCAATTTTGTATCATTATTTGAACGATAATTGAAACAATTTTCAACCAGATAATATTTTTACGAAATTTCGTAGCGAATAGTTCCCTTTATAATTTTTAAATTTATTTAATGGATTTCTCAGGGATTTTCAGTCAGTGAGGAGATTAAACACAGTAATCGTTTTAAGTAGTCTTCAATCGTTAATCTTTAACCCTTTTGCACTCCACGCAATTTTAATCCGAAAATCGAGACACTTCCTTTCACGAACATATAACTTACACTACTACTCGTAGATTTCGCTTTTTACCGATGGTCCGCAAAAAATAAAGGAGAAATTAAGGCATAGAATTTAATGGTTGGTACAATGATATCTTTATTGTTCTGGAAGCATGGTAAAACGAAGTAATTGGAACGAGGTGTTCGTTAACTTTAAGCGGCAGTAAAGTAGCGTCTATGAGACTGAAAATTAATTAACTCTTTTCTACAGACACCGTTCATCGTCGTCGAATTTTCTGTTTCACACGACTGTAAAACTGAAGCCGCCATTATTCTTACACTCTAATGCCGGTAGAATGAGTAAAACTTCGTAATAGGGGCGTCCCACATAACAGTTCCATTTTAATTTCCCATTATACGTTTAAATTGCGGATTTCATGGTTCCGAAGCAGACATCAGAATTACTTGTATAAAATACTTCAGGAATCATTATTTTTCCCTTTCCAACGCATAATTTAACGTATCTTAAATAATAGTACAGTATTATGTGATACGAAGGATAATAATGGTTTGATTCAGAACGATATTATTAATATGTGTTGTTTTACTTTTTAGAAAATATAAAATAATGAACTATTTAAATATAGGGAATATTAAAATATTGAAATATTTGAGAATATTTTAAACGATGAAGATGGCAATAAATATTGCTACAAAAATATTCTCAATTATTTCAGGGTTTAAATATTCTCAATTTTTAATTTCTCTACGTCCTGATGATTTTCGGACAAAAATAGAACACAACCTAGCTGTTTACCGAACAGCGCTCGTCATGTAAAATTCAAGAACCAATCTGATCTTCGTTTATAAAGTAAGATCACGCATAAACATAATACAGTAACTTGCTCCTCGAAATTGGTAATTTGCCGTGTTCTAACAAAACAACGCCAGTTTACACGTTCAATTACAATTTTTTAAAGAAATTGCAAAATACGTGATCAAATGAAACTTTTCTGTGAAAATATCTCTTGGAAACTTTAGAAAAGTCTTACTGTAATACAACAAGGCAAGTTTACACGTCCAATCCTAAATTTAAAAGAAATCGTGGAATACGTAATCAGTCGAAACTTTGCCGAGAAAATACCTCTTAGAAACTTTAGAAAATTTGTCCCGTCCTAACGAAACAACGACGTTTTACACGCGCGATAACAATTTCCGAAAAAGATCACAGGAACCGTGGTCAGACGCCACAAAACACAGTTTCAATTTCCGTTTAATTTTCTGGAAGTATGAACGCGGCAAAGTGCATTTTACTTAATATCGGTGCTCCAAATTCCGGGGAAACACTGCATAAATTTTTGCTAATCCGCCCCGTTCACCTAATCCTCGTCGCGATAAAAAAACCAACAGGTGATTACTGAGCGATCTGCAGAACTCATTATCTCGCACCGGTAGGGCCAAGAAGATGGAAGCTTCGTTTATAACTCGTAATAAAAGAAAGAAAAAAGAAAAGAAAAAGAAAGGCGTAAGTATCTTAGTGGCCTTCATTAAATTTCATGAGGAAATTAACCTACTTCGTTAAGAAGTTCCAGAAAAGCCTCAATCACCGTAGACAAATTATACAAAGAGGACAAGTTTTCTGTCACGGTAGACTTCCTTAAACTGACGTCCTTGAATTAAAGAACAATTTCGATCTTTCTTCCCTCGTTCCGTAAGAACGGCCCTCGTGGAAAAGGGTGACAAAAAAGAATCCCATTCAGCGATCTCATTCGACGATAAATTCCACCAGAAGCTCGTTTTACTTCGTTGGAAAAACCGGAGCGCCTAACAATTTTCTAACATTTCCCTCGGCGTTTCCTTGCGACCGTCTGATTTAAATACGTCGCGGTCGCATAATAGGCGAAAGATTTTTATTCTGCAATTTATCCCGAACGAAATTCTAATCTCTGACCTGATATCAGCCAGAGAGAGAGAAAGAGAGAGAGAGGGAGAGAGAGAGCACGAAAGATCTTTTAAGCTTCATCTAATTGGATATTCCGACCGTTTTAATGCCACCGAAGGATTTTACTTTCTTTCCGCCTTTTCTTTCCCTATCTCGGGAGCGGCCGACTGCGAGCTGGGAATGCCAATTTTGTGTGCCAGAGACTTATCTGCACTTTAATTTAACTCGATAATTGCGCCCGCACATTGTTGTTAACTTTCCGCGAAGTTAACTGGACCAGTTGCTGCCGCGAACCGTGGTTTATCCTGTTGAATTGGTCTTCATTTAGAACGACGACTTCATTTTCGACAGGTACAATGCACTGCGACAGTCTCTGCCTCCAAAGGTACGCTAATTTGTTTATCATTAGTATAATTAGACTCGGATAATATTAACCCTTTGCACTCGAAGCAATTCTCATGCTAAAATTAAGGCAGTTTGCAACCACGTCTGTCTAGAAGGGTTATTCTTCTCGATTAGTTAAAGTTTTGTTTAGTTTACAGTTGAGCTCAGTTTATATTCTAGTTTAATTTATAGTATATTTCAATTTACAATTTAGTTTAGTGTAGTTTATAATACAGCACAGTTCATGGTTTAGTTTCGTTAAACCGTTTCCTTCGCTCTGAGCGCGTCGACTGCAATGGCGGTCGCCGGTGGCTGTTGACTTGCTTTAAAATGATCGTCGTAATACTACCAGCACCGAATTCATTCATTCTTAAATCAACTGTAGTGCAACGTCTATCGCAAACTTCATTATCAACCAACTGATAATAATTCTAAACAAATTCTAAGCAAGATTCGTACGAAACACTCAATATTCACGCGTTAGTCAACCGATGCTCTAAACTGCTTCCGTTCTTACACGCTTTGCACAATAAATATAATTACAACCACAAAACCATTTAATACTACCAACAGTTTCCATGTCACGAAAACAAAATGGAGATATTTAGGGGCTTCCTTTGGCTGGGACACTGTGTAAATGATTTACTAAAACCCGATATCATACGGAAGCGTAAAGAAACGCGTCCCGTGTTCTTGTTTCCGAGAGCAGCCTCGAATGGCTGACTACTGGAGCAATTACCCGGCTGAAGATGGAAAAAGATGAACATTCTCTAGGATAATTTCGGATTCAAGTCACGTCACGGCGCGGCGTTTCCGATACAATATTTACACACCGATTAGAGGGCGAGGGGCGACACCTGATGGAGGGGCCTCTTCTAAACTCCGTGAAATAAATCGTCCATTAAAGTGAAGAACCATAGGCGTGTGTGATAGAGACAAATAAAGAGAGATTGAAGATTTCCGAACCCTTTCAAAAATTAACGATGCTATATCTATCTGCTACAGCCATACCAATAATGTTACCGACTTGAAAAAATTCCTGAACTAGCTCCAAACATCCCTAAAGGCACCACCATAGTCACAAGAGGCTAGGATTTCAGGGACCTATAGAAAAAATGAATATGTCAAGTCCATTTTGGCCATTTCTTCGGTTTTTGTCGCCGCAGAATTTCAATATCGCCCCACGACTGCAATTCGATCGTTATCGACCCGAAAGTTGGCAGATACACTGCCTACGCGCCTAGAAATTTATATGCGGAACTACAGAAGAATCGGTGACCTAAAATATTTTTTGGCCATTTTGCGATCCCCTCTCCCGAGGGGGAAGCGTAAAAGTTCTCGGCTAATCAAAGGAAACGGCAGGTGATTACTAAATGGACGTGGAACTAATTTCACAGGCAAGAAGCAACGCACGCGTTTATACGCGAAGCCTTACCCGATAACGAGTTTGATTACAGAAGCCTCTCAATTTCTTCCCGAAGCTGCGCCGGCCCATGTTTATCTTTGTCTTTCGGTCGGCAAACGACCCGAGGCCGGGCAATTAATGAAAAACATCGTCCGTCGGAATTCCTCTTTTCTCTATCCATCTCTTCCCTCTTCCTTTCCGCTTCCTTTTTACACGCTGCACCCGCGAACCACGCTCCAAACAGTCAATCCTGTGATTGATCGCACCGGTGAATGGCGCAGCTTCTTTCTCTCTCCGTTTTCTCTCTTTCTCTCGTTCTGTCCTTCTCCTCATCCTCTTCTGCTCGACGTAAGATTCCTAATTAAAAGAACATTTTTCCGGTCTGCCGGCTGGAAAGCAGCCATGCAGACGTCTGACAACTCGAGGCGGAATCGTGCACCCGTGATTTTCAGCGTTCACGTTCCTTTACCGTAGTTGGATTGATAATTAAGTGTCCCGGACGGGAATTGCTTCTTTTCTAGTCTGCCACCACGCTCGCGAAATTATTAACTGTAATTAAGGAATTTTTCATTTTAGCGGCCGAGCGCGCGGCGGCTCGCATAGCTGGGGCGACTTTACGAAAAACGGGAAGAGGAGATACTGTGAGTTTCCTTCATTTTCTTGTCGGTGACTGGCTTCCCTAAGATCCGAGGGTAAAACTGCGTGTGCAAATTGTTGTCGGGCCGGATAATTCTATTTGAAATCATTTTCAGAGACTTTCTTCAAATATAATGGCGGTTAGCTAGTTAACAAGTTGGCTGCCTTGCGAATTTTATTTAATACAGGTTTATTTATTACGGAATAGTTTAATTAATTATAGACACGCACTTGCTGAGAAAACGGGGATCAATGTACGAGGTGTGTTCAAAAAGTATCGCGAATCTTGTGTTTTTTCAAAAATTATTTATTTATTCATGAATACCTATTTTGTCCCCTTCAAAGTAATCCTCATGAGATATTATACACTTGTGCCAACGGTTTTTCCAATCTTCGAAGCACTTCAAAAAATCATTTTTTTTATCTTTTTCAGCTCCTCCTTCGATGCCGTCTTTATCTCGTCAAGCGTAGCGTAACGTCGTCCTTTCATGGGCCTCTTCAGTTTAGGGAACAAGAAAAAGTCACAGGGGGCCAGATCTGGGGAATACGGTGGCTGCGGCATCATTAGTGTGTTGTTTTTGGCCAAAAAGTCGCGCACAAGCAACGATGTGTGAGCAGGGGCGTTATCGTGGTGCCGCATAAAAATCGAAGACGATCCAAAACACGTGCAAGCAAAGCAGCTGTCAACAATTAAGTGAACATTCAAAATGGCCGAGCTTGTCGGCATAAGTGAGAGACATGAGTACCAACATAAAGCCACAAAAAGATCGAAATTCGAATATACGTAACCCGCGAAAATTCAAAATTCGCGATACTTTTTGAACACACCTCGTACACTGAGCATTGAAGTAAATTATAAAAATATATCAGATGTGATAATAACTTTAGTTATAGTGAAAATGGTACAGCAATTGGGTTAATGCGGCCCACCGAAAATGTTCCCGTACGCCGAATGATTGAACGCGCTACTTGAAACGGGACATTCCGCGTAAAAATGAGACTAGGAATTGTCGTAGCAGGGAGTCAAATGAGGATCAAAGTACGCTGAAGCTTCCGAAAGAGCTAAACCCTGCAGGCTCCTCTTGTTTCTAACAATTGAAACAAATATGTGGATGTAATACCCGGGATGAACACTTGGGTGCAACGATGCGCGATGTGCACTCGCACAGCCCGGAACAATGTAAATCGATTTCGCAGCGCACGTGTATAATATCAAGGTAATTGCGTTGTTTTGATAATACAGAAGTCTATTCCGGCTGGCTGATCCGGCCGTATCAGGCACAAATGAGCCCAGCGTGAGATTACCGTGGAAAAGGGTTTTGGCGATGAGGGGCCGGGAGGGACGAGGAGGGGGGGAAGGGGAAATGGAATGATAGAGTTTCATATTCAAGTGTTGGCCCAACGAATTGGCGAGGAATTAATCCCTAGCCCCGTGACGCAATTTTACATGTTGCAAGCACGATATAATTAATGCAACGGAACACCGCGAGGCCGTATTAATACGGCTGGCGTATATAATTTCAAACGAGACCAAACTTCGCGGCCGTAATGATTATTAGAGTGGAAACGGACGGATCCGCGTGGATCGCGAACGCCGGATAAGCTTCGCAAAAATATTTGTATAAATCATCGAGCAAGCTCCGGTCGCCTAACTATAAACGCAGGCTGTCGCAGTTCGGTTGCGCGCCGGTTAGCTTGCTATTTGGTAGAAATTACAAGTTGTGTTGGTCTTGCGAATGGCTGAGCGTGGTTTAATGTGTGCATGCGGCGTGGGTGCAGTGTGCTGGTAGACTCGCGAAACGATGGATCGTTGGTAGAACGACTAACGAACTGGAAATCGGAAAATTTGCGAATAGGTTTCGTCTGAAATGCTCACAGAACGTATACATAGAATCAACTTCAATCGTCTTAGCGAATCTGTAATCGTCGTTTTTACCGTAGCAAAAGTACAAGGTGTCCTTCGAAATGGTTGGAAATAGAAGAAGAATCTAATTTCTTTGTCATTATGGAACAGCATTTTCCGAGATGTTAGATTATTCGGTTAGTTACTGTCCCAAAACGTTGGACAAATTGTAGAAAGTATGAAAAATTGTATAGTGTCCGAATATTAAAGTGATTCACTGTATTTAAGACAGTGCTAATAACGATATAATTTCTAAATTAATTTCATCTATCGTATGATCCACGTCCGATTAAAATCGGAGGTTTTAAAGCCTGACTACAGTCTTTAAACAATTATCAGCGTTGGAGTTAATATTTCTCTTTCAGAATTTTAGCGATCGCCGGCGCTGAGCGGGAATGCCTCGCTCCGACCCTGTTTCGGCCTGGGAAAGCAAGGGAAAATTCTTTCGTGGATCACAACAATTTTCGAATTAGCAATTAAACGATTCCCACGGACGCTTCTCCCGGCGAGCTTCGTCGGCCGGCAGAAAGTTTTCCAGGAGCGTATTAATTAAACGGTTCCTTGGAGAGAGCCGGCGCGGAGAGCCGGTCAAAACGAAGAATAGAAGCACGTATCTGTAACAAGAATTCCGCGAACGTCGGTTCCCAATCGAACTTCCGCCCTTGGAAAGCGAAGATAAGCCGTAGATGACCGGAACGTTTAGCGGAATTCGTTCGTGCCGATCGATGGTTTCCATCGTCGCCGTTGCGGTGGGATATAAACTCCTGTGACCCTCGCTACGTGACTCGAATTAACGATCACAATTAACGCAATAGGTATGTAGCGACGCCCTGGGTCCCGTTCTAGGACCAGGCCGCAAATCATTCGAGCTGTCGTTCACTGTTATCGGAGCAAAAAGCGGAAGTACTCACTCAACATGCCCGGCATTCGATGGCCACGTCAATTTTTCATGGACGTGTCGCGTCCGATTGGATAATCGACATCAAACAAGCTCTACAAAATTTCTACCCGGTGTACCGGCGTGCACACGCACGGAAAGAAACGGTGTCGGTGTGTTGGTGTTTTCGTTCCGATCGCGCGCTACGCCCGAAACGGTTTTTCTTTTTTTTTTTTCCAAATTTAATAGCGAAACGCGATTTTATTGGACTTTTACAGGAAGAAGTAAATGTACACTGGTGCGCAAAAGCGGGCTTATGCGTGCGGCAGAACTAGATGCCCGGAAATGTCTCGATACATTTCGCAGATGTGCACGGTCCATGGAAAACGTGATACGAGACTGGATCGAACAACGAGAATTGTGATTCCGTGATGATTTATTTTTGCATTTGATCGCTCGTTTGTGAAACTCTTTCTGATAGTTTTGCGACATTTTTCTGATTAGAATGATACCAAATATGATACTGTTTGGAGAGTATTTATTTGCTCGATTCGCGATTCAGTAGAACCTCGGTTAACTGAACCGACACAGGCTTTACACTCCAAATTCGCCATTTTAAAGACGGCGAAACAAATTGCTCTCTAGCAGACCAAAATGTAAGAACTACTCCAAAAACGAAACATTTTATATTTTTCACTAGTCAAAGCACAAATCAAAATGACTGGTTTCTTCAATTTTCTTCTCCAAGTCTTGAAATTATAAAAATATTTTCTTGAGCAAGTTTCGAATGAATTTATTTATTGAAGCAAACATTACGATGAAAATTCTACGAGGTCTTAATGAATGCAGGATTATTATTATTCTAGAGTTAACTAATTTGTAAAACTGTTGTTCACATGTTTATGACATTGTTAAAAATATTTCAGTGAAAAGATAAATGATTAATCAGACTGTCCACCCACCGAGGTAACGACCAACATGTCCACCCCCAATTTTCCAATTATTAAGAAAACAGAGAACATTTTTCCCTTAACCATCAGTTCGTTAAATCATTAAAGTATAATTTTTATTTTTAACAATTGCATGTTTTACAATCATTTGCACTACCTCCAATATTCGAGCACTATTAAAGTAACGCTCGAAGTGCATAAATTAATTCGAATTTTCAAGTTTAATTTTTTCTTCAGCCAAAATGAATGTCAGACTCCAGGTGTTGAATAAAAAGAGAGAGAAGAAAATTGTAATCGTTGCGGACGTACAGTAAATGATAGAGCAAGGTGTGGTGTTGGAATACTTTCGTTTGACACCGTATTTCTCGGCAATGGTTCAGCTGGAAGCGCTTCATTTGGTAAATCCGTGTAGCGAAAAGCAAGGTAACAGCTCGTATGATAATCGGTGGCCCGAAGTAGCAATCTTCTCTCGCAGAGAGATAGAGAACAAGGGATCTTCCGCAGTGTGCACACTGTCCCGGAAAGTTCTGCGGAAAGTTAATCGGCGTAACTGGTTCGAGTGGCGCGACTTAAGTCTCGTTACCTTCTACTCGCTTCTGCCAAATACCGCGCGAGGCTTGTTCATGCAAATCGGTCGACGGATGCGCGAAAGCGGGAGAGTACACGCATCCCGGCATCCTTTAATTAAATCCGCGACCGCTGATTCAATTCGATGCCGCTAATCCGTGTCCCTTGTCATTGAGTGGCTTGATTACAAGACCGGTCCTAATAACTGGCGATGTCGTTCTAATAACTACATCTGGCCCTCTCGTAATTGCGGCTAACTCCTAAAATCGAACCTGAACAGGCCTCACGAGCACGCTCGTTTTCTGCTAATACGCTCCCAATCAGTTCGTGACACCTGCGCTCTGCTACCGCCTACGCCACAATCATCCGTCGACTACGAATTTTACGCGTTTCTGCCAAAAATCAATTCTATTTAAAACACTAAAAACTATTTAACAAATCTAATGCAATTAAATCTATCTAAATCCTGTATGCTTCCTTTGTGGCCTCGGATGACCTAGAATAACGACCATAAGTCATGAAGGGTTAAACTATCATTGTTACACATAATTGATTTTATTCAAGTTTTATGGCTATATGAAAGTAACATAATATTCTTTCAAACTTTGCCAATATTTCAGAATGCATGAACCTTTTGCCAAGTTTGTAAATATGAAACCGGCATTTGCGTTATTGACGCCATTTTCTTGTTTTGACATCTCACAAAGATTTTCAACTCACAACCATACAAGTTTCATACAACAGCATAGTTTTTAATAGCGTTGAACGTGTCGAATTTTGTGCCTGGAAACTACGATTTGCAGACAGCATTGATTTTCTGTTACCATTTGAAGAAAACTGCTGCGGAATCCAATCGAATGCTTGTCGAAGCTTATGGTGAGCATGCTTTTGGTAAATGACAATGCTTTGAATGGTTTAAAAAATTCAAAAGTGGCGATTTTGGCGCGAGAAACGAAGAACGTGGAAAGCCACCGAAAAAGTTTGAAGACAGCGAATTGCAATTACGCGCACCGTCTGACCATAACCAATCTATTCCACTTACTGCAGTTACTCAACTCTTTGCTGTACAATATCGAGTCATGCTCATCATAGAAATTTCAGAGGTAATCTGTTAACCCTTAGCACTTGAGTGACGACTCTGAAGCCTCACGAGAAATTGCCACACCATTATTTAAAACAATTATTACATCGCTATCTTTATATTTAAAAAATTAATAAAAATTTCCAGCTTCATATTTACATACTTGATACTGGTCATTGCTCGATGTCAATTTCGCATCTTGTGAGAGATTTTTAAAATTAAATTTTACAATTAATTGATACATAGTTTTGAATAACATTTTAGAAAAGGTCTCTGAAATATAATTTTATTCAAACAAAATACTAAATTTAATATAATTCTCTTTTGTGTATGAACATTTTCATGTTGCGATGAACGTGTATTTATATATAAATATGTTAATTGTAGTATCCTTTTCATTTTCAGAAACTAGATAATAAATGTAACGATGCGCCAGACAGTCTTTTAAACGAAAAACAGATTACGCTTGTTAATTTATTTACAGTTAAAACCACTGACACGCAAACCCATTGCACGTAAATGTATCTCTATTTTAAACAATTGTTTCACGAACAATGGTACCTAAAGCTACAAAAGCCATACTCAATCCATTCTACACCGTTCGTTCTTTCTCCCTGCATCTTCATTGTGGCTTTTCACACAATATCCACAAAAACCAATCTTCCCTGTTTTCCTCATTTTAAAAAGATAAACAGTTTCAGATACAAAAGCACAACATTGCTTCTTTCTGTTGGAGGAAAAGTAATGGTTACTCAATTCTGTATTTTACCTTGCTTTTATCTTTAAAAACAGACTAGATACAATCTAAAATGCCACAGGCATTATTTAAACTTGTTTATGCATAAACTAAATTTCGTAAAAATTAGCAATTCTAAGACAAACATGACGACTTTAACCCCTTTGCTTCTTTTCTTCGCATGTTTTCTGACTCGTTAAAATATCTTCGTTTCTATAATCACGATTACGACAGTATAATATTTTTTCGTGTGTCCAAGGTATTCTACGTTCCCTTAAAAATGATTGTACACTTTCGAAAAGGTAAAAACAATTTCAACCAAGTCAAAATAACGCTTTCTAATATTTTCTCAAATTTAACGTTCAGCGTTGGTTAACATTACAACAATTTATTTCTGTGGGTATATGTTATTAAAAAAGTGGCTAAAAGTTTGAATAGCCGCATTGTGGTTATTCTTTCAAAGTAATGTAAAATGGTCGCTCTTTTAATGCTCCGTAAACCTACTGTTAATCGTTGAGCAATAAAGTTGCGACAATCCTATCGCACAGAGCAATTGTTTAAATTCTTCGCGGACGTGTTAGTTTCGGAAGCCATTATAAAACTCGAAATGGAACCATCGAAATTTTCGTTCAGCAGATCGTGTAACAGATATTTGCGTCAGTCGATTTTCCGCGTAAAAAATCACTCGTACGATCTGTTAATTTGAATAAATGTAGCCCGCGTTTCACGGCAACGTTGACGGGATGTGTGCCAGATGTATTTTCCCATGAAAATAATAAAACGAGTTTCATAGAGTTTTTAATAAACGTCGGCGGATTCATATCCGCGAGTCGATCCCCCAAAAAGCGTTGTGGTCAAATATACAGTACTTATACTTTAATACAATCAATTTTTCTATACAATACCCGGTTTCGGTTCGAAGCCCACGCTTTTGCCTCGTCCTCGTTTCGCCATCCCTATCGGGCTTTCACGGACCCGTAAAATAGCTATGCTGTATCATGCATTAATATCCGAACTCGCGTCAGAGCAATTTGTTCCCGGTTCCCTTGTATCGGCCCCGTTGCCTCACAATTGCCAATTGCACACACAAAGCGTATGTAACTATAAATGTAATAATGCATTGTAACAATGCGAACCAGCCGGAGCCTCCTACGATATATCGAAAACTCGGTTATCTTCTCGTTAACGTTCGTTTCAAAAAATAATGTATGCGAATTCTTACAATCAATTACCGATTCAACGACTGCGCGGTCATCTGCATTAGACATTCGCAAAATCACCTGCAGCAATTATATAATTGACAAATTTGTCATTGTGTGTTTCATTTATTTGGAAAACCGAAATATCTCGTGACACGAGTTGCGAAAAGAGTTTGTTTATCAAATTTATTCGAAATCGAGGGGACAATCCCGTGGTGTATTTTTTGGGACTCGAATGTTCAGGAGGAAATTTTAAAGTCAAATTTATTTTTATAAATGGAACTGTATATATATGCATTTTTATTTAAGACGATAACATTTTCCTTGGGTTATTTGATAAAGGAAACACACTTGTAGAACTGTGTGAAGCTCGCTTAGAAATTTTGAGAAGTATAAACTCGAACATGTGCTGAAATTAGAATATTTGTTTATTTAAATTTTAAACGTTAATCGGATTTCGATAGGTCGACGACGAGTGCGTATTTGATTTTTTAAGCTAACAGATAGTTTGAGTTCGCAAATTGTTAAATATCAATATGTACTTCCAATTTTTCCAAGCATTTTTAGGAATTCGAAGAACCCTTAACTCTTGATTGTTGAGTTCGAGATACAATTTAAAATTGCTACACTATTATTTAATACAATTTTTGTATCACTGTGTACGCATGCAAATGGTTAAAACACGTTTCTGCCTTTTTAACATTAATATACCTAAAGTAATGAATTCGTTGAATAATTCCTGATGGATAGTTTCAATTTCATTAACCGTCAATTAAAAGTATTAGTAGTCCTGTGAAGCTAGTATTAATGTTTTATTGGCCAGCGTGGAGAGTTGTGCAGAGTTTTCGAACTGGCATAAAATCCAGTTTATTGCATTTCGGATTAGTTTTTGTTTTTACATATATGCAAACACGTCTGATTGAGCCACCTCGCTTTTGGCACAAAGCTATTTAGATTTGCTGAGTGGACTGCATAATAGCTTAGGTCTCAGTCGCTTGCCACCTTGTTTCCCTTTCTCTCATTGCCAGAGAATATGCCACTCCTGCCCCCAAGAAACGTGACCCAAAAGGTCATTCAATCAAACGAAAATGTACAAACACGCTAACTTCCTTCGACCCACAGGACGTGTACAGAAAGAGCAAATTTGCAGACAAGTCAGTCATCCTCTATTAGTCAATCTTTAGATCACTCACGTGCTGGCCTCTGTAAATAGATTCGTCAGCACTTGTGCCCAAGTTTATCGACAAATACACAGACATACGACTTATGGCTTTGGCAAGCCCGTGGGGCTGCGAGATTAAATGCAAATAATTGTTTCACTGCTACAAATATTTTATAATACGTTTCGGTTTCTGCGCTACTTTTCTGCAAAAGTTGATTTATTCTACAAATCAATTCGTAGGCCTTCGGAAATTTATTCGATACGTATAAACAGCTAAAATACAGTCTACTGCAAATAGAAAATAATCTTCGTCACTTTCTGTGCGAAAATTCACGAATATTCGATTTGGAGGATGAAAGATTTGATAAAGTATAAATCGGTTTGTTCGATTCAAAGTGTTGCCATTTTTACCAATGATTAATATTTCTGAGAAATTCTACAATACATTTTAGATTATGCTTTGTGAATTATACTTTGTAGATTGAGAATTGAAGAAATTGTTCATTTCAGATGTTCAATTTTTGTCAGCCATTGCATTTTGATGCTCCAATAAAAAGCTGCTTCAAAAACATTTAATAATTCTTCGATTTTCTTATATTGTGTTCTTGTAAGACTTAGGAATAATGTTAATAGTCAAGTTACTAACATTGTGGAAGGCCAGAATTTTCCATTTACTAGTTAGGCTTAAATGAAATGCCCTAAAGCAGCACATTAATAAATAGCCAAGATGGTCTACCTTTAAAGGCCATTTCGAAAGCTGAGAATAATTCTGCAATCTATTAGTATTTAATTATGAAAAAAATTGAGAACAAAGTTAACAGTCATGTTAAAAACACTGTGGAAGATCAGAATTTTCTTCTTATTAATTAGGCTTGAATAAAATTCCCGAAGGTATCATTTTTGAATACTCAAGGTGGAAACCCAAAGTGTGACCGATCAATTATGCGAAACACAGTATATTATATAATACGGCGGTAATAATTCTTGCTTATCGAAAACAATCCTGAGGCAGCATCCAACTGATGTTTGGGGAACGCGAACTTTCGCGGCGCTCTGCGGCGTGTTGATCTTAACCCTAGGTTCAACTCAGCCATGTAAAATCTAAATTGCATGCAAGTTCCCAGAATTCGCTGTTGCTCACTAACGAGCCAAGAATCCACGAAACTATTCTGTTGTTCTTTCATTAACGGGGAAGTGGAATTATAACTGCGCTTATGTCAGTGGAAACAGGCCGGTAACTTTGCGCAATCACGAAAAACGAGCAAGACTCAATTCACACCGACAAGCACTGTCGAACACTTTCGAACAGCTACTTAAGATGAATTGTTTCGCATTCGATCGATGCGATGCTTAACCCTTGCAAGACGATCCATTTTTATTATTTTTATTATTTATACTGTTTAGAACTATTCACTGGTCTATTTATCAATTTTTCAAATACATTTTTGGTCCTGCCTCTTGTGGATGCATTCACTTTTTCGTTGATTCTCATTCGACAATTATTCATTCAATTTATTCGCTAGAATCTATGCAATTAACCCTTTGACTGCGGCGCGATTCTCGGAGCAATCCATCAATACAGACAGCGCGTTATTCGCCTGTCTATCGTTGCAATTGGTCAGCCACAGACAAGTGACGAAAACAGTGGAGATTCGATACTATTCTTAGGGTTTATAAAAGTAATTGCAAAGAAAATAAAAATATCAATTTTTTAACTATTTTACAAGTAGCTCTTTAAGCTATTTTAATTTTCTTAATTTAATTTGTCCATTCCTTCGATAGTAATCGGTAATTAAATATAAAGAAACAAATCGCAAATTAATAATTAGGAACAAATTAATTTTGACAATTTTAACATAATAATAATAAAAGTAATGAAACGATAATGAACGAATCAAGATAATAAGAAGATAACGTAAACAATTTAATAATCAATTTGTGTGTGTTATATTCTTATCTATATTCACATTCTTTATTATACTCTATATTCTATATTGTACTCTAATTTTTCTATATTAATTTATTTATGCTGAAATTAACTAGGTTATAGTGTAACATAAAAATTTCTATATCAACTAACTACATATCGTTATTGATAAAATAAATCGTATCAATATGAATATAATCCTATGATCATAATCCTATCATCGTATGAATATAATGCCTTTGTTTTTAAACAAAATCAAACGATATTCTCTTATAATCATGTCAGCATTGAAACAAATGCAGGAGTATAAAAGATATAAATTGTTTGTTGTCTTCTATAACATTTTTAGTAATGAATATGTTATAACAAGTTTAAAATTATTATATTTAATTACAAATGAACTAATTGCAACAATGGCAGGGTGTTAAGCTACGTATGAAAAGCATGAAACTCGCGTAGCAGTCAACGTGTTCACGAAATGGCCGAACGCGAATCAAGAGACCAGCAAGTGGAATGAGACTACGCGTAGTCAGACAACGTTTTGATGACTGCTTTGTGTAGCTGCTAATGCTGCAATCGGTGCTGCATAATTCGATCCGGAACTTACAATACGTACAATCAACATTATTAACTGCACACCATGTACAGATCTGTAGAATCAAGAACCATAGAAACAGAGAATGCTGTTTTCTAAAATATATCCTTTGCCATTGATTTTACAATTATTCGAAAAAAAAAAATAGAAACAATAGTAATTCAAGATGACCGATTTTATCTCCTTTTAGTGTACACCAAATTAACCCTTTCGAAGCAGATTTAATTACAAAATTAAAACATTTGTTTCTACGTAGAACATTTTTATTCTATGCAATGTTTTTTACATTATGCACCTGCCATGGAATCTGTTTTCTCACGCAACAGTTGCACACAGTTAAATGCAGTTAAACACAGCAGTGTTGAGCAATTTATAGAATATGAATGAATTTAGTAAAATGGAAACTGTGTTAAAATATTATTTGTTAAAGTTTGATAGTTTATCGCAACTGTGAATAGATTTGCCAAGTGTTCGAGCGAATTTCCAAAGGAACCTACAACGTTTCAGCTATGGTTAAGTGCAATTATCGAGGCACAGTGGAACTCGATTTATCACAGTAGATTCGTACTATTTCCAGGTCAGTTAGAGAGGAATCGATGGAAAATTTAGAGGTGTTTGGTCATTCGCGCAGGAACGGACCTAATGAAATTGACCATGATACCGTGTGAGAAGGGATGTTCCTTTGATTTTAGGACGGTCGTCCAGGGAAGTGCTAGCCGAAGGGTCGTGGTAATTCTCTAAACGAGGGTGAATCTCTGCTGCGAAAGGATGGAATCGCTGTTTCTTTCATTGCGTAATACTTTGCTTTATACGCCAATGTTTTGACAAAATTCAATCTCTTCCTTTGACTCTTTCCACGAAGATAGTACTCTTATTTATTTGAATATCTTTGCTCGTGCTGGATAATACGTTCACTGGTGCATCCTTTCCTTTATGAACGTACTCGTCAAATTTCTCGCAGTAAATCGATACCAAACACGATACAATTCGGATCATGTTTACTTGATCAATACGCGAATTAATAGAACTTCAATTATCCCAATCAAAGGTACTTCAAATCTTCAGCATCTACGAATACGATAACTTAATTAAAACGAATATTTAATAAATAAACACGCCCCTGATAAAAACATTACGGTTTGTTACAGTGCTGCTTTAAATTAAAGTTACGAAATAGACTGGTTTGCCTCAAAAGAGGAACAGTTTTCTGGCGTGGCGTCCACAACTTGTCAGAGAGATGGTACAAATATATAGTTACCAATAGGCAATACTTTAAATTAAATAGTTTGTATCATTTTTAGACAATGAACACATATTTTCCATACAAAAATTCTGGTTTAATATTTACATATCTGGTAAGTTTCCTGATTTACCTGATCGTTGATGCTGTCGCTTCCGTCGTTGTCATGGAGACTTGTTTCAGAGCCGCCCGCTGTCAATTGTCGACTGTCAACGAGACTGTCGAGTCGTAGATGGTGCTGCCCTATTATGACCGTTTGAAAAAGTTTCATTAGACGTTTTCATCGTGAAAGAATGAAGCGAAGCGATAAATTTGTTAGAGCGATGCTGGGGGACCTTCTCAAAAACGACATCGCCTAAATCGACCGTGGCGTAAACCCATATTGAAATTGGAGCTGACGACAGGACAAACAGCGCAGGTGCACGCGTACACGAACTGTTCGAGCTTCTCGTTTTTCTCGGATTGAATTCGTGTCGGGACACAATCCTCGGACGCGATAATGATAACGTGTCACGGTAACAGCGCTCGCGATTTCATATTCATGGAATTGATAACGCTCGTGTGTCACCGAAGATTACCGATTCGCCGGGTTCGGTCGCAGTTAGGGGCACGTTTCGCATGGCCGTTCGCCCCGCCGCAATTGAATTCAATTAGTATTGTTCCCCGGGAAAGAAGGAAGGGAAAAGGAGGGAGATCCCGAGGAAAGTTTCCTTTCCGGCAGAGTTGCTTTTTCCTCCTTGTTCTCCGGTTAGGTCCTCGAGGGGAAGTTCTTAAAATTAGTTCGCATTGGCATGGTGTACGGTACCGGGATCGTTTCGAGAGGAACTCTTCCGCCAGCTGACAACAGGATTTAAATTGACGTCAGTTTTACAACCCCCGTTACGACTTTGCCAGTCTTTGGCACGAGACGAGGCCTGGGCACTTTTAATTTTCTTTTAATTAGTCTAATTAATTTCTCGGTCGACGGACAGGGGGGGGGGGGGCTACGCCGGACGCCATTAACCAATCTTTAGCGAATTAATAATTTCGCGCGCACCCGACGCCGACATGAAAAAATAAATAAATTCGCGTAACCCTACGCGACGTCATTTATCCGACGGAGGGGCGGCCTCGCGATACGACTGCTCGCATTAACCATTTCCGTCATTATCTTTAATGCCGAGCTACCGACGTGAAATAACGAGGGGAGACGGTTTAATACCGCTGGAATTTAAGTAAAATTTAATCATTAATTTCGTTAATCGACCGTGCGAAACCAGACCTATTGCGTCTACCCTCTCGAAATATCATGACGTTTTGTAAGAGCACGCAATTTTTCCTAACCGTAATCTTTTTAAATTACCGTGCTATTTATAGCGAGCCTTCCTGCGAATTTCGTAAGTAATTAGTTTCGCTCTCGGAATATTTCCTGAAATATTCTGGCGAATCAAGGGATCACCAAATTGTTAACGAAAAATTCTATGAGTCCCAACTTCGTGCAATAATACTTTACAATATTCTGACTGTGCTTATTCGAAATCGCGAAGCATATACTTTTACTCATCTGTGATTTGTTCGAACGTAATCTTTGTGTTCTTACAAAATAGAATTAATAAAACTCGAATTCGTTGTGCTGCTATTTAAATTGCTTTTGAGACTTTCTCACAAATTATGTACAAATTATGATTCTATAGTTAGTAGAAGATCGAGGCTTAAATTGATTTAACAATGCAGGATGCACTTAAAATTGTACAAATATCTTGTCCGAGTTGTTTCATTAATTAATCTTTGAATGTATATTATAATGGGAATTTCGAAGGATATTTTCTCAGCCCACAGTAAAATAAAAATTGTTTATTTTATGACTGGCGCAACTTGAATTCTGAACAAATTTCAAAAATAGAATGATTCAGACATTAGATCTTATTTAATCGTATACTTTGTCGACAAGAATTAAAATTCGACTGAATTAATATTCTGTTTTCACAAGAAAAAGAAATTATGACACAATTCTACAAATACTCGATTTTGCTCGTTAGTTGACTGTTTTATGTTTCACAATTATTGAAAATTCACTTGTAGAAAATAATTAATTAATTACTGACCATCCCCCTAAGTTCAACTTCGCTATTTTCATAATGCAACACTTATGAGATACTTTAAACACTTTTCCATAAATTCCCAAAGTCAGAAGAAAGTGTAATGCTAAAAATCTAGAGCATCCAGAACAAGATAATAAACATGTGAAATAACTGTGGTTCTCGTAGCGTGCAACGATGTCGCCATATTCTTCGATATTTCTTTCAAAAGCAAACTATGTCTGAAGGGGGACCTTATGTGCGGCACATTAGGTGTTCGTGGGTCTTGTAAAAATCATGCGGAAAGTTCGGTTGCTCGCGAAAGGGGGAAGAAAAGTGTTGCACTTGGGTAACTGGGACGTGTTTATTAGTAAAAATCGCCAAAGTTCACCGTTCGAGTGCAGGCCGTGCGGCCACGGAAATGGATATTTTCGAAGGGCATTGTAAAACAAGTTTCAAAGGTTGCGCAGCGCTCCACGCATCGGGCAAAATTGATTAGCCGAACCAGAAAAGTTTATTTGCCGGCCATAGAGAAATGAAAGTCGAGAGCGGATTGTGTGCGATTGTTCATGCAGAACCGAAACTTTGTGCTTCATCCTCCGGTACTAGAATAATGAAATATTTTATGTTCCAGAAGCACCGTTTCACTGATTGGAACACGAAAGGTTCGCTGTACCGTTCAACTTGTTCAAAGCTTCTGCTAACTGTTTAAAGTATTTTCAAATATTTTCTAACTTTTGATCGTCCTCTATTTTTCAGACATTTTGCTTCATCCTTCGGTACTAGAATCATGAAATATTTTGTGTTCCACAAGCATTTTGTGTTCAAAGCTTCTGCTAACTGTTTCAAGTATTTTCAAATATTTTCTAACTTTTGGTCGTCACCTATGTTTTAGAAATTTGCATATTGTCTTCATTTTTATCATTTAAGAACATTTTGTGAGTTAGAATAGAATTCCATTGTATATAGTGTGTATATGTGATATTGTGCAGAGTAATTCTATTTGGAATCGATTTACGAGAAGAAAATGGCATAGCAAGGGGTTAATTTTCATTGGTATGTAAACATAATTTTCAATCGTGGGCCCTTAAGATTTTTAAATTCTAACACTTAGCACTCGAATGGTGCTTCTAAGGCGTCACTAAAAATTGCCATAATATTATTTAAGAAACTTTTGCATCTCTAGCATTTTGTGTTCAAAGCTTCTGCTAACTGTTTCAAGTATTTTCAAATATTTTCTAACTTTTGGTCGTCATCTATATTTTAGAAATTTCCATATTGTCTTCATTCCATTTTTATCATTTAAGAACAATCGAAAATGTTTAGCTCTTTGCCCTGCAAGCAATTTCAGTTTCAAAAGAGAGACATTTTGTGAGTTAGAATAGAATTCCATTGTATATAGTGTGTATATGTGATATTGTGCAGAGTAATTCTATTTGGAATCGATTCATGAGCAGAAAATGGCATAGCAAGGGGTTAATTTTCATTGGTATGTACAAATAATTTTCAATCGTGGGCCCTTAAGATTTTTAAATTCTAACCTTTAGCACTCGAATGGTGCTTCTAAGGCTTCACTAAAAATTACCATAATATTATTTAAGAAACTTTTGCATCGCTATGTTTGCAGTTTAAAAATTGATAAAAATGTTAACGTTCTAAATACGAGTAATAGTAATTAATTCATAAGTACGAAACGAAATAGAATTGTTTCAAGTGCAAAGGGTTAACGTTTCTGAACACCATCAATAATAAAATTACAAAAATGGTCCTCCATTCGAGGGTTAACAACTTCGCCAGGCGCTCGTTCGCTACTTGTCAAAAGGAGAACGGTCTTCGGCGTCGTCTCACCAATTTCTCATTCGGAATTTCGTTGAACTTTGCGGGCCACCCTATAGACACGTAGAGTATCGCAATATTTTCGAAGAGGGATTGAATCGCCGTCGCTCGACAAGCAATCGTTCTATCAGTTCGGTGAATCTCGTGGATCGTTCGTCGCGTTTCGGGGCCGCGGAACTTGCTCATCGGAAGATTGGTCGTGCGTGCGAAGCCGAGACGTCTCTAATAACGGAGGGCCGCAACTTCGGCTGAAATTCTCGCGGAATCGTCGTGAATACAGGAGGGAAAGAGGAAGAGAGGAGACGGGATGCTGGGCTGTTCCCTCGGAAATTCCCAAAGATTATATCGAGATGGTTCGGCTTCCGAGTGAACGGGATTTATTGCTCGGCTCTCGCGGGGCAGGGGTTGGAGATTTAGCGAGCGACGTTTTCAAAACGTCTACAGTCAGCAACGGCTGGTACACTGCTCCTCGGGAGCATCTTCAACGGAGTGGAAGCCTCCTACGTGGTTATCGGCATTTCCCCAGCGGCGCCCAGGCCCGGATTGGGTGTCATTAATGCTTGCTTAACAAGAGTTATCTCAAGTGGGCACGCGTAGAGTCGCAAGAGAATGCGGAGAACGGGGTCCGAGTACTGTTTTCTCACTCTCCCTCTCTCTTTCTCTTCCTCTCTCTCTCTCTCTCTCTTGCTTTGTCTCTCCGTCTTTCTTTCTCTCGACGCGGTCCTTCTTTCCGTTTCCCCATTCGTCGACGACCGACCACCGTCAGCCCGGCAACCGTCTCTCCCTCTCCACCACGGAGTTTACCCTCGTCCGCCGAGTTATCCGAGGGTTCCTTTCATCCTGACGCTTCCCTCGTTCAGCCCTGAAATCAAAGGGACACCCCGTTGTTGGTTTCTCGTCCGGCCAATTTCATTATATAGGTCCCGCCGTTGGACCGGACACCTGCCACCCGCGCCCACGCGAATGGAAAACGAACGCAGTCGTGCACGGCTTCGGTCGCACCCGTTAACACCAGAACTACACCGGACCCGTCAAAACGACGGATTCCAGGTCCTTCGTTTCAGCCCTAGGCGAGATCGTAAAGATCGGTCTTCTCGATAGTTCGACCGCCGAGTACTCGGGACTTGCGGTCCCTTGTTCCAAGGTCAGTTCTCTCTCGCACCGATGTTTCCCTAATGCGAACGCGTTCGTGGTTCCTCGAGCATATCTACTTCGGCTGCGGTCGAAAGCGAAGCAGCGCGAGAACGGAAAGGGAAAGGGCGTGTTGCGTCCTGGGCCTGCTGGAGCACTGGATAGTCTTCTAAGTTAGTTAGTCTGTCAATTAACACTTTATCGACCGACGATTATTTCAGAATTTTTGTAAGGCCCATGATCCATCATTGAATACTTTTTAATGGGTCTATCAACGCTGACAGCAATTTTAATTGCGGACCAACAATGCATCCCCAATAATATTGTCTAATAATGTTGTTACAAATTCAAATGTAAAAATAGAATTTTAAGCTTCATTTTGATACAGCGCGAATATTGAAAAGCCTATTAATAGGCTTCCGGTCGATAAAGTGTTAACTCGTTGCACTCGAAGCTGTTTTAACTTCAACACCAAGGTATTTCTTGTAATCTAGAATATTTTCAGTCTGTCTGATTTATCATCGTGATGTATCACTTCGTGCACACCGAGAAGAAGGTAACGCCCATCGTGCTACCTCCGTATAAAAATTTACTAAAAACGTGTCTTACGAACATCGCTGCCAAGACATCACCCAGAAAACAATCGAACACGTATGCATCCGTAAAAACGTTGCTGATCGCGTAAACGCGGCGCGTGCAACAGGGACCGCAGGCGGAGGGGTGCATGCATGCATGCATGCCGGCGGATAGGCTCGACGCATTGAATCAATTTTGCGTTTCGGCGAATGAAGCTTGAAAACCCGTTGCCGGAGCCGGTGCGACGGCAATGGCGCTGCAATTGGCATGTTTCTTTCTTTTTCATTGTGCGTACCCGACCGTCATAGAGCATATCGGACGCCGGCAATGGCGACAATTTAGCCCCGCTCGACAGGAGCGCGCCGCCGCCAGAGGAAAGGGAGAAAATAGTGGTAGGGGAAAAAACAAAAAAAAAAAAAACACCCCCGAGAGAGGTGAGAGAGCGAGAGAAGCTAAAAAAAGCCCAAATTGCAGCAATGCCTAGCCGAGATAAATCTCCGTTGCGAAATGTCGAATGGCTGATAAAAGCAGTTTTCGGGCCGCGGAAAGCCCGGCAGCAGCCCGCGTATTGTTTCACGATTGATCGTTTACCCCTGGCCTCCGATTGTTTCGTTGCGATAGGCGCGATCCACGATGAGCTCAATCCCTCCCACTACTCCGCAGCTGACTTCGCAACTGGAAACCAGACGAGCGAGCGATTCTAAATTGCCGTTGTCCCTTGTTTTTCCTGTCTATCGAAGAGTGCCTAGCCAACAACGTGTCCCTGCCCATCCTCCGGCGCCCTTTCCACGCAGATACACACGCAGAGACATTACCAGAGATAGAGATATCCGGCCCCTATCGGGTTGCATAGGTACACGATCGGTACGCCTCCTCCTACCAACGATTCTCAGCCGCGGAAAATTAACGAGATGTATGTACATCGGCTGGCGACAATGAAATTTCGGTCACGTCTCCGAAAAATTGCAGATAGCGAACGGGTCCCGGCACGGAAACCGACAGCGCATTGTGCAAACACATTGTTACACCGTGTCCATATATTTTAAATTCATTGTGCACGCCGCTTCATTGTTCCGGCGCTGCCACGCGATTCGGTGATTTTTTTCTTCTGCGCCATGCAGCTTCGCAACAGTGTCCATTCGTCGATGAGGATTTTGGTTGGACCGACCGGCTACCTCGAGCAAACTTCTGTTGTCCTAGTTTATTTGTTCAGAGCCCTCCGAGGTCGTGGCAAATTTTACGTCGACTTGACCCTTCGCACGAGAATGACGTCTTTGAGGCGCTGTTGGGTGACCGACTGCCGATCTTATGTTTAAGTAGTGAGTAAAGATGTTTTAGACTGCGAATCTCGAGAAACCCTTGCTTAGTCACACCGCGGTCGGCATTATGACGCGGATTACTACTTAAAACCAAGAAAATCCCGAAATTCGGCCAGTTGAATTTTCACCGCGTTAGAACTGAGATCGTTTCTGTTGAATTTTATATTTTAGACGTAGAAACATTATTTTTTAAACGCCGTCGTAGAATTCTTACATCCTTGCGACACTCAAGTGGATGTTTACGAGAAGAGACATAAGGTTTGCAGATGTGAGACTATGGTTCGTCTTTTAACTCCTCATTCTTTCGAACTTTCTTTCGAAGAGTAAAGACTTGTCTTATTCGCTCTTTTAATATAAAGTAATTGTTATATTGAAAAGTATTATCTAGTGTTTTACAATAGTTTCATATTCGCATTTCCGTCTAAAACTATTATCAGTCTTTTGACCAGTTAAATTCTACTGTGCATTTTTCTTATTCCAATCGGAGTTAGATCGAGGAGTATTTATTAATAAAATAGTGTTTGATTTACTTTAAAAACTCGGAATGTTTATTAATTCTCCTTACAGTTAAGAAATCGATACAAATTTGAATGTTGCACTATTACAGGTGATTAGATTTATTGTTATTACTATTGTAGGTAAAAATATCGTTTCGATTTTGTAATAGAATTGCTTCGGAGTGCAAAAGGCTTCTTCGCGATTCTAAAAATGGAGAATATCGTTTTATTTTTCGCGACGTATAATTTCAGCTTTCCGCTGGCGTACTATTTCGAAAATTACGTTTCTCTGGGAAAAGGGAAAGGAAGCTGCGCGACCCGGATCGGAACGGAAGAAAGTTTCGCTTTTCGAGTTCGGCAGCCGTGAGCGGAGTCATTAGATGCGTGAAATGAGCGTGAACTCATCGTCAGAAGCGGGACCCGTTCAGATACGGTTTAATAAATGGAACATGCGGACAATTCCGAGATTGTCAGGGAGGAAAGTTGCGTGCTGTCGACGGAGAGATTCCGGGACTATTCGGGCTGGATTGAAATGCTGGGGGTGGAAAAGACGAAAGTTCAGAAGCCGAGGGGGTTGCGAATACAAGAGAGATGATATCGTTGCCTGAGACAATTAGCCCGGATTTACCAGACGTTAGCCAGCTAGCACACAATCTTTCCTTTTTTCCCCTCTCCTCAAACTCTCCTTCCTTCTCTTTCTTCTGGCTCTTTCTTTCTTTCTCTCTTTCTCTCCCACCGACACTTTTGACTGTTCCTGAAAACAATCCCGAAAATCGCATCGAAGTCCCGGCCGAAAGTTTCGCAACTCAGTGAGCTTCGTAATGGCGACGAGATCGGCCCCCTTTGATTCGATTTTACCCTCGGACTTTCTTTCGCCTTACGACATCCCATTACTTGAAACCTTGCCGTCCTGGGGATTCAATTTCGAGCTTCGATTATACACGCTGGATCCAACAGGCATTTGAACACTAAATACATTATTCTTGAAAAATTCGTTGTATTTAAAACGTGATCAGTTTTTAGACCGTGATTAAATGCTATCGTGTACGTTTGAACTCATTTAAGTGCTGTAAAC
>CM052096.1:6154794-6171356 GCA_028453745.1 Agapostemon virescens | reverse complement strand
TGTAAATTAATTATTCGTCGATTTTTCAGTATCCTTGAAAAGGTTGAAGATTGCCATCACAATTTAAACGAAGAAGATCTATTTCCTAATTAGTCTACGTGTGCTTTAGAACATAGAATTCTTGAATAAATTTTTATATTTAATCCATAATATTTAGCCCATGATAAAATATTATCTTGATACAATACAACTCATATAAAGTGTAAATTAATTATTCGTCGATTTTTCAGTATCCTTGAAAAGGTTGAAGATTGCCATCACAATTTAAACGAAGAAGATCTATTTCCTAATTAGTCTACGTGTGCTTTAGAACATCGAATTCTTGAATAAATTTTTATATTTAATCCATAATATTTAGCCCATGATAAAATATTATCTTGATACAATACAACTCATATAAAGTGTAAATTAATTATTCGTCGACGTGTCCATGTCCGCTAAAATTATTTAAAAATTTCCCTAGGCCTGCAAATGCTTAAACTCACCTGTTAAAACAACATAATCCCAGATTTTTCATATTCCAATTACCAAAATCTTAAAGACGCTTTTACAGTAAAAATTAAATAAATTCAGCAAACCATGTGCTATATAAATAACAATAAACTCCATCTTGTCACGTCCACAAGGCAACGCGTACCAATGATTTTGAAAGGCAAGAGGAAAAGCCTCTAAATAGTCACTCTTCGTACTAAATCCTGTCGGAGTCGGATTCGTCCTTGAGAACGATCCCGCAGGATTAATACAGTGAAGTTGATAGCGTTCGCTTGGTAGCCGGGAGAAACGGCGAAGAAAAGACGCGTGTTTTGTCAGGGACTTTATACGCGTCTCTGGCTTTTGATCAAGCCGAACAACAAGTGCCCATGGAGGATCCTTCCTTAACAAGTGGCTCGGACATTTAATCCCCGGTCTCTTTAAAAGCGTAAAATAAAGAAGCACGTTTCGGGCTTACGCTCTTTGTCTCGGCAGCGCCATTCTAGCTCTATTATGTGCCTAGTTGCGCGCCCCATTCCCGCGTCTGTACAATCACACTAGAACTCTGTTTCTTGACACCAGTTCTTTCTCTCTCGTTTTCTTTCTCTTTCTCTTTGTCTTTTTTCTCCACCGGTTACTCGTTTCCTTTTTCCTGCTACCTCCCCCTATTTTCTACCGTTTAAGTCTCCAGCTGTGGGACACTCGCGAGCACACACACACACTACAAAACGTTTAGGCACCCAGCATCCCAAGATCTCCGTTGCTTTTCTTTTCGTTTCTCTTCTCGCCACTCCTTCTCTTTTTCCCCCGCTTTATTTTTCGTTTTCCTTTCCGTCTTATTGCGAACGACTTTTAAATGACTTTTAATACTCCATTACGTCTGAAAGCGGGTTACGAGCGAGTGCTTGTTACCGAGCCACGGTATAACCATATCTTCGAGTCTTTATAAAAGCTCCTCGCAAAATCGTCCTAATTACCGAGCCACGGCAAAAAACATTCTCCACTTCATCCCAGACACGTCTCGCTGCGGCTAATGGACGTCTTGGTTGTTGCAATTTCCCTCGATTCTCGCATCGGCTGATACGTACAAGGTGGCCAGAGAATTTTTAAGTTTCTCGAAGACAAGCAATCCTGCGATTATTCTGAACAAATTTTTCCTTTGCGGAAACGTCGTACGCGGCTCCGTTTTCGAGTTATTTGGGAAAAATATGGTCGAGTCAGACTGCAACGAACTGACTCCGCCTACGCGACCAGTTCGCCCGCGTCACTGCGCTGTGATTGGTCCGCGTTTCGCGTTGATCACTCGGAAACGATGTATCGCATCGCGAATCGGAAAAGGAAGAAGTTTGTTGGAATTACCTTGGGAATCTCTCGTTTCAAGAATGGTCAAAGATGGTTCGTTTCATGTTTTGAAGTATTCTTGTTTCAAAAGGCAAAGAAGCTTCTTCTAATGCTTTTGCTAACTCTTTCGAATATTTGGAACTATTTTCTAGCACTTAGTAAGTGTTTATATTGTTTGTTAGATTTGTAGATATTTTTGTAAACTTCATACAATTCTTATTGTAAGGTGTACGTCATTAAAGAAGTATATCCGAAAATTTCTGATGAAAATATTGATGAAAAAATTAGGGACCAGTCAAAATGACTGGTTTGATAGTTCTAATGTTAATTGTGAAACCGGAGAAACATATTTTTATTTAATTTCTCTTTCTGTGAATACATTTGAAAAATTTTTGCATAAAGATCCGCAGTTTAGTAATTGTTAAATGTTTTAACGAATCGTTCTTCGATTGTAGTTTATGAATTTAAATGGTCGGTTAAATGCCAGTACATATCTGCGTAAAGTAACTTAAAGTTTTTAATGCCATCGTAAATGTTTGCGTTTTTCACTTGGACGAATTTTAAAGAATACCTTCGAGTGCAGAACAATACTAATTCATTCACTGCGTTTTGATATAACGCGGCGTTAATGTTTGCCGCAGCTGCAGCAGCATTATGTCCACCATTTTACTCATAAAGAAAAGTACAGGAAAATTACGATGATTTATACAGACATAAACTCTGAATTCATATATAAAACGAACGTAAAATCTGAGGGTATGGCGAAGCTTACATAAATGAAAGAGATAAAAATCGAATCTCATCAGCACACCTAACGAAAATTATTGATGGCTTCTCTGTACGATCCAGATCGAACGAAACACTTCTTCCAAATTCTGTAACATTCGAAATTCAGTTAAAATTTAACGCTCCAGTAGAAAAGTTTCAGTATTACTGAATTCTTTCAGTCCGAATAAATTATCTGGATTTTAAACTCAACGTATCAACTGTTTATGCAAAAAATTCAAGTAAACTAAACAAATAATCCAGAGAAATGCGAGGAAATATGTTACATTGTAAATATTCTTGCAGCAAAAACCATTTTGACTACAAATCCACCGTCTATTTGTAGTTAAAAATATCACTGCTGGAAATGTAGAAATCAAAGAAATATACTAACAAATGTTTAACTGTGACGTAAAGGAATTACAAACTCTTTTGAAAAATATGCAAAATGCAGATTAATCTAATAGACGAGATTCATTGAAGAAGAAGAAAGTAATTATTAAACACTGGTGTAAAGAAATTATTAACTACTTTTAAAAATACGTAAAACAGATTTTAAATATTATTTTATAGAAATAATAATTAAACAATGACATAAAGGAATTATTACCTATTTTAAAGAGCTCAGAAGGTATGGATCCAAGTATGAAACGCAAGGAATAAAAAAGATTTGTGTTCGAAAGAATGTTCGATTATGCTCACACGGATTTCGGTGGTAGAATATCCCACGGGGATGGCCAGAAAATTTGACGCTTCGTTTCGCCAGAGAATTATGATAATTAAGGTTTCAGTAAATTATTTTACGCGGAGTAAATTGCGGCCCGCAGAAATTATTACCGCATTACATTGCACACTTGGCTTATTTATTAATGTAAACTCTTCCCAACTCCCCTAAAACGTGAATTACGAATTCTACTTGTTTTGCTGCATCCTTGCAACCCTTCTGCATTGTTATATAAGAATGCGAGAGACCGTTTCGCACGAGTGTGGCGTTTATCTACTGCTTCGAAGCAGAACCACTTCCTTTATGAACAAATATGATGAAATAGTCAGCTCTATTATGTTTATTCATCGGCTTTACGAATAGTATCTTTCAAAATCATAATCTTTTAGGAAACGTCTTTAACTTTAAACCAACCCATCATTAAAATTAGCTATTGTATTAATATTGCATCAATTAATAGTGTATTAAATAGTTAATGGTACAAAAATTACAAGATTTAATTTATTTATAGTGTGCTGCAATTTTTATTACAGTAAAAGAATGAATAAAGAAATTTATTGAATCGATTTCTATGAAAGCAATTTTGCAAATTCAATAATTCTAAAATAAACAGTATGAAACGTATCGTTTAAGCAGCTGAGGTAGATTTAATATTAAACGTTTCTCAAATCACTATACTGTTAACTGGCTATTCTACTAGATTATTCCAACAATCCTTTTTGCAATGTTCGCAAGCTCAACGAGTCTACATAAATTATTTCCTACGCTATCATTTATTTAACTGTGTTAAAAATTCTACTAACTTCGCGTCAAGAGTATCTGCATTATACAGTCGTGACAGAAAGGAGTTGCTGTAATTTAAATTAATAGAAAAATTAATGGAATTGTCCTGTTGCACTCCAAGCAATTTTAATTCCCAAATCGAGACATTTATTGACCTAGACTACTTAATTTGTGCATGGTTCATTTTCTTCCGTGTATAGAAAGTTTATTACTATTACTCATGTGGACAACATTGAAATTTTTACCAATTTCTTGAATTTAAACATTGCGATGTAAAAGTTGTTTGGAATAATAGTATGGCAATCTTTTATGTCGCCTCAGAGGAGCCATTGGAGTGCTAAGGATTAAAGAGTAGCTATGTATTCTTCTCAGCTTATTGAGATTGCGAAGGAAAAAGAGAATTTTTTATACTTCTAATGTTTCTTGCAATTATTTTCGTTTTGCATAAAGATTCTAAGTCTAGTAACTAACATTCTAAATGACATTATATTAACCCTCACCTATTCTTCGTGTCAGTTGGACAGTGTTTCTTTGCTCGTTGAAAAGCAATATAAATTATGTACATCGCACTCTTCATTCTGAACAATGGATAATTATCTGAATAAATGGCGAACAATACAATTGCGCTTCTAAATTGGTGTACTTTACTACTCCGCGTTTCAGCTACTAATTTTCGTAATTGCACAAAATCCGCCGTCTAATTATAATAAATATTCTGCTTCTACCAACACGCCAACAAATTGATCGTATTCAAATGAGAAGCTAATTATCCGGGTTACCAGATGTCCCGGATTGGCCAAAATACAGCGAAATCGAATTGTTAAGTACCACAATGATTTGCTTCAACGTTTACAAATGTCCAAGACTTTTATTTAAGTTGCCGAAGCAGCTTCAAAAAGAATACGTTAACAATGCATCAAGATATGTATTAAATAGATGATTGTAATACATTTTTTTGTTTCGTTGGGGTTTTCTTGTTATTAGAACTTCCACCTTTAATTATCGCTAAGAAAATTGTATCGTTTGTTACTTAGTTTCATTTTCGTCCCAATTTAAAAATGGAAGAAGGAGGCTAATGGTTTCACCGAGCTGCGTGACGTGTTCTCATCAAATTGGCTTTCCTGACATTGACATTGCTTTTTCATGAAGTGTCCTGGATTATCTTTCGTGAAATATAGTAGGCCCCACATAAGAGAACCTGCGGATATGTGTAGCAGATGGAGGAGATTTTGAAGCCTCGTTCGCACGGGAAGACGAATATTCCAGTGACGTGAGCGAGATCCTGTGGGTCAGAGTTCATGTATTAGGACGGTATACTTCTAGTGACGCGTCTTGGACCCCTAGAATGTTCGAACGAGCGCGATATCGAGGGGACCGAACGGCCGGGAAAAAAGAGAACCAGATAGTTTGGTATAAATCAATAACACGCATTGAATACCGTCATTCAAGGTGGATCCAAAAAGTATTTTTACGCTGAATTCCGATTCTCAAAAAATTGTCAATATTTGAACTCTGATAACTTGGTTAAAATCTGATAAATGCCTTCCAAAGCTTGAAAAATCGTTAATATTTGAACTATGATAATTTAGTTAAAAGAAATTATTAAATAATAAATTATCGTTCGTGATGCAAAAAGTAGGTCGAAGAATATACGAAAACGAAAACTTGCAAGATTTCTTTAACCCTTTGGCTTCTAACGTCAAGTCACTCTTGGGATGAACATTTCGAACAGAGTCTACTGAAAATGTATGCTATCAATTTTCTCTGACTTCAACTAAATTTTGAAGGCAACCTGGACTTACAATAAATGCATTTAAACATCAACCTTCTAAGAAATTATAAACAGCACAGTTCTAATCTCTGCGACCGCAAAATAAATCTTACGGCAAGGGTGTAAGACTATAAAGAATTTTAACTTTTTAAAAACTCTAAGATTTTCTAGTTTAAAGAATTTCTGACTTCGAATAAGTATCGAATTGGCGATGGATTTGCTAGAAGAAGCCAGAGTATTGACTGCACTATTTGCATGCCGATGCAGCTGGATGGTGCAACAGAAAGAGTCGCGGTGATAGGAACGAGAAGAAAAAGGTAAACCATTTGCATATTCATAGGAACACTGAATTGAAAAAAGAAATCACTGTCGATTTCCCAGATTATACAAGTTCAATTGTCGCGCATTGTTGCAACATAGGATCAGCTGCTTTCCCGGATCCCAATCGGTGCCCAGCCAGTCCAAGAACCGGTCCCATCGAGATCCATTGGGCGCCACTCTATTTTTAAAAAATTCCACTGATTCTTGCGACTGTTTTGAATTTAAAAACGGGCAAATATTCATGGAGACTCGAAACTGTAACAAATCGCCTTTGAATTCCCAGATTATACAAGTTCAATTGTCGTGCATTGTAGGAACCTGGGATGCCATTCAGGAACCCAATTGTGGCCCTATTTCGCAAAAATTCCACTGATTCGTGCAACTGTTTAGCGTTCAAAAAAGGGTAAAAATTCATGCACACTGAAAATTGTAACAAATTGCCATCGAATGCCCCGATTATACAAGTTCAATTGTCGCGCATTGTTGCAACATAGGATCAGCTGCTTTCCCGGATCTCAATCGGTGCCCAGCTAGTCCAGGAACCGGTCCCATCAAGATCCATTGGGCGCCACTCTATTTTTAAAAAATTCCACTGATTCTTGCGACTGTTTTGAATTTAAAAACGGGCAAATATTCATGGAGACTCAAAACTGTAACAAATCGCCTTTGAATTCCCAGATTATACAAGTTCAATTGTCGCGCATTGTTGCAACATAGCATCAGCTGCTTTCCCGGATCTCAATCGGTGCCCAGCTAGTCCAGGAACCGGTCCCATCGAGATCCATTGGGCGCCACTCTATTTTAAAAAAATTCCACTGATTCTTGCGACTGTTTTGAATTTAAAAACGGGCAAATATTCATGGAGACTCGAAACTGTAACAAATCGCCTTTGAATTCCCAGATTATAGAAGTTCAATTGTCGTGCATTGTAGGAACCTGGGATGCCATTCAGGAACTCAATTGTGGCTCTATTTCAGAAAAATTCCACTGATTCGTGCAACTGTTTAGCGTTCAAAAAAGGGTAAATATTCATGCAGACTGAAAATTGTAACAATTGTAGGAACTTGGGATGCCATCCAGGATCCCGATCGGCGCCCAACTGATTCCCATCGGGTTCCATTGGGCGTGGCTCTATTTCGGAAAAAGCCCGCCGGTACATCCGACTGTTCCACGTTCAGGTAATGTCACCGAGTTCTCGCGTGCTATGCCAGGGTCGAGTTATTTTACTTCTTTCGCACGGTGGCTGGCGTCGGGATGCTGCGAAGCAATAAATCAGTTTTTCCACTCCAGACGACGTACGCCTTGTCGCTGATGCCTTCCTCCGCGCGTTGCGTTATCAGCCATGTCCTCCGGGGATGGGAACGGGAAAAGAAATAGCTGAGGAGACGAGCGGAGAAACGAGGGAAAAAGGGAAAAGGGCAAGAGACATTATTCGCGCCGCGCCGTTCTTAAGCATTTTCTATGCCGCCTTCTTCCGTTGGGTTCTGCGCTTCCCTTGGACCAATTACAACCTTTTAGCGCTGGTCTGGTATGGTCCGGGCCGTCTACTATCATCTTCTTCTTCTTCTTCTGCTTCCTTCTTCTTCTTCTTCTTAATACATCCGTATTTGCTGCTCTTTTTATTGATGCGCTCTCGCTGCTTGCTACTTGCTGTTTGCTTCTTGTTAGTTGCCTACGCGCCTCGCCGCGGACGCCATTGCATCGCGATTCAGGTTTAACTGCTTGTAATTCTGCTTCTCGCGTTAACCAAAATTGCTGCGAATATTTCTCATGAGAGGATCAGTGTTTTTCAAGTAGATGACGTTGCGCCTGTTGTAACGTCATCGCACAATCGAGGGGTGTGTTCTGTTTCTGCACGAATTTGACACTTTGGAAGCTTCGTATTCTATTAACCCTTTGCACTCGAATGGCGCTTCTAAGGCGACACTAAAATCTGCCATACTATTATTTAAACAACTCTTACATCGCTACATTTGCAGTTGAGAAATCGATACAAATATTAAAGTCCTAAGTACGAGTCATAGTAATTAATTTCGTACCACTATCTACAGTGGAGCGATTATAGATAAAAATATTGTTTCGATTTTGGAGTAGAATTGCTTCGAGTGCAAAGGGTTAACACCTTGTCATGCTGCTTTCTTTGCCACTGCAGTTACTATAACGTCCTCATCGCCGAAGATGTTACAGAAGAAAGAAGAAAATTGATATTTCTTGTAAGCCTGCATTCAATGTCGAAATATTAATTAAACAAGAATAACGCATGTTGCACTTCGTCTAAAACGAAAGGCATCGCGTTTATATTTGTTAGAAGTTGTTTAAAATCTTCGACACGAGTCTAACTTGTCGTATGGCAAGGGGTTAACACTTTAATCACCTAAACAACAATTTGAAAAATTCCACAAAATCGTAGTAATTTTTATTGAATGAATTTTCACTGAAAACTGAAAATGTATGATATAAAGTTATCCTTTAACCTTCGTCAATTTTCCAGATCTCGACTAGATTTAGTGCAACGAATATATTAATGTAGTAATTTATTTTTAAACATGAACAAGTAAGTCTGTCACTCAATTATACGTTGGGACTGGCTCCGTTACTTTAATTTAATAATTTTAACTCATATTTTAACAAAGACGAGATTACGTTGGAAAATGAGGAATCAACGAGGACGAACTCCGAAAAATTTCTTTAAATTTAATTTTCTCGTAATCCTGCTTTTAACGTCAACTGAAATTACAAAGAATATTTTAGAGAGAGAGGATGAATACTATTTTTTAATTAGGTGACTTTGAGTAAGACGAATCAACGGTAATCCTGAACTCGATGTAAGGGGGATTTGTGTCCTGTCTTTGTCTACATGCGTGCATTATAGAACGCGATACATTCAGCTATGACCCAATTTGTCGTAGCATCAATTTCTCAATGGTTTCATATTTTTTACTTTCCAATTAACGTAATCATAAAGCTACCACCGTTTCTTTACTCGGACGAATATTATAATAAAAATTGCAGAAAATCTAAATAAATGGAAACCTTATCATTTTCATAAAGAAAATGATTGAAATTCCTTTTAGTCAAGGAGTTTTATATAAATTTAAAAAGATTTGTTTCGCAGTTGTAGCGTTAATAAAGTTTCAGATAAGTGTACGGAATGATATTATCGAAACTAAATGCTGTTTCTCGGTGCTTCGCGAAACGTCTGATTTGTCTGATCTTATCAAAGGGTTTCAGCAATTTATTTGCCAGCGCACGCAAATCCTAGGATAATTGAACCGAGGAGGGTGGAATTGTCAAGAAAAGAAGATAATTAACTGCGACAATTACCAGGTTTTTAGCACGCCATTAAAACAGACGGAGGATGTTACGGGGCAACATAAAATCGTCGGCTCCAATCTGAACGCGGGACAAGATTACTTCCATTACGCAGGATGGGATGAGGATAAAGGTGAATCGACTGGCGAATGAATGAACACGCCGATCCTGTCGCACAAGAATAGGACAATCTCGATGGCGGAGCAATCTTGATAAAGCAAAAGCTGCTTCGCGTGTTTCTGTCGAATAGAAGAACGCCGGGAGAAGGGTAGGATAGGGCGCGGGAATGGCTGCTCTCTGGGAGCTCCCTGGATTCGAGGATGCGAACAAAGATAGAAACACAAATGTTGTTTCTGCGTCTACGTGCCCTCTGAAATACCTCTGCTTCGAGCATATCCGCGTTTCTTACCTGGGCGCACTGTTACGAAATGAAACGTCGCGTGCGCGCGCGCATGCCACGAGATTGTGCGTACTTCTGCAAAACTGGGAATTTAATTTATTTTTCCAGTAAGCACAGGGATCTCCAGCTTCTGCGGATGCGGTTCAATCTGGCGGGAAAAAGTCGGTTGGTCTCTAAAGACTAACAGAAAATTGTACAGTAAACACTAAACGTGGACTGAAAACGTACGTGGAATTAATTCTGTTTATCCGGATTGTGTTTCTATGTCGAAAAGGTTGAATTGTTCTTAAAATTTTTACTGAGAATTTGAGAAAAAATCTCTGGAACGTTTTGGCATATGTTAATTACGTGGCTTGTGTGTATTCTCTTACATTAATATGCTCTTAGTAAATCACAGGGCTTCGAGTGGTTTAAAAAATTCAAAAGTGTCCATTTTGACGTGACAGACGAAGAACATCGAAGTCCACTGAACAAGTTTGAAGACAACGAATTGCAAGCATCGTTGAATGAGGATGACGCTCAAACGCAACAGCAATGTGCAGTAATTACGCGCGCTGTCTAGCATGTCTGATCATAACCAATCTATTCTACTTACTGCAGTTACTCCACTCTTTGCTGTACAATATCGAGTCACGCTCGTTATGGGAATTTCTGAGACCTCACGAGACATTGCCACACTATTATTTAAAACAATTTTTACATCGCTATTTTTATATCTAAACAATTGATAAACATTTAACGGTTTTAAGGACGAGTAACAGTAGAAAACTCCATATACGTAAATCGAAATAATTCATGTAGAAAGAAAATATTCTAGATCTGAGGAAATGGCTCAGTTTTTGGAGTTAAGACAATTTCGAGTGCGAAGGGTTAAAATACTAAAAAATTTCCAATGCATACGAAGAAATAAATTATATAAAATCTGAGCTATATACGAAAATAGCTCGATGACTGGTTTTGCTCAAAAGAGGAACAGTTTTTATTGGCGTGGCATCCACAAATTGTCGAAGAGGTAGGAAAAATATACAGCTACCGTTGGGCAATACAACGAATAAAATATTTCGTATTATTTTCATACACAAAATGTTTATTTTCTATAAAAAAAGAAGTCCGGTTTCATATTTACATACCTGGTATACTACTTTCGAAGAAAAACAGTCTTACAAAATTAAAGAAGGTGTGGATGTTAAAAGTAGGCGTGTTAAGTACAGGTAATTTTTCAAGATTCTTGTACTTGAAAGACTTCTCGAATTCATTATAAATCTTAATTAGGTTGTGGAAATGATCGGTGGCGGCGTCATTCTGTTGTTCGTTTCGTTTCCGCCATGGTTGTTCGCATTAATAGCGGATCCGCGGAGCGTCCTAATCGTTGAGAAATTCTGAACCGGGTAGACAGATCCTGTGGAATATAATCTTTAGCGGTTCTAATTAACTTGCCTTCCGCTGGTCCTTACTCCCTACCTCATCGTATTTTCTTTTGCAGCGACAATTATACAAACTTTGGATTTCCATTGGAACGCGTTCCGGTAGTCTACTCGATTCGCCCTCGTTCCGCTTCATCCCTTCCCTACCCGATTTGGCAACAATCGCAAGGTAAGCGGATTATTTAAGGACTTTCCGTAGTGCATACTACGTAGAAACCTCCGCCGCCACTATTCACCAACACAAGTCGACATTCGTGCTGGTTTTCTGTGAGAAAACCTCGGACGTCGGTGTGCTGCCTCGCTGAGAGAAACAGAGAAAATTTGCGTTTGTGTCTGTGGGTATTCCTCTGTCTGTGTATGTGCCTGGCTATGCCTCTGTGTATGTGTCGGTGTGTGTACATTTATATGTGTGTGTGACTGTGTGTGAGTGTGAAAGAGAGAGAATGAGGGTCCGGCACTTTTAGCAAAGTTCCAGATAAATCGCATTTCGTTGAATCGAGAGAAAGGGAACAAAATAAAACGTGGCTTTTATCGGCATTTTAATTACGCTCCTTCCCCGGAGCGACTTTACTCACTTTCCATAAGGAGTTGCTCAAACATGAATTTTCTTCTAACGTCGCTGCTGGTCGCGGCACTGACACTTGCAGTCACTCGCAGAGTTATTCGCTGGACGAGATCACTTTGGCTCATTGACGACGCGTAGACGCAGATTCATTGCGCGAAATTTTTAATTGATTCAGAGAAGGTTCACTTTTCGTCGAACAGGACATTTAGTGAATGTTAATCGCTTCAGTTTTTGCGCTACGATTTATTTTGCAATTGTCGCTTTCTTTGACAATTTTACTAGAAAATTAAGAAAATTTATTTGTCGTTGCTTTGGACCGAATAGTTTATTTTGCAAATGCAATGTTGTTGCGCGTAGCTTCTATTACGTAGATGTCCTGTAACTTCTAAATTGGAATATTGCATAATAAAATTATAAACTATTTTTAGTGCTGTATCAGGTTTATGTAAGGAGCCTTCGCAAAGAGGAAAGCGGGTATGTATTTTGCAGTGCCTATGTATTTATAACAATAAAATAGAATTTTATTTCGGTTTTAAGGAAATTAATAAAATTTCCAAATTTATAGTTTACAGTAGCAAAGAATTAGTGAAGGTAATAAAATGTAGTCTACTTGTAGAAACATGGGAAATATTTTGTAGTTCACAGAGTATACACTAAAGCTATTAATTTTTCTTAAATGTTCAAAGGTTTCTATAAAATTTATCTGTATCTTGAAAATTTATATTCCAATATTACATATCGTATTTATAAATATTTAAAATAAGGATTAAGTATTTCCAAACTGCAATAAGTATAGCTTTGCTAGAAAACAATCGATTCTATTATTTTACAATTAACCAAGCTAAATAATTCTGACGGAATTTAATCAAATTCGAAATTATGTGATCCTGCGTGAATGATGGTTCTAATATTACAAGGCATGGCCGATGTACAAAGGACAAAGGACGTCAAAGCACGGAGTGCATAAAATGCGCAAACCAACATGAGTGTAAAACGTAAATGCATAAAGATATTCACCAATATTCATCACTTCTGTTATCAATATTTAAGCAAATCTCCACACTTCTCTAATTTATTTAATAATATAATATGCTGACGTTCTTTTAAAATGCCTAGGCTTCATTCTGTATTCCACTACTACATCCACATGAAAGTGTATTTGTTATACAGTCGATTTCATATTGCAGTAATATGCATTAGAGCACACTAAATAGATTTTATTGTGCACACTATACTGAGGTACTGCATTCAGATGAAAGCATATTGCACAATTTGTATTATTCTGACGTAATATATCTACATTTAAACATAGTAGATAATTCTGTAATCTATTCTAAACCTCACTGATATATCCATGTGAATGCATATTAGATTTACTTTATAGTTTATTCTACACTGAAGTAATATAATTATGTTAAAGCATATTCCATGAATTCTATAATCTATTCTACACTTCATATCCATATGAAAGGATAGTAAACGTGTAATAATTTCTACACTGAAGTAACGTACCTGTATAAAAGCATATTAGAGAAATTTTAGAATTTATTCTGTAATGAAGTAGTATGTCTATATTAAAGCATATTAAATAATTTTATAATCTATTCTAGAATGAAGTGGTATGTATAAAAGCATATTGGATACACAATCCATTCTATACTGAAGTAATAAATCTATATTAAATTACATTAAATAATTTATAATCTACTTTGTACTTCAGAAACATATCCATAAGAGAACGTATTGAACATACAATCTATTCTATACTGAAGTGATATATCTGTATCGAAGCAGATTATATAAATTAATAATCTGTCCTATAAAAAATATATCTGAAGTATAAATAAATTGTGTAATCAATACCAGAAGTCTCTTATAAATTCTATCACATTTTCTACGTTTCTTAAAAATGTGTATAAAAATTTCTATAAAATTTCTCGATCGATTATCGTGATTTCAGCTTGTCTTTCATTTTCTCTAACAAGAATGGCTTCTGATACTTTATTCATAGATACAGCTTTTTCATCACCTTCTTCAGAGCTCTGTTATACCAGCTCGATAAGATTGAGATTTTGTGATTGAGGTATCGATAAAATATGAGGCATGTCGCGTAAGCCCTTTTCCTTTAGAGGATGATTTTTGTGAAGCAAGCGGTTGAACATGTAAAACGGACTAACAAAAATCTGACACGAATATGAAATATTACAGCAAATAGAATAGAACACTCGCCAACAATTTGTATACCGAGAGATACATATCGTAATTAAATTATCTAACTGTATAAAGTTCGAATAAAGCCTCGAAGCCTGTAATAAAAATGAAAACTAAATATAGTCGAATATATCTGGGAAATAAATTTCGGGTATTCGAAATGGATCATTTTGACTTGTAGTAGTTCCCATGACGAATAACCATCGATTGGTTCAAGCGGAATACTAATTAACACGGGCAGTTCGCGGTCGGGAACGTGTATTTTCAGTTTTATTCTGTAGAATTATTTTTTAATTGCTTCTATGCGTACGTATGGTAAATTTACTCGCTGACTGATGCAGGTCAGCTTCAATTTGACTGTTCAAAAATGAATAATCAATATTTCACGACGGCCTGAATAGGAGACTCGTATGCGAATTCCGCAGTACAGTTTACAGTTAACTGTTCTCTTTTTTTTTTTTTTTCTAAAATGAGGGAAAATTGAGTACGGCTGTGTGCAGCACACAGAAACACCTCGACATTCACGAGTAATATAAATAGATTTATTTATCGTTCCACGCGATGTTGAATAATGAATAAAAAGAGTTACCGGATCTCCTTTTTATTAGTAATCAAAAATATGTAACCTACAATGGTGTAATAATAAATTCGTTTAATTGTACATATAAATATAAATTGTAATTTTAACAATGTAATCGTGGCTCGTTGCAAATGCAGATAACTGTGATTCAATAAAAATCACCTAAAGCCAGCGATTTTACGAACGATTGAATTCTCACCGAACGAATTCGTGTTACGATCAAATATTTCATGTTTCACTGTGAAAAATTTTTGAAGATTATCCACGCCAGTTGTGTGTCTAATGTTGGTATATATTTAAGCACGTGAGCATGCAGCAAGTTATTTAAGATACAAACAATTCAGCATAAGCTGCAAGATTTGTAAAGCGTTCTCCACTTCTAACCTCCATTAATTTTCTCACTGTATGCTCGCATGTTGTGCAAACATCAACGCGAAACGGCGAGCAAAGAAAAATGGAGATATATAAAATCAAACACGTATGCAGTTAGTTGCACAGAAGATCGCAGATAATATTTTGTTACATTCCGTCTTCTGTTCTTTATTGCATTAAAATTCTAAACTGTTCAAATATGAAATGATACAAAGAAAGAAATATATAAAGAGAGAAATATAGTCATTTCTCTTCCATAAAATAGTAAGAGCAATGGTACATCAATCTTTAAGGTATTATTGTTAAAAGGAGGTTTCAATCTTCAAATCTACGGTGGTTTCATTTACGGGAGAAATTTTTCAGAATTTTTAGAGACGTTTGAATTCGCAGCATGTTTCAGGAAAAATGGCTTTCCAGTTTCTCGCCTGCCACGTCGAGTGAAAATATCTTGGAAAGAAGTGAATAAAACTCTACAAAATTAGAAGCTCCATGATGCAAAATGAGTGCAAGCTTATGATTGTATCGCTTATTCTAATAAAATTGTTACAAGTTAACCGATGACAATCTTTCAAAAATTAATATCTAATAAAATCTTTCAAAACTAAGAGATAGCGTACGTCTATGTGATAATAATAAATAATAAAGCACATGAATAAATTATGGATAGAAGAAAATAAAAAATTGGCAGTCTCCTACAATTGAAATGTTTATAGTTCGTTTACAAAATGTGTTGACAAGAACGCTGCTCGGCAACAATCGAAAATTCTATAATTAACAATTGAATAGTTTGTATATTTTCCGGAAGATAAATTGAAGGACCAGTTATGCGGTTTTAACCGTGGAGAAATTCCATTTCGATCTGACGTGTATTGTTTCGTGGTATTTCTTCTTCGTAGATATTAATACGAGAAGGACATGGCAGACAGCTGGGCAATTATGGTTCATTCAACATTTGTCACGAGCCACGATGCGTGGTATGATTTATGACGATCTTCAGCCGCATCCCGTTTCGGTTACATCTCGGCAATATGTCGGTATCAATGGTGTACCGGTTGCGCGAAAGCGATGACAACGTTTAGGCAGAGAAGACAAATCGCGTCACGCGAGAACAATGATCGTAATTATAGCGATCGCTGTATCATGTTCCTGAACGTAACGCAACTGGTACATTGCTGAACAATGGTAAACGCATTCATGCTGATATCTTTATACGCGTACTGCTAATTCATTGCGTCGCTAACCAACATTTTCTATAATTGTTCATTGAAGCGGTCGAAGCGACTTGTACACGACAATCAATAGTGGACATTTATTTGCAAATATTAAACTAGTCTAAAATTAGCTACAAAAGGAGCTCGATGGGTGATTCGTGATTGAACAGAGAATAATTTGATGGATCGAGTTTCCATCTACGAATCATTACTCAGACGTAATGAAATCGAACCATTTTTGGAAAGATTGATAACAAGCAATGAAAAATGGATCACGTACAACAATATGCGAGAAAGATCGTGGACAAAGG
>CM052096.1:6099839-6121245 GCA_028453745.1 Agapostemon virescens | reverse complement strand
AAATGGCAGTCTAGTCACCAGCAATTGCAAAAGGATCAAAGATTAAGATCTGTTATGTTAGAACAAACATAAATTAATACATTGTTGATTACTAATGAGTCTGACCATGATTTTCCAATTCTACTTGTCGTAGGAGTAATACTCACAAGGTAGTGACTAGATTATCACTGACGAACGTGTCTGATCATGGTTAAACAATTCTACTTGATGTAGTAGTAATACTCATAATAAAATTCGATGAATTATTAACGTGTCTGATCATGACGTTCCATTTCTACTGAATTAAAACATGATTACACAGAGAAGGGGATGATTCTCCATAAAAAAATGGCGAAATATATACACAAATAACCTCGATAGAAATAATATTAATACAAGAATCGAACATTGAGAATGAATGTCTAAAAATGGCAGTCTAGTCACCAGCAATTGCAAAAGGATCGAAGATGTTAGAACTGAACAGATATTCGAGGGAATGTGCAAGGGTTGGTTTGTTACTATCGTTGGTCCCCGCGTGCGTATCACCCCTAGGTGTTGATCGAGAACTCGTTAACAACGTGGACTGGTTAATTCGCGAAACGAGGTGGTGCGACTCACTTCCTAAACTTTTTTCGCGCACGATGGTGCGCCTCGAGGCCTTCGGAGAGGGACTTGAGGGCCTTGACCTCGACTTGGCTCCGACCGCCCCCGCCCCCGTACCAACGGACACAGACTGTCATAGACCCCGGGGGGCCTAAAGACTCGACCTTGCCCGGCCATGCCGGACTTCCTCTTGCGGCGCCCCACACTAGCTCACCCACCTCCAGTTTCCTCTGGCTCTTCTCCTCTGATTTCGCCTTGGTTACTAAACGGTCCAAACACACGAGATTTTCTTTCGATTGCCTCTCCCTTCTCTCTTTTACTCTCGCTTTCGTTCTCGTTTCGCTATCATTTAATGAACTAAGGGCTCGAAACATGGTGGCGAGTCAGCGTGATTTTTAATGGGCCGGACACCTTCGCCGGCAAGCACAAAGAGCTCGTGAGATCGTTGTTTTTTCAATAATTTGTTATTCAAGCAATGGATTTATAAGATGGTTAATCGTTTAATCCAAGCACAGGATTTTAATGACATTAAAAAGATCAAACATAGCAACGTCAGTAGACCGAAATATCACTTGCATCGTGTACAGAAATTATTTGCTAACTTTTTAGAATTTTTTAGAATATTCGTGACATTTTAGCGAATCGAATGATACCACACACGATACTATTCAGGCTGTGTTTACTCGTTTAATCCACGATAAACTGGAACCTCGATTATCCGAAGTATTGAAGGGAACGTGAGTGTGATAATGGAACAATTTTCTAGTTGCAGTGATAGATTAGATCGTGACGTGTAAGGATCGATTTGTATTAAATTGTTTTCATGCGACACACGTAAGTCTTGGGGTGATAGAGATTATTCGGATGTCAGCGGTTTGGATAAACGAGGTTCCACGAAATCGTTCATCGAACAAGTAAATATAGTAGACAGTGTATCGTCTTTGGTGTCATTTTAATCAGGAAAATGTCACCATTCTGTTGGCGATTGTTTCCTGTAGAAATTAGTGAAAAGAAAAGTATCGTTTTACGATCCCACGAGCTTCTATCTGTTATTAAATTGTGTGTTAATTTTGGCCAATAGGTGCGACGCATAACAACGAAATGCTGTATGCTATTGGTGCGTGCTTTACGAATGGAACGGTCTTCGAAGCAGTTCAATTGTTTTGTTTAACTACTTCTTCTGGCTGAAAGTATTCGATCGAACAATTTGAATTCAAGAAGTGCAAAACAAAAGGACTGTACTTTTCCAAAAAGAAATTTCTTCTGTCGTTGCTAAATAATTTTGTACAATTTTTATATATTTTTATACGATTATACATTATATTTTATTAACACTATTTTGAAATACTAATTCTTGAGATTGTTGTAGCAGGTGTCGTGTAATTGGTAGGAAAGTCGAGAATGTTAATAAACAAATAAATCGAAGATTTATAGAATTAAATAATAGAATTTACTTAAATAAAGTAACTTGCTGTCTTAGAAACTATTGTTCTTCTAAAAATTAATTAATATATAGAAATAACAAGTGTAACGTAATTATTAGACTGTGAGTTATTGATATGTCTGAGTATGATCTTCCATTTCTACTTATCGAACGAACGCGACTGATCACTTTATTAGCCTCTGAACTACTAACACGTCTAACTATGATCTTCCATTTCTACTTATCGAACGAACAAGACTGATAACTTTATTAGGCTCAGAACTACTAACACGTCTGACTATGATCTTCCATTTCTACTTACCGAACAAGTAAGACTGATAACTTTATTAAACTCTGAATTACTAATGGGTCTGACTATGATCTTCCATTTCCACTTGTCGAAGAAATAACACAACACAATTACAATCATAAAATTTACAAAGATTATATAAATAAATATCAAGCTTCTTTTCGCAATTTATCTGAAGATTACTATTAGACTACGAAGAATGCGAGCAACGAATATTCTTTGAAAAATCCTAAAAAAATTGCATTTTTTAATCTCGACTTCTCAAATTCCTTCCCAGTTACACCAACCAATGAAACGACACCTCCCGTACATCAAACTGTCCTTTATAATCGCTGGAACAGTTTCGATCGAACATTTTCCGCCAAAGTCATCCCCGCTGTCGTCGAACCGTAATTTTTCCAACTGTGCTTCTTGCTCGCGCGTGTGCTCGTTAAATAAATGATTAGTAGCTTCATTCAAATGGTGGTAGGCGAGATCAGTGGCAAAATGAAATATCGGATGAGTCGAGCACATGCAATGACTCGATCGCCGGGATAAAAACCGCGCCCGATTTCTCAACGCGCGGCGATCGCCGACGAGCTTGTCTGCGCGAAATAAATCTGCGTACACGAGTGCTCGCGAAAAAAAGACAACACGCCGTTTCGTTTTCCGTTAACATAAATACACTCAGGGCCGTAAACCGATGAGATTCGCGGGACCTCTCGTCATAATTTCACCGCCGCTTCGACGGATTCGCGTGGCGACCGAGACGTAAATTTCTGGACACTCGTTTCGGACCGCGAAATTACGGACGGCAATAAAGTCGCAGATTTACGCGACAAATTATCGCGCATACGCGGCTTAGGTCAACGGGTTCGGCGCACCCTGGACAACGATCCCTCCCGAAGATTATGCACATGCGACGAGTGAGGGGAAACGTGAGGGTGATTATGTACAAGAAAATGCTAGAGGGAACAGCTAGCTATTCCCCGAGTGCGATGATTTTTCGATTTATTGTTAAAAGACGGCATTTTCAACTGCTCTTTCGTTTGCGTCGCACTGGCGGTCTTGTTTTCTCAATATTTACCGAAAAATTGTCGAGACCACCATAGTGAATTTTGCGTCCACTTCAGAAACAGGGATGGAACAAGCTTGATGGGCACGTGGAAATTGAATATGCGAGATTCCAAGAAATGTCTATTTTTATTTTTATTAATTATTGTTAAGAGGGTACCTAGTTTGCATTTCAATTGTCAAATATTGCATAAAATTGCAGCCATTTATCTTTATCATAAATGTATCAAATGCACAATCTAATTACCACAGATTAACTTAGATTTGATAAATAAAATTGTGCGTTGCAAATGTATACTTAATCCGACCAGTGCAAGATGGTGGCGAACGTTTGCATGAAGTAATTACACCAGACATTTCTTGCAGTGATACATATGCAATTATGCACGGGGTCTTTAAGCTCGCTTGATCCCCGAATCTAAACAGAAGATAATTGAGCAACAATACCAACGCGCCACTATACGTGCGTGATTCGCTACACTTGCACCGCCAGTTTCCCAGCGAATATCTCGGAAATAGATCGAGACTGCTTGAAGCACGCGAAGGAAAAAGTTGTTCAGAAAGTGTAGATTTCTAAACCGTATTGAAAAATCATTGCAGGATAAGCAGCTGTTCCTTAGTTTCAATAAATAAACCGGTGAGCCACACCCGCGCCGAAAAATGATCCGATGACTTGCGAAGCCCTCTCCAGCCCCTTTCTCTCTCTCCCTTTCTCTCTCTCTCTCTTTCTCTCTCAGAATGATTCGTGTGTGACAACTGCATGTGGACAATGATATCAACAAACCTGACAGCCAATTAGTAGAAAAACAAAACGCAACAAATCCTCTCGGAATTATTTGCCAATTTCTGAGTCAGTCGTTAACGCCGCCGTTACTGGTGCGTAACAAGCATCGAGTCTCTCCTCTTTTGGTTCAGCCAACGGAAAACGTTTAGTATGCTTACTGACATCACTTACCTGCTGAGAACACCTCGGGAAATATTTGTAAGTGATCGCTCTTCACGGTGTTTCGTTTCTTTTTCTTTTTTTTAAGGAACTATGATGGGAAAACCAATTGTGCAGAGATTGTTGAGAGTTTCGTTCGGTCGTGGAAAGGATTTTGCTTTGAGAGCTTTTAACGTTGTTTCGGGATAGCTACAGTTCGTCGAACAAGCGTTTGCACATTCTCTCCTTTTTGCAATGATTTTATGTAAAGAAACAACTTCGATCTTTTTGCAGCTATTTATGGAGAACAATAAAATGACCATTTAAGCATTGTAGAATTATTTTCATACTGTCAAACGGTGTGAGAAACATTTAACAACAATAATTTATAATAATAATAATTTATAATAAACTGACATAATTTTTTATATACAATTTTGAAAATAAAGGAAGTTGGTAATTTTGTCTAATTCCAGAGATTGTAATATGTTTATAATTTTGTCAAAAAATATTCTATTTGTGCAATTTTACAAGAAAAGACTTCAGATTAAATTCTTTTATTGAATTGATTATTTCATCGTGCTTCAAAGCGAATTAATTTCTCTAAAATAATATATCAAAAATTTAGATAGTATTAATTTAATAATCCTCTATATAAAATGGTCACAAAAAGCCTGAACGTACAAACACCCTGGCGACTGATTGTAGACGTTCTACCTGTCTTTCACACCGTAAATAGTTCGACATTTCGAGGAGGAATGCGAACAAAATGTTTGTCCCTCTTCTCTCGAAGAAACGCAATTTTTCGACCACATCGTTTCACCGGAACGAAAGTATTTCGAAACTCGATACACGCGGAGAAATACTTCGCTTTTACGTAACTCCGTTGCATGTAAAAAGCATTACCAAAGCAATCAGCATGCGACAAGCAGTAAATACGCAACCGTGTGCCAGTTTATGTACATGCGGCAAATGAAGACAAAGAATAACCATGCAGACGCACGCAAACTTAAATTAACGAGCTGACGCGCATGCTCTGACAATTCACGGAAAACAATAGGAAAAATTAGTGAACGGCAACGTGTCTTTTTTCCCCTTAACTATTGCTATTCTAAACGATCTGCTAGAGCCAGAAGCACTCTTAACGACGACATTCCATACGTACCAAACGTCGACGAGCAGCAACGCAAGATTCCTCCACAAAATGGCGCTACGAAAACGAACAGTAACCATTCCACCATCTTGCGATGCTCTTCGTCGAAGTAGTTTAATGCGAACGACGATTTTAAGCAGACACCGTTCACGAATAACGTTTAACACGTTGAACCCGGAGCAACTTCGCCTTTCACATTTTATTTAAATGGAAAGAATGCAACCGTGCGTAATTAAAAGACTCGCTGTACGTCATTTGTGCTTTTCTGTTTCAGTAGAGTCTATTAAAATAGCGTGAATATTTTTTAATACTATATAAATTATATGTAACATTTTAATTCGTAAATTTAACGTTCAACGTGTTAAAATTGTATCAGATCCAATGATCTGGTGATTCGTTCGACGGGATGTTGCCCAAAATGTCGTTTGGCTAAGTTATGCGACTAATGCACGATAAACGTCTAAGAATACCATACAATACTGACCATCTTGGTCTTCATGCAGGGTAGAATGCATGGAATGGATGGAGTCCAGTTTTCGTTTGATTCCGCGGCCGAGGGCATGTTCCCTGCCCTCGCACCTCACTGTGCTCACCACACCTTCCGTCTGCTTCAACGTCTCTGTCGTATAGATCTGTCAAATACAACTCGATCAACTCAGGCACAAGCCTACCAATCGCATGCTTATATCAATTCAATCTAACAACCGCCAAATCGTTTCTGTGTCGACTCGAAAAGAACCCCTTCTATATTATCCAACGAGATCCTCATCATTCTTTCGACCGTGCGTGGGCGAACTCGAGCGAACGGGTCCCCAAACAAACGTGATTTAACAGGCTCCTAAATCTTCTACCGGCGACCATACGAGAGCTTTTGAAAGGATTGTACGCGATTATCTAATTTTCTGCCCTCGATTTGAACGTTTCGATTATGAAAATTGTGGGCAAGCTGTGTCGAGATAATTTTCGTGCAAAATAAAAATTCTTCTTCGTTACAGAGAACAGAGATTCTTCTTTCTCCACTTTTCAATAAGCTGCAGCTAATACTGCAAGTTAACCCTTTGCACTCCGCTGTCCCCTCTCATGGGACATTAAAGTTTATTAGTGGTTACGGGGAATTAAGTTACTTCAGCGCAACTTTTTGAGACATGCACGTTTCCCTGAAGTTCTCTCTTGAAATGGCACGAGAAATCAAATCAAAATATAGTAAAATTGCTAAGATATATAAAAAAGTGTCAGCGGGTTTTGTGTCAGAAGAGAACGTGAGAAGCGTGCTCACGACGGTCCGAATACTCCTCGATGCCACTTGAAAAGAGCGATAAGAAGAGTTTGTAAGAGAAAGATCGGTATGCGAGTATACCTTGCACTGTACAGTGAGATTTATAAATATAAATAAACAAGTCTAAAACTGAAGGAAAAGCTTTTCAAAGCTGAGCTCAGTCTGGTTTGAAGCTTCGAGCGGTACAGATAGATCTAACGAGTGAGAAAATCGGAAAAAGTGATTCTTCTCTTGGTAAATAAGTTCTTTTGGTAAATATCATTTTGTGAGTTAGTAATAACAATTAGAAATTTTCAATTTTCAAGCCAATTAGAAATTTTTAAGGCACTCGTTGACCAGTTGAGAGGTGATTTTCGTGAATCGAGAACTCGTCCATCCACATCTTCTGCGGACAGTAGATTAGATAATAAACTACATATTCCTGATGTGAGACGAAGAAAACGGGATTGCATTGTCTGTTCTGACAGGAAAACACCTGGTGGCAGGCGTCAAACGACTTATTATTGTCAAACGTGCACAAATCAGCCTGCAATGCATATTGGGGAGTGTTTTAAGATTTATCACACTGTACAAAATTATAAAAAATAAAATATTGATTTTTTTGCAAATATACATTTCTCGATGTCAACCAATTCGTATAAGTCCAATATCATTATAATACGTTACTTGGTTCCAAAACTATGCTAAATAATACGAGGGTCTGTAAATGCACGTTTCTGCCACAAAGTAGCGCTGAGTAGCTGATAGCTAACGTCCAGAATGGTTCGGAGTGTAAAGGGTTAATTTAGTAAAGTGAATTTTGACTCGTTCGTTACAATTGAGTCGCCGAGACTGATCAGAGGGTGCGCAGACTTTTACAAATGAATTGTACAGAAATGGAAAGTTACAAAAGCGATCGTCGATCGAGGCAACACCGTAAAGCTCAGGTCACACACGCAACCGACGGTCGAACCGAGAAATTCCGTCGTCGCGTCGTCGAATAATCTCATTCTTCGCGGCATGCAAACGAGAAAAGTGGTACCAAGATAGACGAAATCCAAACTCTGATTACGCATGCTCATCTCAAGGTAATCTTTTGCCAATCGTTTCAGGAATAATTGTAATGCCGGATGACTTTCAAACAGAAAGATATTTTTTTTCAGCAAAAAAAATTTATTTTCTCCTCTGTTTGCCATTTTATAAAGAATCACGAGGATGATATATATATATATATATATTTTTTTTTTTCCTATGCGTGTGCGTGCTCAGCTATTTTTTTTTTTTTTTCAATTTTTTTTCACTTTTTTTTTCTCTTGTGTCTCGTTTCTTCGTTGGCATCTCGTTTCAACACACGGGGACACGAGCATACAAAAGTTACATTATTGCAATGTACATTTTAAATAATAACGCTAAAAAGAAAACTCGCGGGCCTCGTAAGCCTCGGCTCCACGGAAAAATGTGTCTGCAAGTAAAAGTTTCGATAACGTTAAATACAAACTAATTACAAACTTAATAAGTATATGTATATATGTATATATATATATATATACTCGATGCGTGTACATACGTGTTTGATGCGTTATGCATACGTATCGATTGAAACTTGTGATGTGCCCTCGCGGGCAAGTAATGCCACTCGAATTTAAAATGTACAAAATTAATTTTAATCGATCGATATCAATTGAACCGGTAACGAAATCATAAGGAAACTACGAGGCTAATCTTCCGAGGACGAGTCGGTGTCGTCACCGTCTTCGACCTCTTGCGCATAGACGTACGGATTGTAAATGTATGGGTTTATATAGGCCTGTTTGTTAGGCGAGTAATTAACGACAGCAATGCCATTAGGATCAGACCTGTAGTTGTACAAGTGTGGATAGAGGCCGGGTGGCGTGGCGATGCCTACGCTTACAAATTTTTGATAGTCCTCGTTCTCGGGACAATAAGAGACGCCGACGGTTTGCTCGTCCAGCGACTTGTCTTCGGAAGCGTGCGCGTTCACGTCTTGCTCTACGATATGCTGCTGCATGATCTGCGAGTCAATTTGGCTCGGCTCGACGCAATGCTTGTCGTCGAATTTCTGAGGTAGCATCGTATAATGCGCGTGGTCTGGCACTAAAGCTTGCTGTCGATAAACGTTCGCGTTTGGAACGTAGTGCTGGCTATGATAGAGGATCGGCTGATAGTGACCGTGACCTACAACCGGTAACGCGCTGACGTCCATCTCTGTGTAAGAGAGATCCGTCATGTCTTTGTTATCGACGGTCAGCTGATCTTCCACGGGGGAGTGGTCCATTGTGTCTGAATATATGGAATGATTTGGTGATGATGTGTCCATATGCTCCTGTGAGTCAGCGTATGTGTTTTCAGGGTGTGTCGTATCGGCTGGCTGGTGCATGTCTGTTAGAGTTAGATGACGGTTGACCTGATCTACATGGGTACCAACCTGGATCCCAGTAGTCACCGTCGACTCCACGTACGTCTTCCCGTGGAGACCCGGTTGGCTAAGCGTTATCTCCTTCGTAGTGATACCCTGAATCCTCCAGTCCTCGGACGCCACCGGAACGTCGCCCGAGTCCGGTTCGCTGCTCGACACGCAATGAACCATTGGCTGCAAATCATACATCGATTATCGAACAACTGTCTCTGTCTACAATTGTCTAGACATCTGGGACTGTGCTACGATCTAGCGGTACACTGTCACTTTCATTTATGGGCATGCTTGACCCTAACAATTCGCTACGGACTCGGAGGTACGGCTCAAAACAGACTAGTCGTACTCCGCTCAATGACCATCGACGCATTGCAGACCCAACTGTGATGGAAAGGCAACACCAGTTTCAGGGAAAAGATCCTTGAATAAGGTGAAACAAAACTTTCCCTTCCACATCGATTCAAATCCAATTCTAAAAGAATCGTTAGACTTGAGGAGCCTATTAAACCTTAGTACTCGAATACTGACTCCGAAACATCATTCAAACTTGCAGCACTATAATTTGAAACAATTTTTATATCACTATGTTTTTATTTAAGAGATTTTTAACAATATATACCTAATGTAAGGACGGCTAATAGTAAAAGAACTCCATATACAGTGGCGCACGAAAGTATTCGGACACTCTTCAAACCTAAATAACTTTTTCAAAATTGAACCAAACGACTTGACTTTTCTGGAGCAACTAGCAGCATTGATTTACTAAATGATATGCAAAAATAATTTTGAAATAATTCTAATTGGTAGAAATTACGTGGAAAAGTAGAAAAGACATTTTTTAAAACATTTTTATTTCAACTCGTAATGAAAACTTAAAATATGCGTTTTTCAGAACTGTGTTAGTTATACACGTGCTGAAAATCTCACCGAAATCGATTGACGCGGGAAAAAATGGCACGCGTAGAAAGATGTAAGAATTTCTGTAGTTTAAGCAGAAACTGATCAAGAATCGTGAAGAACTGCGATTTTCATCATTTTCGGTGGCACGTAGCTCGTGTGTACGTCGATCGATTTTAATGAATTTTTCTGCATGCGTATAACTATCATAGATCTACCAGATGCGTCTTTAAAATTTTTTGTGCGTGGCTCAAATAAAAAATATTAACCCGTTGCACTCGAAGCAATTCTACTCCAAAATCGAAACAATATTTCTATGTATAATAGCTCCATTTTAGATAGTTCACTTCCTTTCGTTCATATAAAATTAATTACTACGACTCGTACTTAAAACGTTAACATTTTTATTGATTTCTTAATTCTTTCTTATTTTTAGAATAGAACTTTTAAAAAATAGATTTCTTAAAAGTTGTTTAAATAATAGTATGGCAAGTTTTAGTGTCGCCTTAGAGGCGCCATTCGAGTGCAAAGGGTTAAAAAAGTTCCTTTTTTATTGGTCATGTAATTCACATCAGTTCCAATATTTACAAAATTTATTTTGCTTATCATTTATTAAATCAATGCAACTAATTGCTCAAAAAAAGTCAAGGACGTTTGGTCCAATCTTAAAAAAGTTATTTAGGTTTGAAGAGTGTTCGAATACTTTTCGTACGCTACTGTACGTATGACGAAGTAAATTATGAAGAAGAAAAATATTCAAGGTTGGAAAAATGTCCTGGTTTTCGTAGATGCAGCAGTTTCGAGTGCAAAGGGTTAACAGAAACTGAGTATCTCTTCTCGTACATCAAGCAAAATTCAAATCTGAGGTATTACCGTAGACGATGAGTGATGCCTAGCGGTGATAGGTGGTGCAGGCGACGCGGCTCCATGCGTCGTGGTGTCGACAGCAGGGCTGTTGGATCTCTGACTATTCCCAGGACTAAGCGTGGTAGTATCCGGAGGCGAGCCCTGCCTCATCATCGTAGACTGTGCCATATTCGCCTGGTTGCCAGCCGTCTGCGTGGACACCGAATGTCTGGCCATCAGCGGGCTATGTTGGTCGCTTTGTTGCGCAGTCTTCTCGACGACGGTCGTGCTACTGGTAGCAAGAACGTACTGCTGCTGCTCCACATTCTGATCCCCAGACGGCGAGTTCACGCTACTTTTAGGCGAGGTAGGTGCTTTCCCTTGGATCATACCCGAACTCAAAATATAACTTTGATTGTGATCGATGTTCAAAGAAGGGTCAACTGCCGCCCCGTTAGAAGCTGCAGATTGAAAGTTCGGTATCTGATTGTTGGACACCATGGTGGTCTGTTGTTGCACGATCGTGGTATTCTGTTGCACGAACGTTGTATTCTGCTGATTCGAGGCCGAAGAGACAGCAATGTTCTGCGCAGTTCCGCAAGGTACCATTAGAGTCTGCCCGTTCATCTGTATGAACTCCTGCTGGCCCTGCATGTTCGACGGCCTGACCTGCGACGTGTTGAAGGTCACCTGCTGATTGGGACTGACGTTCGCTACGATGGGACTGAGCTGGTTGCCGAACGAGGTGGTGCCGTTCACCAAAAACTGACCGCTGTTAGGAGAGAGGAATTGCGCGCCCGGACTGTGCTGCTGGATGATTTTGCCGCTGGTGGCTTGCGGAGCTCGGATCACCATTCCTGCAGGGCCAGCTGCCAAGATGCTCTGGCTGGGATTGAATATTCCACTGTGACTCTGCACCGGTGTTAACACGTTCTGACCGTTCACGTTCTGTATCTGCAGCTGCATGCCGATGTTCCCGGTGTCCTGAAGCAACGTTGCAGTCCCGTCAGCGGACATGACCATGCTGCCGATACCAGGGACGATGAACTGCTGGATCGTCGGGAAGTTCTGCACCATTCCAGCCGCGCCGTTCAACAAGTTCACTGGCTGGAGAAGATTGATCTGCTGAGCTGGTTGAGGGTTCGCGATGATCTGCTGGGCGTTGAACTGCGCCGACGTGGCTCCAGCCTGACCGTTCATAACCAACTGCGCTGGCGCACCTCCTTTCCCCGGAACGATGGTCAACGCTTGAAGCATGGGACCCCCTATGCTCTGGGTCTGGAAGTTCTGCTGCGCGAAGTTCGACTGCGACTGCATCAGCATCCCAGCGTTCTGCTGCGACGAGGCGATGTGCAACATGGAGGCCACCGTTTGCGGGTTGCCCTTTCGCTTCTTGTACGCCTTCTTCTTGCTCATCGACTCGGGAGACAGCAGAGCCGGCTGCCGGTTCACCATACCCTGGTTCGCGTTCACGTTCCTGGCGACGTCCTGGTTCGCGTCGATGATCGACTGCGCGTTCTGTATCACATTTCCGGTCGCAACCGTCAGATGAGGGATCTGAACGTTCTGACCTATGCTGTCCATCGTCATCACGCCAGGTTGGATAAGTACAGGAGTCTGAATGGTGTTCACCAGAACCGTCGGCTGGCCTATCACCTGCTGAGCCACGCCGACAGCTGGGATCACCTGGCTGACAGCGCCGGTCACGCTCGTGACCATCGGCGAGACCGACAACGGTGGCATAGAGCTGGAATTTGAGATGATCTTCGGTGGAGGTGGAGCCATCACGCCGTTGATACCCGATCCAGTGCTAGCCATGATCAACTGGCCGCCACTGGACACTAGGATATGACCAGGTGGTAACGTGGACCCTGCAGGATGCTTCAGCATTCCGCCAGAGGTGAGGACATTGTGGACCTGTACGTTCGACTGAGGATGCTGGTGCTGTGGCTGATTTTGCGGCTGCACCGGCGAACTGGTACTGGCTTGAGGTACTTGTATACTACTGACGACGCTCTGGACCATCTCCAATGGCGACTTCGTCACGCTGATCGCTATCGATGGCTGGCTGTTCGCTAGGGAGGTATGAGTGGTTACAGAAGTCAGTGGAACGTTCGTTAAAGTAGGGGAAGTCTGGTGTTGGGGTTTGTTGGAGAGGATGTCTGGTATCGCAGGATTGGGTATGCCGGAAGGTGTGTTGATAGAAACTGTGGCGGTGTTTGCTCTGCCGGCTAGCACAGAAGTGATGGTGTTGCTGCTGACGGTGTGTCCGCTAGCCATAGTCGTGATCACCGAAGACGTTCCTGTGAAGTGACTGATGGGTACTCTCGTGACGGCGTTCACGGTGTGAGGATGCGGCTGATAGCCGTCCAACGACGACTGCCTCATGGTCTGCCTCTTGACCACCTGGGGCGCCATGTTGTCCGTCATGGACGAGGACGTCTGCATCGAGGAAGTGCAAACGGTGACTCCGCTGGAGCTGTTCGCCGCTGAACAAGGCGTTTCGGAGCGTTGCTCCTGGACACCGGAGCTCATCGAAGACTGTGACGGCTGCTGAGCCTGAGGTGTTAGCGGTTGGGATGGCACCTGGCCTGAGGTGGCGTGCGAATGAGGTGTGGGCGGTTGCGAGTAACTGTGCGGGGTCGAGGGTTGCGAGGAGATGAGACTCTGCGGCGTGGCTGGCTGCGAGATTCCTGGCGTGGACGAGGCTGGTGTGTCCGAGTTCGCTGGACTGTTCGTGCCGATCGGGGATCCATGACTAGTGCTCACAGTGCCGCCTTGGATGGGCCTCGAGTCAGCTTGGTTGTTCTGATACTGTTCCCCGAACGTGGACGACGTGACGGGGTCCTCGCGTTGATCCGAATGCATCAGGTACTGCCGTTGAATCTGCTGCTTGTATTGGTCCTGCATGAATGACTGTGTGTCGGCACTGGTCACGCAACCTTGACAAGGACTGCTATCCGAGTCGGGGCCGCCGTTGCTCGACGTGGGGGTCATGCTACTGTGCACGACCACCGGCGAGGTCGCGTGATTCTTCACCGAATTGAAGGTCGACGTACTCGTCGGACTAACGCTGGAGGAAGGCTTTGGTTGTGGAAGATAGGCGTTGTTCGCCAGGTGCGAGTTGTGACTCGTCTGCGGCGTCTTCGAGTTGTTTACCACAAGGCCCACCTGAGAACTGCTGACCCCGGTCTGCCGTGATATCGTGCTGTTCAGCAAAGCTGTCTGCTGGGCCAGGTAGCCGCTAGGGTCCTCCAGGAACGACGGCCCACTGCTGTTCACCGTGGAGCCGATCTGATTGCTGTTCTGGTGCGCCTTGTCGTTGAACTCGTCGATCGGACTCGCCGCCGATTGGTCCAGGCTGTTGCTCCTGACATCGCTGACGCTGTGCTGACGTTGCTTCTTTACCACGACCTTGCTGGGCTTCGCTTTCTTCCGCGCCACCTCGTCGGTCCAGGTGGTCGCCTGTGGAATGTGATGATGCAGAGGCGGGACGCGGTCGAAGGAGTTACAGGTGATGTTCTGCACCGTCACTAGAGGAAGCTGGTGGGAGCCGGTCGCTGGCCGGTTCTGTTGCCAGGGCGGTGTCCTTGAGGTGAAATGCATATTGCCGGGCTGCCCATTTGGTCCCATACCGGATTGTGCTTCGTGATTGGTGTTCGGACTCCTTCCCGCCACGTTCGACAACGTGTACTGTTGCTGATGCTTCACGTCCGCTACGTTCCCCTTCGACGCGTCAAAGGTCTTCGCTTGGTACTGCACCTGGTTCTGAGCATACATCCTCTGGACGTTCTCGTGCGAGTTCGTCGTCATGCTTCCGTTCTGCACAACGTGATGCCGTTGCATTTGATGATTTTGTAACAACAATTGTTGCTGTTGTTGCTGCTGCTGTTGTTGCTGCTGTTGTTGTTGCTGTTGCTGCTGCATCTGCTTGGCGTTCATGTCCTCGTCCGTCACGGACGGCGTACGGTTGAGTCTGGTTTGGATTTCGGCAGTAGCCATCGTGTTCATCACCGAACCCGGGTTCTGCTGTTGCATGACGTCCATGGAGTGGTGGCTCAGTTGCTGGTTAGGATACTGGGGCTGGACGCACACCTGAGGTACTTGTTGTTGCTGCTGCAGTTGCTGCTGTATCTGCATCTGGAAGGGATCCGCTGGCTGGGCTTGCATCACGTGTTGATTAGGCTGATGCTGCTGCGACTGTTGCTGCATCTGATGCGGGTGGAGCTGATGCAGTTGAGGATGCAACGCGGGCTGCGACGACACTTGCGCAGGTTGCATGTGATGCGCGTAATTCTCAGCCGCATGCTGAGGATTGAAGTTCCCTGATTGCTGGTCGACTTCCTGTGGCAAGTGCTGCTGCTGCTGCTGCATCTTGTGCTTCTGTAGCTGCTGCTGCATGTGCAGCTGCTGTTGCTGTTGTTGTTGCTGCTGCTGCTGTTGATTTATGTGCTCTTGTTGCTGCTGTATCACGTGCAACGATTGCTGGTTTAATTGATTCAGATAGTGGGGAGCCTGTTGTTGGGTCAGTTGATTCACAACAGTGTTCTGATGCTGGGGTTGCTCTTGCTGCTGCAGGATCTGCATGTGCTGCAACTGCTGATGGTGCGGAAGTAGTTGTTGCGTTTGTTGTTGCTGCTGCTGCATCAGTTGTTGTTGCTGTTGCTGCTGTTGTTGCTGTTGCAGTATGAGCTGTTGATGTTGTTGTTGCAGCAGCTGTTGCTGTTGCTGGGTCATGTTGTTGAAATTCGCAGCTGGCTGATTCATGATCAACGGGTTACCCATTAGCATTCCCGACATATTGTGCTGACCTAACCTCTGCTGGGGATTTCTTGTTGCACAGCCGTTCACATCTTGGTTTTGCGAGGTCGAGTTTAGTGTCTGATGGCATATCTGCTGGTTGCTCTGCTGGACTTGCAAATTCGGGATTGCGATCGGCCATACCTGCAACGCAAACGTGTACCACATTAGTTTCGCACATGCTGTTGCGATAAATTACTATATGCATCCAGGACAGATGGAAATTACAGAATTATATTTTATTGATTAAATTAAATATTGATTAAAATTAAGAATTTTATAGATTCACTTTAAAACAAAATTATAAGAATGAATTGGGGATGATGGCAACGCAAACGTGTATGATGTTAGAGAGTAGAGGGAAGAAAATTACAAAATTATATTTTATTGATTAAATATGGTTGTTGACTTATCAATTTTTGATAAGCTGAAGTTGTAACTAAAATCTGCGAGTTTAAACTTGAAAAATTGTGTTGTTCCATTTCTGATAAAGTATTTTAGATAAAATTGTTAGAAAAGAAGCTTAAGGGATGATACGTTTACATGAATAAGTATTAAATAATATTTAAAAAAATTTTCAAATGCATGTAGTTCCTTGCACGTTCACAATTTAACGCTATCGATAAAGCATAGCGTTCTGAGCTGCTGGGAAGTAAGATTTCGCTGCAGTTTAATGTACGGTGTCATTGCATTACCTGCGATCCATTTGGCACCGATGAACCTTGAACTCCAGATGCTGCAACAATGGCCCTTTCCCGTTGTGCCATAAGTTGCGAAACGGAAACCCCAGGAAAAATGCTTCCTATTCCGCCTAATTTTCTTTTCTTCTTTTTGTTCAAGCCATCTGCAACATTAAACCACACGGACATTAACAAAACAAATCAATTATCGTTTCGATCACTGAAATCTAAAAAAGAAAAACGTTTTAATATTTTGACTGTTTTAAACATTTTATGCGAACATTCGAACGTACGAACAGATTGGAAAAAATTAGGGCGGGACTTAATTGTAATTTTGATCCTGTGCTCATTATCCTGATGGCTTTCAAATTCTTCAGGAACGAGCGTTTCATTCGAAGCTTCGCCTAAAGGTTAAGCCCTATTTAGAGACCATTTCCTGGGCCCGTTCATGCTCCGTTATTCTCTAATTATCTGACTTAACGTAATTAACTCTCGAGCGAGTATTTCGCTGTACATAATTGCATCTTGGAATTGCAAGAATAGACAGCTTATCGAATGACAAAGTTAAGCGTCTATGGTTCTTTAGAACAGGAGGCTCCCTTCTAGAATTTACGGAGAAAGTGACATCGTTCGTACAAGGTGGCTGAAAGTTCATTAAACTATTTAACACCAGACTTGCCGAGTATTAAAATTAACTGGTGTATACTATTTTTAAAAAATGTAAAATTTCAATCAACTCAGAAGTGTTTCAAAAACTAAAAAGGTGATTTACAATGATAAACTAACATTTAGATTACCCTTTTATATTATAAATAACATGCAAATATTGTGTATTTTAAGTACAATTTAAAAGAACCAAAAATAACAAGCACGAAGGAGCGTCGATTTCAATATCATTTCCAATCAGCGAAACTTACTAAAACGAGAAAAAAAAGAATGTTTCATTTAGCCGCAGGTTTTTGCAGCGGAAGCATAAAATTGTTGTTCCGCACAAATATCCGCAGTCAGCCCGTAAAAATGAGCCTCCGTGTTTGTAACTTCGTCTGTGTTTGCAAATCAATCCGGACCCACTTCATAAAAATTCAGTTGAGTGTACGAATGAAAAACAGTTCCGAATAAAAACAATTCCATATGCATTGTTTGATAACAACAAAAAAAAAAAAAAAAAAGAAAAAAAGATTGGGAGGAAAAAATTATTCAAAAGAAATGAAACGGGTAATGTATTCATTGCTGGCAAAACGTTTTTGTTTCCCCCGCATTCTTTTTCCCCGCGTATTATTGCGGCGGGGTTTTTGCAATTCGACAAACAGTAACGGTTTCTATACGAGAGCGAAGTCGAAACCGCGCGAGACCTTGAAAATAATGGTCCTGCAGCGACCGTAACAGGCGTTCGCACTATGAGATTACCTTGATTTACGAGGATAACAAAAAGCAAGATGGTAAAAGGGTACCAAAGGGGATGGTTTTCAATGGGCGGTCTTTTATCCGTAAGCCTACAGCGGATAATTATTCTCCACAGTTTCAATGGGGGAAAGATAATTCGGAAGTGGGAGATGGAAAATGAAGAGGGCGAGATCGAGGGTAGGGAGAAAGGACGGAGGGAGGAAAGGAAGAGGATGAGATAATAACGAATCCACCGAGGAGCAAGGCAACTTGTCTGCAATGACAATAGTTTAACCCGATTTTCCAGGAGGGTGAGGGCCTACGAAGATTCCGGTAAAATCTTCCGAGCATTCTGCGACTTCCGCTGGAATTTCCCTTGAACGCGTAAAATTCGCGTAGCCCATTCCATCCCTCCAAAAATCTGCAGTCAATGACCACCGTCGTAAATGTTACCCTCGTTAAAACGGACGACGACGAAGAAATGGTGGAATATGGTTCGCGGTTAGGGTACTTGGAGTTTGATGGTTCGAGACGCGTGGGACGATCGTTTAATCGTTGGAGAAAAATTGCTGTTGGAGAAGCGGCCAGTTAAACGTACGACATTGTGCAGATTTATTGCAATATTCTATTCGACGATATTTATAACAATGCGGGTGGTCAAATTTATCTTTGACTACTTGCAGATGGTTTAACATGGTACTATAACTCGATTAACCCCTTGACATATTATGACGAGTCAGATTGGTGTTGAAAATTATGAAAAATCAACCTTCAGAGTATCGTGTTACAATAAAATTGAGAGTACGAAAGGGTTGACTGTAGGTACACCCTCGAACAGTAGCCTCCCTGTCAGAATTCGTTAAAAATTGCATGGACACCAGGAATACGCAATTTATCAGTTTACTATCATATTCGTTCGTTTATTCGAACAGAGGATCACCGAAGAGCCGAATGAATCGCTAACCGAAAATGGATCCCATTGTTCAGTATCTTGATGGACCGAAGAAGTTGTTCAGAGAGTGAGAGAGAGATAGAGAGCAGGTGACGATGCGGTCGGGTGAGCCGATGACGGTAATTATAATGATCTGAACGTCAAGGCTCCAGGAGTCGCTTCGGTGGCGGGAGACGTACGTCGAGGGATGCTCTTGTTCGAGGCTCGCTCGAAGAGGACGGAAACGTGACGTCCGCGAGAGTCTCGAGAGCGAACGTTACGACGTGATCGAGTCGTTGATGCGAACTAAAAGGAAACGGATCGGAATGCGCTTGCGCGACCACAAGAGGACGTTCGTTGAGGACGAGCCTGAACGGAGGTGGCTTGAAACAGTGTCGGCGGGGGTGAACATCACTCGGGGCAGGCGCAAGAATCACAGCCGGACACGCGAGCGAGACGCAGAGAGGGAGGAAGAGGTAGAGAAGGTGAGATAGAGAAGGTGAGATAGAGCAGGTGAGATAGAGAAGGTGAGATAGAGAGGGATAAAGAGGGGAGAGAAGGGAGAGAGAGAGAGAGAGAGAGAGGGCGCGTCTCCCTCTCTCTGTTGGGTGCTGCTCCTTCCTACGAAATTAACCCTTATCAACTATACGTCTGCCACCACCATCGCGGTCTTTATTCCCCTATGCCCCACCAGCCTCGAAACTACCATCGTCGCGTTGACGTCGCTGGTAGCGAATCGTGAGCGGATTCTTTCCTCCTCCCGGGACTTATTGATCGCGCCGACACGATAAGAAGACACGAGCCGGCCGATTGGTTCCTCTTTCGGACATCTCGCGGACCATGCTACCCCCGATCCCTACCAACCAGCCCCTGTCAAGGATGATTGAGACTGCGAATGGTAAATGTCAATTTTCGGATTGTTGCAACGTGGCTGGTATGGTTGATTAGGTCTTGCGCGGAGTATGATTAATCTTTGAGTGCTGCGAAACGGGGATGGAACTGTTCTCGATTCTCTATTGGCCGTTGCATTAAGGCTGCCGGCGCAGTTAACCGTCTTGCAATGCTTTGAGAACGTGGTTCGGATAAAACAGGGGAATCGCAATAGTCTTCTTGCGAAAGGCTATGCTTTCGATTGGATCGTCGATTTAGAATTTAACCCTTTGCACTCGAAACTATATTTTCACCTATAAAGCTCCATTTTATATAGAGTTAAACCTACCGTGACAGTAAAAGATTTTGTCCCGATTTTGGCTCGCAGCACAAATAAATACGAATGCAATTTTAGCTTCGATAATTTAACTAGCCGTAATAAGTTGTTCGTTAAAATTCAGTTCTCCTTACCAGAAGTATTTGTTGCAGTTTTAAAATTCTGCAAACCGCGTCGGAACATGTTTGCATGGCAGTTTCGAAAGTTTAGAGAATTTCATTTAGCACAGTTTATCAGCGAGCCCAGTTTGAAGTTACGAAAAAGCTCGCGGTGCACGAGAAGACGATAAAAGCGCAGCTGCAGGTATTCGCTCAGAAAGGGTGGATAGAGGTGCAATCCCTGTGAAATTGTTTTCTCGGGGGTATCAGCGTCGCGAGGCGTACGGCGCCACCGCAACGCCATGATCGATAGAATCACGGGGAATTTGCTCATCGAGGAAAATTCTCCCGTTACGACAAGAAAGGAAATCTGCCTCTAAGAATACGCTTTATCGCACTTGTGTACTCGCAATATCATTCGACGAAGTACGATATCGAATTACCATAATTCCGAATAACTCGTCGAACTCTTTGATCGAAAAAATCAGGAAAAATCAAAAACGTTCGCAGCCGAATTTTTTCTTTATTTACAAAATAATGTAGATCGCGTGCAATCTCGGTACCCGAGACTCGGAATAGCTCCGGGTGCAAAGGGTTAGCACACGATTCGCATACAGGGGTGGCGTCCCGCGCGCTAGCAGGAGTCAACAAAGCCGGCCGCGAATCGCGAAATAAATTCCTGGGAACGTTATTTGCGCGTCCATATCGACCAACGAGAGTAAATTCAGACGCGAGTAACGAACCGTTGGACTTTCCATCAATGGCGTCGATCGAGTCCCGTTTCTCGACTGTCGTCCGTGGGAAGTTTCTTGGCAGACGGGTGACATATAAAACTTCCAGCAACCCCCTTCCCTCCGTCGATCCCCCTCGTCGGATCGAGTAAAACCGAAAAGAACCGGGGTGGAGAAAAATGAAATCGACTTTCGTTATTGAGATTCGTATTTGTGGAACAGCGACGACGATAAAGATTCATTCGATTCCCCTTCGTCCCGCCAGTGGATTATTCTTTTTATTTCCTCCACGCTCCTCCACCCCCAAAGCCCCCGGATTCGGCGGGGGTGTGTGTTTGCACAGCACGCGAACGTATTACCTCTCCGCGTGCCGTTGAAATGCCCGAGAAAGAGGGAAAAGAGGAAAATCGCGGGGGTGGCTCGGGAAAAGAGGAGAACGAACGGGAGAAGAGAAATAGCGGCGGCGACGTTTTCTCGGGTTACGTCGTTTTATATCACCGGAAAATTGGAATCGAAGCGACGCCCGTGAGCGCGAACGCTTGCGTCGATGTTAAAACGGCCCTATAAAGCCCCGCAGAAACACTGGCGACACCGACGATATACTGGGTGACCCGTTTCATCGACACTGATTTTTTATTTTCAGAATTAATAGAACCGCGGTTTTCTCTCGACACTAAATCTAGCGAGAATTGGCTGTTGTA
>CM052096.1:6077586-6099439 GCA_028453745.1 Agapostemon virescens | reverse complement strand
TTATACCAGAGTATACTCGATTATACTTGAACATTCTAGAATATACTAGAATATTATAGATTATTATAGAATTTACTGGAATATGCTTAAGTCTAGTAGAATATACTAGAATATATCAGACACGCTGATATCACAATTCTTGTCTACGTTCAACAAAGAAGAGATTAAATAATTCCAACTGTAAACGATATAAACGACTTCTGAAGCACATCATTTTCATGTGCATCTATTTCAGTATACCTATCCTACACATCTGCATATATAAATATAACGAATATAAATATTTCCGAATAATTTTTCTCCAAACTTTTATCCAGCTGCGATCCTAAAGCTGAACGCAGAATCGTTTACAGCCGCCGCCGCCGATTAAAAACGATTTATACCCTGGCGTTATTAAGAAGAGCAATTAAACACCTGAACCTGATTTCACATTGGTAGATATACGACACAACTATTAACCGAAGTCGCTCAGCGAGCAGCAGCCCCGTAAATAACTAGGAATCGCGGCGGGTGACACTCGGGGCGCAGTTAAAAACTTGCCAAGTAGGTAACCGAAGGTAAGCAAGATTGTCCTTAAATCGTAAAGCCCAGTGGACCGAAATACACTCGGCGAATTTCAATTCACAGTCGCCGTGGCATTGTTTCCGCCACCTCCGCCCCCCGTTCCTCCCGGGAACCATAAGCGGGGGAGGAATAACAGCTCGCTCGGCATAACAGCCATTTAATTAGCGGCTCGATGAAGAAAGGCGAAGAAACGAGCGCCGGGGAAAAAGGAGAAGAAAAAGAAGAATCAGGCGATCTCGCTCGGTCGGTTATAGGATTTAGTAATGAAATCCGGACGAAGAGATTAGCCGGCACGGTGATACATCATTCCACCCCCTCGGCCCTTCCTTCTTTTGCGGGGGTGGCAACAGACTCCACTAATGCCGAATTTTCGTACCTTCTCCTTCTTACCACTGCGAATTTTCTATAAGCAACGTTTTCAATCGTTGCTTATACAATATACAGTTCAATTATTGCAATATACAGAATGCTCATTTTAGGGCATATAAATTATTATCGCTATTATTGAAACCATGAAGATTTTATTAATAAAATGTGCGTTTAACGTGCACATCTGACAAGGGTAAAAAGATATCCTGCGAAGGTCACTTTAATGATACTTTCAGAGTCTTGGCGAAATAAACTAGACCGTGTTTGGACTCATTGCAATCGGAAAAGCGTGCAGATTAGGCCAATGAACAATCGTACCCCAGGAGATACGTCGTGTTCGTTTCCATAAAAATTTCGTGAGCGGTGGTTTCCTCGATTTCGTTTCTCGGCCGGTCTAATGATCGCGACCCTGATGGCCCCTCCCAAACCACCCCCGCAAACAAGAAAAACTTTTGGTCGTCTTCCAATAAAAGTTTCCGCCGCGTGTTTTCTGGTACGGCGGTGAATAAACGTTCTCAGCGATTATGGCGCGCCGCTCCGGCTACCGGCGGAACTTTGTTAATACGACGGATCGATGGGAAAACTTCTTTCGGACAAAGCTATGTGTGTGTACGTGTACGTGTGTGTGCGTGTCGGTTTCCGAGTGTTTGTATGTGGGTGTGGGTGAGTGCGTGGGTGCCCGCGGCCGAGAATGTGTGCGTGAGATTGATTGGCGAGTATGTATAATGCGATCGGGTTCGACGAATTCGTGGCTCGTTTCAGAACGGCAAGAAACTTTTCCCGGAGGGGAATTCTGATTTTGATCGATTGGAGACAACCACCGCCGGGGGCGAGACTCTCCTCGGTGGAAAAATTCCTTCCGAGCGATTTCACATAGCGAGATTACCCTGGGGGAGAATATGTTTCCTAATTAAGATGATACGGTGTTGTGTTGTTCGGCCTCGGAATCGAGGGAGAATTATTTTTCATGGTTTTGGGGGTCAATGATGTGTAAATGTATCAGTATGTCAAGGGTTGATCTTTAATCTTCGGAGGCTCGTTTGACAGTAGATTTACGTGGAAACATTACTATTTTATGTTGCTTCGTAAAAGTAAGGATTGCAGGTTTATGTACAATTTTTGGGATTTTTTAAAGAGTATGTAGCACCCCAAAAAATATATATGTTAATGATTTCGAAGGGAATTTTTACAATTTCAATTATCGTGAGCTAATAGTATTAGCATATTAATTTTGCAAAAATTGAAAAATGAGAACTCGGAGAAAGTTAATCGATTTCAAGGGGAACTTCAAATTAATTCTCAAATATATATCCATGAGAATTTTTTAACTTTTAAGAGATAATAGTAAAGATAAAAGACTGTACAGTGGGTTAAAGTTATTTAGAATTGTGGGAAAGTTCTTTTATGCTTGTAGTGCAATTTAAAATTATTATTGAATAATTGACAAATCCCTACTGACAGTAGGGAGAAGAATTGCTCGACTTCAAGCAGTTATTTCGAATAAATTTTTAAATATATTCCTATGAGAGTTTTTAAACTTCTAGGAGTCAAAATTAGAGATAAAAGACCATGCATTGCGATAAGACCAATTAGGATTACAGGAAAATTTTTAATCATTTCGAAAAATTAACAAGTCGTCACTAATATCTGGGGCAATATTGATATTATTTCAAGGGGTTACTTCAAATCAATTTTAGAATATATTCTCATCTAAATTTTCAAACTTTCTAACAGTGTAACTAACTTTTGAAATCTACACTTTACCATGAGTTCAATTAGGTTCGCAGAAAAATTCAAAATTATTTTAAAAAATATTAAATCCTCCCAAGTTCAGATAAATTCTACGATTTTGAGAGGCTATTTCGAATTAATGTTCGAATACACATTCCCCCGAGAATTCTCAAATTTTTAAAAGCTTAAGATAGAGGTAGAATGCACGAGAAGTGAAAAAGATCGGTAAAATACTGGTTATGTGTACTCTGGAGTCTGCGGGTAGGGAGGAGGGAGAAGCAATGCCATCGTGTACGGAATGAATAACACAATAAACTCTCGCGATCCCGAAATTAACGAACTCGCAGAGGAGAGTATGGTTGGCAAGGTCACGTTCTTACCTTTCCTGGCCTTGTCCGGCGAGGTGGGCGAGTCTGCGTTCACGTGAATCGCGGTTACAGTCGGGCCAGAGGATAAAGTCGACGAGGAGACCGCCTGCGTGCAGGATGCAACAGGACTGCTGGCCGCCGTTATTGGCAGCAAAAGTTTCCTCTTATGGTTGCAAAGCTTGGTCATCTCCCGCGTCTTGCCCTGATCCGGGCTCCAAGGTCGTGTCGCAACCTGAAACAAGAACACACAGCATTCGTTATACGTCGAGCGTATCACCGTTCGCAGAAGATCGATTCGCATCAACGCCTGCGGCAATTTTAACACTAGGCTCGCGCACCACTAAACGTGATTATGTTACATTACTTTATAAAAATAACAACTTTTATAATATACCAGCGAAGAGATAAATTTGTTTAATAATTCGTCATGGAAGCTTCCCTACTTTTACAAAATAATTTCTCATAAAAAAATCAGTATATACATCTGAATGTACAAACATTCAAGTATAAATCATATGGGTTCTATTGGAAAATTGATAAAATTGTAGAAGTGGCAGTGCATTCTTTAAAAAACACAATATGTTCATTTATGAAAGAATTTGCCTCGAATTACATCGCAACATCGATAATTTAAAAAATTTTAAACATCGCTGATAGAAAAATATTTTATACATACTCCTTTGAGAAATTGCAATGAAAGTACAGATTGTGTAGACGCCTCGAGATGCTCTTCGAAGCCATTAGAAATTGATGGCGACAATAACGTAACAAAAACGAGCTCCTCTCCGTTTTCTGGAGGGTGTAATGGACGTTGTATAAAATGAACAGCGTGCTAAGAATTTTCATGGATCGTCGATTGAATTGTTAAAGAGCAGATTCGGTGTCGAGCACGTAAGAAACAGGCGTGAAACGTTTCGTAGGTAGTTTCGGGGATACAAAGCACCAAGTTTACAGAGGAAATAACCTTTGGCATTTGTTCAAGCGATCCCGGGTACAACCCCTGAGACGCGGATAATGGAGATTGACTGTACGACCGCGGACATTGAAATAAAGAGGCAGAATCACGTAATGAAACGAATATTCTGTCTGCAACCTACTTTCGCGGCACGGAACGAACACACGGTTTTGCTCGCTCGCTCGCTCGCGTGCTACCGTGCGTATCCATTGCATTAAAGCGACGCCACTGCATTATGCACCGAGCGCTTAAATTCCGGTTATTGGAACAATTTGCCGAACGCTTCGATAATTAACCAATCAGGTGTAAATGTAGCCGCACACGTGCACCACTTTGTACACAAATAATTCGATTTTGCAAACAGCTTTACGCCGCAGCCTATGCGAATCGGATGGGTTATTCGAAAGATAATTAACGAGTTTCCGTGAGCGCGAAAATGCCGGACTATTGCCGCCAGCATGCAAAAATCTCTGTATAAAATATGCAGGAATATATTTCTTATGCAGGAATGATAATAATATGATACGATTTCGAATTGTCCTGCGAACCTAAATATAGTCTTCCATCTTTATTATGAGCTCTCAAAAGTACTAAAATTCCCTAAAAATGATTCCCTAAAAATAATTTTAAAAAACTGCGTTTGCCTGTTTGATGGCACTTGGTGCTAGAATACCAATTCAAGCAAAATCGTCTCAAGAACCTGTGTAGAACCGATAGAACACGGAATCGATTCGAGAACATATTACAGGGCTATAAGCGATAGCGAAACAAGCAACGAAGGGTGCTCTGGCCGTAACAGTTATTACATCATTTCGGTTCTTCGTAACTGTTTCTCCCCGAATCTTTATGTAACAGTTATTAACAGTTATTTTTTGAACGACTGCAACCCCCGGCCACACTATATGCACATGCACGTTGGGGACAAAATTCATAACTTTTAAACAAATTCAATTTCAACCTGAAAAGTCCTCGCACTTCTTTAAAAAGAATACAAAGATGCACCGACTGATGACAAGCATTACGAATTTCTTAATTAAAAATTTTTAAACAAGTATTCCAACCCTAAAATACAATTGCAATCTCGAATTTTCGACAACGAAGCGATAAAATGTAGTATTCAAAATGAACGTTTCTAGAATTCTAAAGAATCACAAATAATGCATTTTACTCTTCGGTTTTTAAATATTTCTGTCCACTGTTGGTCAGATTGTGGGTCGGTGCGCTACAGAGTGCAACGGCGAGGGTGTGTTGGGGGTGAGACGATGCATCTCTTGATCGATATATGCTCGTGTGCACGGTTCGAGCGTGCCCAAGTTGGAAGGCCGCGGGCTGATGCCCGGTTATGGTCGTCCCGGGCTTCAACCGTGTTACGTGTCAGCCTGTGAGACGTTCCGCAGCAATTTACGACTGCGTACATAGTGTCATTACGAAAACCCGTTAATATGACGACGCCGACGCCGAGCTCTGACACGCGGAGACAGCCTTATACCGGGGACAGCCCCGGACTTTTTAGCGTCCGTCGTCGTGCGTGGACGTCGTTAATTCCTGTCCCACCGACGGCAGTTTTTATCGTAACCCCCTTCACGGGACACTGTCTTTTAGACAGCGCCGTTAGACGGCCACTTTGTTGCATGCGATGACTGACCGGAGCACTTGCAAAATTTGCTTACTGGTTACAGCGACCCTGCTGCGAGACAATGGGGCTTTGAACAAATTTTCTTTATGAGATAAAACTCTTCATCGAAAAATCAATACGTACTACTGAAAGTGCATACATTTGTGCATAGAATCTATAAATTTCATTTAAGCATTGATAAAATTGTAGAAGCATGAGGTTGAAGTTGAAAATTACTCAAGCATTCGTCACAACTCTAACTCGTTAAACAAAATACAAGAATTAAAATTCTACCTAGAATTCTCATGATTTCCAACCGACAGCATTTTCTTCGTACGTCTAAAAGATCTCTACCGTAACTGTCACAAATGTATCCCTAACACAGTGGGAGTTGGATCGTTGAAACGATAAAAACTCGCTGGGACAAATTGAAATAAACGTGGAAAACATTCAGAACCATTGAGGCATTCGTCACGACTCGGCCTCGTTAAATAAAATACACGAAATAAAATTCTACCGCAGTTCGGTACGCTTTGAACGTTCGCACGAATTCGAACAAATGCATCGTAAAGAGCCGCGAGCATAATCAAACCAGACGCTAACAAACTCCGCGGTGGCGTGTGCAATAAAAGGTAGCGTGTTTTGACAGAAAAGTTATCGCGCAGTGAAGCGTGGTAGCCGGTTAAAGATACATTTCTCGTGATTAGACGGTTGTAAGAGCGTGAATATAAACTAGCCGGGCTCGCATCAAAATATCAATACCTGCCGGGGGCCGGGTTTCGCGTTATCGCCCCACAATCGGACAGGTTATGCAAATCCGCGCCTCCCCCGACGCTTTATTCCCTCGGTTTTCGTTCCCGTTGTCGTTGTGTCGTTGCATCGACGGTCGTCGAGGCCGCCCAATAAAGGCGCGTCCGCAAAGGATCTCGCAATCCTCGGGACAAACGGTGGTCCCGTCGCCGTATCTTAGCAAGAAGGAAAGAGAGAGAAAGAGAGATAGAGAGAGAACGAGAGAGATGCTTGTTACGCAAGCGCCTCCAAAAGCCTGGGACCACCTTCAGGCTGGCTAAAACTCCAGATAATCTGCTCGTTTGCCCGGCGAGATTTCGCTGCCGCGGCTGTCTGGCCATAATTGGCGAACGCCGTTACGCAAACGCGAGTCGGAATGTCGAAAAGGGCCAACGAACGGGGCCAACGGTGAAACAGGCCCGGTCATGGGGGTTGCAAACTTTTACCGAGAATTGCAATTGGACGTCGCTGGTTTTTAACAGATTAAGGTAAACGAATCAGTGGACGACGACGTCCCTTTTATCGAGGGTTAATTGTATCTTTGGCTGAATCAGCACATTGCATTTTTGCAACATTACAGATAATTGATTTCTTGTTTTCGTTTTTAATTGAAAGATGCAGGTACTACATTTTACTAGAATTTGGTATCTGTGAATTTGTTCCTGAATCTTTGGAGAATTTCAAAGGGGTGACAGCCCTTGAACAAATTGCAATATCTTTTTCTTCGTCAGATAGATCAAGAGAAACGAGAGATACTGGAAAAAGTTCATTTGGAGATTGTATGGTAGTAACTATGTCTACAAGACTGTGTAAAAATTTGAACTTGTTTTAAATATCATTTGCTGTTCTCGAGATGCTCCAGGAAAAAATAAAATATTCTTAATCATCCATGTCGTTAACAATTCCCAGCACAACGTGTAAAATTTTCAATAGCAGCGAAAGACAGAATAAATTTGAAACATTAATCTCGAGCCGTTCGAGAAAGATTGTTTTTGACGTTGTTAAATTGTTGCTGTATAAATACAGTTTGAGAAATGTTTTATTGATGATTGGAAAGCACGTGCAGCGAGCAACCAAGCAAAATTAAGTATCCCATGCAAATCGGCTCTCGACCTAGGTGGTCGTTTTCATTGAAATTCTCAAGGATGCCCAATATTTCATAAATTCTAATTATCTTAATCTGATCAACGTCAAAAACAGAAGTCTGCCCCGGAGGTATTTGCGATAATAATTTGATAAAACCTTGCACCGTCATCGTATATATCTCGGGTGATCAAAGATTTTGCATAATTCATTTAACAGGCTCCGGGAGTACCAGCGCGCCGGAAGAAAATTTATGAATTCTTTCTTCGTCCATGATACCGGCAGGATGAATTACTCTGTTGCAAAAACGTTACGCCATCGCCGAAGTGAATAACGTGCAATTACTTACGCGCGAAGATTGAACGGACGAGGAAAAAACCTGCGATGTGCCAACTTGTAACACTTTGAGTTAGCTACAAATACAACCTCTTTATGCAAAACTATATATCGACAGCATGCTGCATTTTTCTGCTAAAATTCAATCTTCGTTTATGCAATGTATGCACTCAAAAATAGTAAAAGGAAAAGAATTTCACAAGAATTTAACTCTTTGCAGTCGAAGCCGTTTTAACTGTAAACCCAAAACATTTCTTCTGACCGAGGATATTTTCTACATGAACTATTTCACCGTGTGTATATGTTTATTATAGAGTATATGTTAAGAGTTTATTATTATTATTATTAATATGTTAAGATTTTAAGATGTTAAAATTGTTTTAACTAATAGTGTAGCAATTTTTACTGGCACCTCAGAGTCGCCACTCGAGTGTTAATTTTTGTAAGGCCCATGATCCATGACTGAAAACTTTTTAATGGGTCCGTCAACGCTAACAGCAATTTTTATTGGGGATCAACAATGCATCCGCAATAATATTGTCTAATAATCTAGTTACAAATTGGAATGTAAAACTAGAATTTTAAGCTTCATTTTGATACAGCGCGAATATTGAAAAGCCTACTCCGGTCGATAAAGTGTTAAGGGTTAACATCAACAAAGAAAACGGTATCGATTGTAGATACAACTATCGATACGAAAGGGTCTACTAAGATCTACATTCAGATACCATAAATAATCCCTAAAAAGAACTGAATAACTAAAATAAGTAAAACTGAATAACTAAATCTTTGCATAACAAATTGCTGTTACTGAGATGTTACTGTCATGTTGCTGTACAATAAAAATTGCTGTCAGCGTTGAGAGATCCATTGAAAAGTGTTCAATCATGGACAATGGGCCTTGAAAAATTCTGAAATACTCGCCGGTCGGTAAAGTGTTAAGAAATGAAAATGTGAATACAATTTCAAATTATAAAACACATAGGCTATTGTTCTCATCGCCAAGTAAGTCCTCCGATCAAACGACCTGCGAATCACGCGAGGACCGCGATCGAATGAAAAAGAAACCCGTCGATTATCCGATCGGAAACAATGACGGTCGGTCAGAGCCATCGATGAACTGCGAAGAAACAAGTCGTGGAGTGGCATCGGAGCACTGGCAGGTTAATTAAGAACGACCTGAATACGACGTCGAGATTGTACGTATTCGCAGCAACCGGCCTTGGCGTCGCGAGTCGACGAGTCGGCGTATAATGACGTATGCCGGCGGTTAACTCAATCAGAACGTGTTCCGTCCGACCGGTCTATTATTCATTCTCCTTCTGGCGAGCCGCTCATCAACGATGATCACCTTAAACGCTATTCTTGTTCACTTATGCGACACGCCGCGCTACGATATTGAATAAAATTACGCGCTGGAGGTACCGATCGGCCCCATTGGCTTATCTTTAGTGGTCCTTTGATAAACCGTGTCGGCCGAACGGACAATATTCGTAACTTATAAATTACAGTACTTTCTCTCTCTCTGTAATTGTTGCAAAAATCTCTACCGTAACTGTAACAATTTTATTTCTGTCATAAAAATTGCACAAAATCTAAATAAATAAATTCTTGCCACTTTTATAAGATAATATATATTAGCCAAGTTTACCGTAGGTTTAGTGTCAATGCTCGGCAGGTTTATTGTTAAGGAAATGTTCGCCCGAAGGGGCTGAAAGTCGTGTCGCTTTCTTTTTGCGCAAATCGGTCCACGAAGCACCGTGGATTCGCATGAACGTTCACGGTGTCTCCTTCGAAGAGGGGAATAGCGAAAAATGCCGTTTCTCCTGTTACTTCGACGTCGTTTCTCGAGAGGCGCGAAAGTGGCGATAAGCATAAGAGGTAACCGCGTCAAGTCTCGGGCAGAAGCGGTTAACAACGTTACGTCAATTAACGTCCGCGGATAGCCCGTCTTGGAAGTAAAAGAGCCCGTTTTACATAATAATTCTCGCGTTTTGCGTTCGACATCCGAGCCGAGGTAAACGCGAGTTGTGTCGAATTAATTCGCGAATTGCTTCGTAAATTATAATTGCACAGCCCGTTTCGCTAACTCTGTTAACGACGGTTACAAATACAATTTGACAGTCAAGAATTGTATACGAATTTTCTTCAAAGTAATTATACAAATTATAAATACATTTTCAACACTTTAACTGACCGACCAACAACCTTAAAAATTCCACAGAATCAAAGTAATTTATTTGATGAAACAATAATTTAAAATTTATAAAGTATGGCACATCGTTATCCTTCAACCTTCTTGTATTCTCAGATTTTACAAATTTATTTTTAACTATGGACAAACAATTCTGTCACCCATATATGGGTGATATGACAGTCAAAGTGTTAATATATTGAAATAAACACTTTCAATACCTTTGTGAAAGGCATTTCAAAAAATCAAATCAATATTTTCAAGCCTTTCAAGAATTTCCAATATTCAAGTTTTTAAAAGTTCTATGATCCAAATTATATTGGAAGTGATTCGAATTTTTTCTTATAGCCACAACAATTCCAAAAATAAAGGTAAAGGGAACAATTACTTCAAATACTCAGCTCCTTATAGAAAATACAATATTTCTGTAACACCTTCTGGAAAGTCAGTTCTACTAATCACAAAAATAATCCGAGTGCATCGAAAGCTCACCAAAAACATTCTGCAGATTCCACCCTGAAGTTCCGCATAAAGAAGGGAGGTAATCCCCATTTTGGGCTTACATTTTCACCATAGATTCTCCCCGTACGACCGCCAAAGGACCCCACATACCGATCGCTTCGTGTTCCATCGGTCGCGACGTTCTTTAATTAGCCGTTCTTTGTTCGGATCAGCGTTAAAGAGCGATTGCGTTTCGTTGTGCAACCATCTTGCATCCCGCCTTTCAATTATTCGCCGCGCCATAAATGGTCGAAACAGGAAAAACAAGGCGGTATAATAAAAAGGATCCGGCGTTTGTCCCTCTGTCCCTCGGAGCCAGGTAAAAGTGCAGGTTGTATTAAGGTCCGCGTTCCTGTCTAGATGCGACGTCTAGTTGCCCGGTAAAAAGGATTAAATCGTGGCTCTCCCATCGCCATGGCAGCGATCACGATGTCGGTCTGCGAACGGTAGAGAGACAAGCAACGAGAAATAATTCCGCGGAAAACGAACGGTGTATATCGCCTTGCCCGGGATTCTCTGTTAATGATTATCGAGTCTCCGGTCGAGATTATGCTACGAACAGAGTCTGCACACACGTGCAAACGACAAACCCACACACGGGCGCGCATACACGTGCACATCGAACTTTAATCGCGGTCGCCACTCGAATGCTTTCGACCTCGGTTTCTCGCGCTTTGATGGTTTTCATTTCCATCGGTGCGTGCCCCGAGTCGAAGTTAATTAAAACAAAAATCGATCGGACGTTAATAATTGGACGGGACGACGCGCGATGGCCCGCAATCACTATCTCTCTCTCTCTCTTGCTTCCTCTCTTTCCCTCGCTCTTGATCGAGAACCATTCAAAGAATTTCTAATGCTGCTGTTCAATCGAAAAAAATCCGGCCGGATCGATGTAACCGGCTCGCCGATTCGAACGCTTAACTTTGCCGAGCATTAAAATCGACTACAGTGCATGTTGCATTGTAAAAATTGCCAAATATTATTTATTCGAAGTTTGTACGATTTTTATTGCAATATTTGATTGAATAAATTCCAAGGAAAGTAATTTTGTAATTTCAATAAATGTGAAATAAACGGTTTGAAAATGATGATTTTACGGACAATCGATTTTTATAAGAAGGGATTGAAAATTTGCAGGAATGATGGCAAACTGTTCTCGATATTGACGGAGACTATATAATAAATTGTAAATGAAAACTCGATGTTATTACAAAGTTTGTTTTAGATATCAAAGTAATTTATTACTTATGGGTAGCCCTAATATTTCAGGAGAAAATTGCGTTTACAGATTGAAACGGACTACTCTGCGGCGTGCGTTAAGTATGATGCTTTATCGGCGGAACAGAATAATGCACGGTGACCGCGTTCGATCGGGCGCATTATACTCGGTGCAAGTGCAAGACGCCAGACATTTTCGGGACGACATAAATTCTGTTTTAACGAGCTCGCCTCGAAATAGGTCGGGGACATTACGATATAACCGGTGAACGGAAACTGATCAAAGTTGAACAGTTTCCTTCGGTCTCGGATTGTATACCGAGGCGGTAAGAAAAGATCCGAGAGCTACCGTCGCGCGACCATCGCGATCGATGCGAAATTATACGTTGACATCTGCTGTATCGATGACGTGACTCCGATGGAGCGGCATACAAATCAGGCAGATTTCTTTGCCCGCAGATTTGTAACCGCGATTTGCATAAATTTTAATGGAAATTGGATCTAGAGCCGACGGATTTATAGACTGTGTTCTTCGGCCTCTGAATAATTTCGATTGCTTGCGTTAGGATACACGGTCTTGACAATCGTATGGTCGAATGTGACATCGGGATTATTTATTGACGATCATTTGTTAGGTTTGCCGATCGGTTAACACGGTAGCTGCGTACCCAAATATGTATTCCGTTAATTAATATTTTGATACAATTGTATTCCGAGTCTGTAGCCAATTAAACTTTCATCCGGAACGTGTCGCACGATCGAGGGATGTTTTCCTCAAGGAATTTTTGAAACTTTAAGAGCTTAAATGAAACCTCGAAGTTTACACTCGCCGAAGAATCCATTTAGGTTTGCCGGAAAATTTTTAATTACTTTCGGAAATTTAAATTTGAATTTATTACTTTCGACAACAGAATTATTCAATTTTAAGGGATACGATTTTAGAACGGGTTTTCGTAACAATTTGTTAGTTTTTGAAAGCTCGAATTGAAGCTTGATCTTTACACTTAGTCAACTAGTCCACTCACGTTTGCAAAAAGATACGAAATCGTATTCGAAAAATTTAGAAACTCTTTTTCAATAGTACCGAATAAATTATTCTAATTTAAATAGTTGCATAAAATTAATTCTTGACTCTATTCCAGAGAAGGTTCTACAAATGTTACACACGTTTGCACTACATATTATTCAACGAAAGATTATGCAAGAATCGTTTGTTCTCCCTTGAAAAGAAATGTGTCGAAGAACATTATTAATTTTTATCAATTACCTGATCGTTCATACGTCTCTGAATATAAACGAAAATGTAAAGTGTCGTCTAAAATCACTGAGCATGTCCAATCACCAGGACATTTACCTTAACCGTGTCTGGCATAGTGTGTTTCACGGGGTTCGAACTATCGGCGGCGTTTCACGCGTTTCCGGTGTGTTTCGCTCGATTTTTTTTTTTTACTCGAGTCTCTGGGGGCGCAAAGCTGGCCGGAATTAATGTAACGAGACCATTAGTCCGCGATTTTACGACTTTAATTGTGACAGCCGATCAGAGCGAGAATCCGCGTCGCAAATTGGACCGTCCGTGCACAATGGCGCGGTGGAGAGAGGGGTGGTTCACAGGAGGGTGGGAGGGGGAGGGGGGCGTTTCGTACGTGCACGTCGGCCCTGCAGCCAATTAAACCCGTGTATGCTCGATTGCAAAGAACGTTTCGACGGGTCACATGTTGATTGAGTGTTCGTTCGCGTACCGATTGTTTTTCGAGTTCGAACGAGACTCCGCATTACGTAACGGCCCGGCTCTGCGATTCAATTGCACAGCGCTGCGCTCCGAGCGCTGCGCTAAGCGCACTGCACCGCGTTGCAACGAGCGCCGAGCGCGCAGCGCCGTGGGAAATTTCGCATGCGACTCCGGTTGTCCTTCTGCGAAAATAGCCGGCGATATTTACCCATGTCCGTGCTGTTCCTGTGTCTGGCGATGGTCGGCCAGTTCTACTCACGCGAGTACCGATGAATCGGTTTCGAACGGGGATAGAAAGTGTTATGGGATTTTCTGATTGGTTCGCGCGTTCTCGGTGTCGGGCAAAATGGAAGCTGATTAACACATTTCACTCGAATGAATATTAACCCTTTGCACTCGAACGATAACTCTCGGGCATCGGTGAAAATAGCTGCAGCACTGTTGAAGACAATCTTTACATCGCTATGCTTGTGTCAAAGAAATTCCTAAACATTTAACCCTTTGCACTCGAAGCAATTCTACTCCAAAATCGAAACAATATTTTTATCTATAATAGCTAATTTGTAGATAGTTAATTTCCTTTCGTTTATACGAAATTAATTACTATAACTCGTACTAGGAACTTTAACATTTTTATCGTTTTCTCAACTGCAAACTTAGCGATGTAAGAGTTGTTTAAATAATAGTATGGCAGACTTTACTGTCGCCTTACAGGCGCCATTCGAGTGCAAAGGGTTAATCGTTGCCAGGACGAGTAATAGTTATCAAATTTCGTATGCATAAGATGAAATATATCGTGTAGAATGAAAATATTACAATTATTATTGTTGAGACTTTCACAAGCATTGCAGCTAGCTTCATTAGGGGGTCGGAAGACACACTGATACTTTCAAATTGAAATAAAATTCTGCTTCATTGTTGTCGATATGCAACGATTGGAGACGACACAGACGTGCAATAAACGCGTACAAAATTCACTTTTCTATGAAATTATAAACAATCTCAAACTTGGATACATTTTTAACATGTCTTAACATATTCCTAAATTATCACTAAAAGAAAACTCGCCTTTTGTGTTGCAATTCAGTTAGATTGTTATTTTGCATTTTGTAAAGCGTTGCCAATATTAAAATGAAGCGTACCAATGTAAAATCAATAGTCTCCAACGTTTATAAAAATATGCTTGACACGATAAAAGAGACCCGCGCTATCAAAAAGCCATAAAAGTGTAAATTTCAACGGTTCGATTCTCCGCGAATTATTTTTACGGTAGAGAAGTCATTTCATTGACTGGGAAAAGAGAATGGTGAATTAATTTTTGGCGACGGGTCTCGTACAAATGCGTAATACGCGTTTATATTTATTATGAATTCGGACAATCGCGTTATCCGTTTCCAGACCATTATTATTGATATCAACGGTGAACGTGTTGATATAAAACGTTAACGCGCATTTGGCGACTGCAAATTTGATGGGTTTCCATTCTTCTCATTAAACATTTTAATGCGAAATTGTTCAAGTGCTATCGGGCCATTAATTCCATCTCTAACTTCTACCATGATCGATTAAGCGAACGGTATTTAATTATTTGGACACATGAATAAATTTAACGGCACCGGGCGGTTCGAAAGGGGATCATTAATCGCACTTAATGACATAAAATTATTCCTCCATATTGCTTTCACAATGCCACGGTGATATTCTCGTTAATGAATGATGCCAAACCGTTTCTGTTTGCTGCAGTTTGTTATTTTCTGCATTGAACCCTCTCGACAACCGGAACCATACATATAAAAATTAACGTCACCCGTGGTATCGCGATCATTCGCAAAATATTAACAAACAACCAGAACTGTTCTTCCACAATTTTTAACTAAACGTTGATTTAATCTAGGCTCAATTTAGATTTAACATGTAACGATCGAAGTTATTAAATCCTGCGCTAATTGGCTCAAAACTTTTTACCGCAATTACTGTCTGTAATTGTAGGAAGAGTTAACAGAAGTTAATTTCTAATTGCGTAATTGCTCCATAAATTTACGATCCCAAGAAGAATTAAACGAACAAGCATTATACACTGATTGCCATCAATTTCTAAATTTTCTGTTCCTTTTTTTCTTCTTCGCTATGTACAGATTATAATCGCGATTACATTAGAGCAACAAACTAGATCCTTTTTACGCCAGATATCAATTACCTTTTAAATTAAGTTATCACGACTATCGGAATTGTGGCATCAGATTCGCAGAGGTACTCTAGGAGCGTTTATAACAAGCTCGATTTTTATTCTCCCTGAAACAACTAAATTGTTATTATCAGACTGTGGATCTTTACAAATAACAATTAACTACATTAATCTTCAGATACACGAACTACATAAACCATGAATTTCGTCTCACATAAATTGCAAACAATTGAAAATAGAGAATTAACATTCTATTTAAATACGTCCCTTTCTTTGCAATCGATGCACTTATTTTTGCCATAAATGCAAAAAATTCCTCAATCTATTCCAAACTATTCGCACAAACATTTATGTCACGATTCTTTCCATAAATGTACCCGCAGTCTAATTATTATTCAAAGCAAACATTAAACGTCTATCAAAAAATTCTTAACAAATTCAACAGACGATGGACATAACTCTTCTGTAGTCAACCTCGACACATTCCGCAACCGTAGCCAGAAAATCGCGATGGTCTCAGTCGCATCGATCAAACAAGCAATTCTAAAATCGAAAGATCGGTTCCGAGGTACAAAGAGGCCCGAAATAAAATTGTCATGGCCGTCCATTGTATTCGAGCGCAATTAAAATCGGCAGAACGCATGATCGTTTCGTCTTAGGGCGCCGCGGAGCCATTGATTCACTATAACTGCCGTCACCGGCAGAGTGCAATCGATCGGGGTTTTTACGCTCGCTCGAGCGCTCACTATTTGCATCCAGCTCTCTATCCGTCCCTCTCTCTGACCGACTATCAATAACAGCTACCAAGCCCACTCCGCGATGATACAATCGGAATCGGCGACGATAAATAATCGCCGCCGCCGAAAGGAATTACGACTAACGAGCCGCTGGCTCTCCAGCTCACCCACAACTTATTATACCAATTATCGAGCCATAAGTAACCGTCCGTAACAGTCAATCCCACGTTTCACGTGTCCACGAACACCGGATCACCGTGCGTCTCGCAGATATACACGCATCCGAGAAGACCATGATTGACCGACAACCCTTTTTCTCATACTACCAGCATCTCTCTCTCCCTCTCTCTCTCCATCTCTCTTTCTTTGTCCGTGCACGATCCTCCCGGCGTGTAATTAATTTCACCGGGGCTGCCTAAATTGCGCTCGCTAACGAATAACATAAATATCGGCGCGGGACGAGCGCGAAACTCTTAAGGTCGTCGCTGTTACGCTCGTTAATTATGTCTGCCTTCGACCCGGTTGCGAATCGTACCGTCGAACACAATCCGGACACGGTGGAAAGCCACGGGCGAAACAACCGGTGTGTATGTACACGGAGAAAGAGAGAACACATGCCAGAAAGTGAGAGCAAGAGAGAGAGAGAGAAAGAGAAGCGTGAGGAGAGAAGATCGCGGGAATTGCGAGGAGAAACCATAATTCAGAAGTCACCGCGTGGGCGATGTAATTTTATCCACGAGCTGGAAGGGCCGACAGACGAAGGAGAACAGCAAAAAGGGTGTCATAATATTTTCACGACGACGTTACCAGTCGCGTGCACTAACGATGCCGATTTAACTGGCCGAAACTGGCGCAGTGGACACTCTCTTCGCGAGATCTGATTTCTCCTGATCCTGATTGTGAACGACGAGTTTTACCCTCCGACGTCCACGTCGTTCCTCTGAATACCGTAAATGTGCGAGACACTCTTCGCTAACGTTTTAATAGAATTTTATTCTGATATCGTTGGCAACTTTTATGCGATACGTTGCAGATCGTCGGTGAATCTTCTGGGCGTGTGGGATTCGAGGGCGCGAAGCGATGCTTGAAGTTTGTGATTTAATAAATAAAAATAGGAATATATTTCAATTTAAACAGTAAAATAGTTTAAACAGAAAAACACTAATTTTTCAGATGGAATGTCCTGTTCTACAAACAAACACAATTTTCTAACTCTGATACTGTACAAATTCGAAATATGTATTCCGCCTCAATCATGAATATTATACATTATCAATTATAATGAACGATTATAATATAAATAATTACATATATTAGAATATATAATATTCTTTTCACTATTTTATCCACAATAATTTCCGTACCATTGAATAAATCAGCATACTGTTGCCATTATTATAATAACTCTTTAATTAAGTCAATATACGACCATAAGAGAACAACCATAAAACGCTGACGCAGAGACGAAGTTAATAAAGTACCCTAAAAGACATTCGACGAACACGGAAACGTAAAACGATTTAAATGGTCGCATCCCATTAATAAGAATATCTTTCGAAACGGGAAGCCACCACGACAGCTATAGTAATAAAATGAGTATCGTCGTAAAATAGGGTATAAAATATCTGCACAGTAAACTGTTCGCTAGGCATCAGCAATCAACGATTTATTACTACCCAGAACACATCGTCATCAATAATTAATTCGGACCGATCCGCTTTGACATATCAAAGCCATGCGTTCGAATAAAATTACCCAACCTATCACCCTCGACACAACTATAATTGATCGACTATTAATGAATGCCATCGTGCAAAATCACCTGTGGACTAATTTACCAACTCCTTCGACCAATTAACGCCGGGCCCCATAGCAGTAATTTAATTTTACTACCCTCGGAGACAACTTCGCCTTCGGAACAGTCTTTCAATGTATTCAGGATTATTAAATCTTGCCTCGAATCGCTTCCGTATTTTCACATTAAAAAATTGTTAAATCAATACTTGGATCTGGTTTAACAAACTGCAGCATCCTGCGTTTCAATACTTCGATATCATCAGAATTACTGAATTTATATTATGTGTATTATGAATTTTTTCAAATCCTTCTATTAAAAATTGTAGGAGTTATTAATAAATTTTCAGCACAGGTTTTTGCAAGCAGCAGAACGTGTCTCCAATCAGGCAAATTAATTAATATCGTGCAACGCCTACAAAGCCACCGTCGCATCTACAATAAACAATCTCTAAAAAAAATTCACAAACACGCAACTGCCCAACGAACGAGCACCGAACGTCGCTGCAATTTACCCCATATGCTTCCCAGAAAAGTAATAACTACCACCACACTAACAAAATTGTAGACCTCATAAAAATTCAGAAAACCGTTTCAAACACGCGCGAACACACCCACAAAGATCTCACCTCGCTAATTCCGACGGTTTCCTCAAAATTAATTCCCGAACATTCGCGCGTCTAGCTCTAGCCACGCTCGCCCTTAAAAGAACCTAATTAAAAACCTAAAATACCCGGTTGGACGGCTAGAAAATTCATCTGGCCAGGTGTGCTCGTCACGGCAATTCCATCTCGCAGAAAATCGCGCAAGCAGTGGTGGGACACCGTGAGGAGAAAAAGAGGAATAGAAGAAGGGTGGAACGTGACATAATATTTTACGATTCTCATTTATAACGTCGGTAATGTTCCGCTCAGTATGCAGTGCGTATTCACCCCGTCGTAGAATAGGGGATGCAGTCGCCCTCTGACCAAATGTCTCTCTCTCTCTCTTTTGCTTTCTCTTTCTCTCTCTCTCTCTCGCTTTCTCTTTTTCACCCCCTTCTCGCCCCTTTCTCTCCACCGTCTGCGAACATTAATTCTCGTACCTGGAATTTATCGCGACTTCCCGTTCTTCCGTTCTTGGACCGACGTGCGCACCTTGCAAATTGAGACCTTAAGCGTCCGTCGTTCGACATGATTTTTTGAAACCCGAGGCACGCCATCCTCGCCTATTTACGCCGAGTTCTTTTTGCGAAGGTTCGCGCGATTTCAAATATCAAGCCTAACTGCCGACTGCTGCGGGTACGGCGCGGCTGGAACTCGTTTGGCACACGAGGCTAATGAAAATAAGACGGGTTTTTTTTCGGTTATACTTATATGGCTGACAGCTCAGAGAAATCATACTTGGTAGCTCGCGATTCGTCTTGTTTAACTGGCACGGTTCGGGCCCAGATATATACCGACCGGCTGCAATTATGTGCGGTCGTCTGCTGCACTCGTGAGAAACTTTTGCAGATAGTTTGAACAGCGTGTCGAAAGATTTTGTTTGATTGGCAATTTCGCTTTGGATCTTCGTTTTGCAATCGTTCCTACCTTTTAGCAGTTGTTTTATGGGGTCCGTGGGGTGAGGGGTATTCGTGCAGTTGCTGAGCGTGCGTAATTTATGAAACGCGAGAAACCATGTGGCTCTAGAAAATGTATTGAAAGTTTTTATTTAGACTTTAGACTAGTAATCTTAGAAACATACATTTAATAGCAAATTGATGCGAGTCAAAGATTTAGATTAGACTAATATCCATTCTTAATCTCAACAATTATTAGCAACAAAAATATAGAATCAACAAATACAATAATCTCTAAAACCCTACTTTCAATATCAAGTTATTAAACCGTCTTAAAAATGTTAGAATTTAATATCGTTTGTCAGAGTCAGGTTTTCGTCTACGAACGAAACGTTTTCGTGTTTCTACAAATTTCAGCAGGATGAAATAATCGTGATTAACAGATCGGCAGTAGAGAATCGGTTTGGCAAACGCGTTCAGGGAAAATGAATCCGGGAGAGAAGCTTAATCTGCCGACGAAATCGCGATTTCCGGTGAGGTCCGGGGCAAGGAGCAATCTTTATAGAGGGTTGGAGAGGTGGAGGACAATCGTGGCCGTTTCTTCAGGGTTCGTTGAACGGCCAGGATCGAAAGAGGATGGCTGGGTTGGTGGAGGACGGAAAAATGTTGAAGCCGGGAGGAGAACGGGGCCATTTTTCCTGGCCGTGCATGACTTACGGCCCGTATTATCGTTACGATCTTTTTTTCTGGACGAGAAAGAGGGAAGCCAGGGGAGAAGCCGTCGTTCGATAACGTCATGAAAGTGAACACCGCCTTGGCTCAGCCGTCTTTTATTGAATTCGCCGGGAAACCGCTCTTCTTCGCTCGGTTTTACAAACGAGCCTCAAAAGAATCGCCTTCGGAACGAAGCTATTATAACCAGCAACCCCCCGGGGGACCGTTTTATATGGAAACTCGATAATTCGTACGACGATTAACGCCTTCGAATCGTTATCACCTTCGGGTCCTTTAATTGGCTCTTCGTAATCGCTTTGTTTACCGGTTGATCTTCGATTTTTCACCACTCTCGTGCGCCGTGCAAATCGCGTGCATATTAACTTTTTCGAGGCGCGGTGGTATTAACCCTTAGCACTCGAATGGCGCCACTAAAAATTGCTATACTATTTTGTAAACTAAATTTTCACCTAGCTAAGTTTGCAGTTAAAAAATCGATAAAAATTTAAATGTTCTAAACACTAGTAATAGTAATTAATTTCACATGTGCGAGAGGAAATAAACTATTGGGTTGGCAACTAAGTGATTGCGGATTTTAACACTTTATCGACCGGCGATTATTTCGGAATCTTTGTAAGGCCCATGATGCATGACTGAAAACTTTTTAATGACTCTTTAATATTGCCACAAAATCGCTAAATATTGAAGGTATACCCCTTTTTAAAATCGTGAAAAATCTTTAGGTCTCCGATTCTTTTATAATTTTGATTACACGTTTCTAGACGCGCGGTGAGAGTGTTTGGCAATTTTCAGATCGATCGAGTTCGAATTGCAGCCGTGGCGCGACTTTGAAGTGTCGGGGAGATCAATGGCGAAAATGGGAAAAATTAGGGTTGATAAAACGAAGCCCCCTGGATTTCCCTGAAATGCTAGCCTAAATTGTGGGAGCTCTTCTTAAAGAGGAAGGTTTGAGGAAGATTTTCGCGTATGATTCATGTCGATAGCTCTAATAGTTTGGCCGGGGCACGACTTCAAAGTTTTGCTAAATATTGCCACAAAATCGCTAAATATTGAAGGTATACCCCTTCTTAAAATGGCGAAAAATCTTTAGGTCTCCGATTCTTTTGTAATTTTGACTACACGTTTCTAGACGCGCGATCAGAGTATATACCAATTTTTAAGTCGATCGGAATCGAATTGCAGCCGTGGCGCGACTTTGAAGTGTCGGGGAGATCAATGGCGAAAATGGGAAAAATTAGGGTTGATAAAACGAAGCCCCCTGGATTTCCCTGAAATGCTAGCCTAAATTGGGGGAGCTCTTCTTAAAGAGGAAGGTTTGAGGAAGATTTTCGCGTATGATTCATGTCGATAGCTCTAATAGTTTGGCCGGGGCACGACTTCAAAGTTTCGCCAAATATTGCCACAAAATCG
>CM052096.1:6043806-6077486 GCA_028453745.1 Agapostemon virescens | reverse complement strand
AGATCAATGGCGAAAATGGGAAAAATTAGGGTTGATAAAACGAAGCCTCCTGGATTTCCCTGAAATGCTAGCCTAAATTGTGGGAGCTCTTCTTAAAGAGGAAGGTTTGAGGAAGATTTTCGCGTATGATTCATGTCGATAGCTCTAATAGTTTGGCCGGGGCACGACTTCAAAGTTTCGCCAAATATTGCCACAAAATCGCTAAATATTGAAGGTATACCCCTTCTTAAAATCGTGAAAAATCTTTAGGTCTCCGATTCTTTTGTAATTTTGGTTACACGTTTCTAGACGCGCGATCAGAGTATATACCAATTTTTAAGTCGATCGGAATCGAATTGCAGCCGTGGCGCGACTTTGAAGTGTCGGGGAGATCAATGGCGAAAATGGGAAAAATTAGGGTTGATAAAACGAAGCCCCCTGGATTTCCCCGAAATGCTAGCCTAAATTGTGGGAGCTCTTCTTAAAGAGGAAGGTTTGAGGAAGATTTTCGCGTATGATTCATGTCGATAGCTCTAATAGTTTGGCCGGGGCACGACTTCAAAGTTTTGCCAAATATTGCCACAAAATCGCTAAATATTGAAGGTATACCCCTTCTTAAAATCGTGAAAAATCTTTAGGTCTCCGATTCTTTTGTAATTTTGGTTACACGTTTCTAGACGCGCGGTGAGAGTGTATGACAATTTTCAGATCGATCGGAATCGAATTGCAGCCGTGGCGCGACTTTGAAGTGTCGGGGAGATCAATGGCGAAAATGGGAAAAATTAGGGTTGATAAAACGAAGCCCCCTGGATTTCCCTGAAATGCTAGCCTAAATTGTGGGAGCTCTTCTTAAAGAGGAAGGTTTGAGGAAGATTTTCGCGTATGATTCATGTCGATAGCTCTAATAGTTTGGCCGGGGCACGACTTCAAAGTTTCGCCAAATATTGCCACAAAATCGCTAAATATTGAAGGTATACCCCTTCTTAAAATCGCGAAAAATCTTTAGGTCTCCGATTCTTTTGTAATTTTGGCTACACGTTTCTAGACGCGCGGTGAGAGTGTATGACAATTTTCAGATCGAATATATTTCTTAGTTTTAATATTTTCAAACTTCTACATTTCTAAATATCTACGTCTCTAAATTGCTAGATCTCTACATCTTTTCTTTCACTATATTTCTATATTTCTAGCTGTTTATATTTGTACCTCCATATTTCTACATTTCTAGCTGTTTATTACTATGTCTTCGTATTTCTATAACTTTCTCTTTTGTTCTATCGTTGACTCTATTACATAAATAAGTAGATCCCTCGACCTCTCTCTCTTGCTCGCTTTTCCAGCGTGCAGTTTCGTTCTAAGCGACTGCGTCTATCTACCCGCGATTAGACGCTGGCACGGAAGCGATGTACACACCGTCGGTAATTGATTTTAGATTTAATTTAATTAAGCGCTGTAGCGCCGGCTTTCAACGCATTTGCTTGGCTTTTAGCGTCTGAACGGGCGGAACGCTCGTCAACGGTTTTATTGGCGTTCGGCTCCCAGGAATCCGTAATCGCGTCGGGATGTCATAAAACTGTTTACAGAGGAGCCACATGTCGACTTTGGATTTTTACCCGACCGATCTTATCGATTGCTATCAAGGCTCGCGACAATTGCTATGAAGACTCGTTGCGATCGCTGTGGCACGCGAGACCGTCGTGGTTCTGTTTTGCCCGTTCAAACTTTTGCATTCTACCTGTAATCGTTTCGATAAACCGCAACTAACACGTGTTTCTTTATTTATTAAGCATTTGCAATCTCGCGCGACATTCGTCTAGCTGCGCACGAAATGTTTACAAAACAATTAGTGCCTTAATTAACGTGTAAGGTTCTTTGATTACACTGTTTTAAAAATGAAAAAGCACTTTGGCAGTTTTTTACATTTCCAGTTGCAATGAACATTTCCACGCTTAACACCGAATCCACCACAACCGGTTAAATACCTGTTCTCCGATTTTTTATTTTATGATTACTGAAGTTGTAACGTTGTAAACTTGCCTTCGCAGGAATCGTATCGATAGACTTCTTTTATGCAGTCGTATATTCTTTAAAAATTCGCGAAACATCTAAGTAAATTAAATCTTGTAATTCATTTCCCTTCGTGCATATCAAGTTTGTTACTGTTCAGCCATTGGAGTGCCAAGGGTTAAAACTATAAAGATGTGTAGAGGAGTAGATTATCCAACAAATTTATTTCTATGGGTTGATAATATTAAAAAAGGAGTGACAATAAATCTACACAATTATATCCTCGTTATTTTTATAAATTAATATAGAAGAGTCACTTTTAGTGCCCCACAAACCTATTGTTAAACGTCCTGACAAATTCTTGCTAATAATAACGTTCTCGCTGGGTTTATAAATTCATTGTCCAATAAAAACGGATGACAGTCGTACCTATATGCATAAATAATAAGCTTTTCATCGATTCGGTTTGCGTACTACTTATGACGAGACTATAGAGCCTTCTACACCGGCGTAACGAGCGTAATGGATAATGCAGAGCTGCTGTGCCCAAGGAAGAACGCTCTTAAACGCATGTGCATGCCAGGGAACAATTGACAATTTTGTTGCACACACGTTGTAATTTTACGCTGCCGATGAGACACTATAATTCATAATGTTACGGTGTCAGTCGATCCTTTCTTTATGCCGTTAAATGATCAATAAAATTGTTTTATTCTCTGTTGTAGAATAGTGCGCATTTTTTCACCCTTTGCACTACGAATTATATTTCAATTTCGTTGCCAGCAGTTCCCAATGCTTTATAAATGTTTCATTTGAAAATTACTTTAACGAAACAATAAGGCAATTTAAATAAATAAAGGAAGAAACAAATTCGTATATTGTCTTACAAAAATATCAAGAATTGATTTATTTAAGTTTTCTGATTGCGTATTCTTCGGAGGCATTAATTTTTGTAGTTTGGAAGGAAAATAGAAATTTATAAATAAAAATTTATTTAAATTTTCTATGGTTGTAACTACAATATCTGATTACGTATCCCGTGGAAATATAAATATTTGCAGTTCGAAAGGCAAACTACGAATTCTTTCGAAGAGAACTAAGTAAAAGGAAATAATTATGTTTATAGTAAGAATATTTTGACTATCGAACGAGACACGATTCAAATCGCCTCGGTGCTGTCTCCTGCATCTCGGTGCCTCGTTTGTCAAACTCTGAAACGCAGTTGTAATGGCGCAAGTGCAACACCAAACGGAAACACTTAAGTGTTTCAGTTCTGTTCGCGAACAGAAAGTAGTCTTGTCACGGGCGTACGTGGACAGAAAGTCGGAGAAATCGATAATGGCCGAACGGTAATGCATGGCTCACCTCCGGGCTGCACGTCGGTGCAACGGGTTCAATATGGTTTATCCGCTGACAGGGTAATACGAATGATAAAACTGGGCGTAATGCACTGCACACTGCACAGCTATTGTCGTTGCGCCGTGGTATTACACACCGATCGAGATGTGTGTTTTGCCGATCGTTTCCGAACGTTACCGCGGCACCGTTGCATCAAACAATCACCCTGAAATAAATTGCCGTCGCCAGGGTTGCAATTTGCGAGCGTTCTCTCCTAACGGTGCAGGCCTGACGTTCATCCTCTGCTAAAAATGCATCAGGCTGTCCTGCGGTGCATGACACTCGCCAAGATTCAGGCTACGGACCGTTCTGCGATCTCGTCGAATTTTTATCTTGCCAAATATCAAGTTCTTCCAGCTATTTCTAAATCGTCGTTCGGCACAGAAAAGGTTTAAATAGTTTCGAAAGAGGAGCAGTTGACGATGCGAAAATTTCCCGAAATAGATTTCTGCTCGACGATATGTTATCCGTCGTATCGAAAAATGCGAACGAATTGTTTTCGCAGGAAAGATACGTTGCGAGGGACGCAAAGTGTTTTCCGAGCGTAATGGAATCGTGTCTCCTAGTGATTCACTATTTTCGAGCCCCTTATATTTCGAGCCGGCTTTGGCATCGGGAAATAATGTATATCGGTTGAAACTGCAGCCCGTTTCACGTCCCAGTCGATCCGATCTGGCTGAACGCCCGCATTTTACGGACTATTTTGCTGCATACAGCGGCTGGAATGTTGCATTGATTTACGATAAACGTCGCGGGAAAATCAATTTTCGAACCGGGCCGATGCTGTCGCGCAGCAGATGCTGTTTTAACACTAAACCTAGCGAGCATTTCAATTGGCCAGTGTGTGTACACTTTTAAAAACGTCGCATACAGATATCGAGTGCTTCATTTCGCAAGTAACACACTTTTATTTCCGTACGATCTATTCTTTCGTAGCTGTGCAGTAAGATTGATGATTGAGAGATACATCAAGACAGAACAAACATAAAAAGTAGAGCACAGATACGTGACGTAAGTTATTGTCGTGAGTATACATAGATCTCATTAATAAGATCGATATGGAAGAAGTTGCTAGCGTATAATTTAGTGTGAACCCGTCAGCAAGTTAGACAATACACGGTAATTTTAAAATCCCCTGCAAAAACTTTCTCCATTCATTAACTGTACTGTAGAACAACTGCTAATGTTAGTGACACAACTTAGAACCAAACTTCTGGAATTATTCCACTTCAACTATTTGAATTATTCATATTTCTGGTAACGTAATATGCATAGTATAAAACAAATATTACATACGTTTGCAAAAATTTCGATCCGGCAATTTTGATGTCGAAGATGCACCACGTTTTGGAAGGCCGGTTGAAGCTGATAAAGACACGACAAAGGCATTGGTTGATGCAAATCGGCGAATAACAACACGTGAGATCGGTGAGAGGTTAAATTTATCAAATACAACTATTTATGACCACTACTTATGCCGAACAATCCAATAGATATAAAAAGATAAGAATATGGAGAGCTAGAGATATAGAATTATACAAATATCGAAATATAGCGAAACCGATAAAGATATAGAGATACGAGGTGTGTTCAAAAAGTATCGCGAATTTTGTGTTTTTTCAAAAATTATTTATTTATTCATGAATACCTATTTTGTCCCCTTCAAAGTAATCCCCATGAGATATTATACACTTGTGCCAACGGTTTTTCCAATCTTCGAAGCACTTCAAAAAATCATTTTTTTTTATCTTTTTCAGCTCCTCCTTCGATGCCGTCTTTATCTCGTCAAGCGTAGCGTAACGTCGTCCTTTCATAGGCCTCTTCAGTTTAGGGAACAAGAAAAAGTCACAGGGGGCCAGATCTGGGGAATACGGTGGCTGCGGCATCATTAGTGTGTTGTTTTTGGCCAAAAAGTCGCGCACAAGCAACGATGTGTGAGCAGGGGCGTTATCGTGGTGCCGCATAAAAATCGAAGACGATCCAAAACACGTGCAAGCAAAGCAGCTGTCAACAATTAAGTGAACATTCAAAATGGCCGAGCTTGTCGGCATAAGTGAGAGACATGAGTACCAACATAAAGCCACAAAAAGATCGAAATTCGAATATACGTAACCCGCGAAAATTCAAAATTCGCGATACTTTTTGAACACACCTCGTAGATGGAGGGAAAGAAAGAGAGGGAAAGAGGTACCGTGGTAAAGATAGTTGGCTGCCGCGGTAAAAACATAAATCCTCGTAAAGCAACGCACGTGAGCCCATATACCGGTTACGGGACGCCAGCAATTATGTAAGTATTCCGAGCCGATGGTCGTCGATTAAATCTTCCAGTAACTATGCGTGTGCCCCGGACATCGGTGTCCGATCATGTTCCCGGCGTTCATGCTCGTTTGTACGTGTCTGACTCTGTGTATGTGTACGTGTGTTAAAGCTGGCGAAGCGAGTTCGTGGTCGTTAGGCCAGAAGGTTAGCGTGGGATCTCTCCGAGTGCTTTTTATAGAGCTATTTAGCAGGACTATCCGCGATACGGATTTCCAGCCGAGCATGATCCAGCTCGTTCAACAACCGATACACTCCTGGCGAAAATGATAGTGTTTGCTATCTTCAATCTCTCGAAGACAACGTCTCCGAACGGTGCAGCACACGGTAGCGTAATCGTTACGACGCCGTGGACCTGTTAGGGTAACCTAATACCAAACATTCGATTTTATTTCGCTTATCAGTTTTTCCGCCGCCAATTAAATCGACGAAGTCGATACGCTGTCTTCGAGAAATTAGAGACACTGTCACTATTTTGTCGACGAGTGTACGGATAGTTTACTGGTTAGCGTGCCACTTATCCGACACGATGCCGTCCTGTTTTTTCATCTAGAGCGATCTATCCAGCGTGGATTTGATGACTGGAATTAGCAACCAATCTATCGGCTGATTTCTTGATCGAGGATACCCGCGATCTAGAAGCGATTCAGCCGACTCTGAATACGATTACAATTTAGTTAGCATATAATCAGGCGCGAGATTCTTGAAAAAAAGACGAGAGATTATGGGTTATCGGGTTAATTGCTTAATTGGCTACTGACTGGTAGCAGGTAAGATTACTTGTAACGAGCTTCGAGTGTCTTTAAACTGAAAGAGTTTTTAGCGCTTCACTGCTTTCCCTGTTTATTCTAATCAGTGCTGATCTATTTCTGCGAAATGTAGAAACAACTGTGAAAGTATATTTTGAATTTAATTGGAGAAATTAATGCAAGCACTGTGTTCAGTGGTAGACTATTTTGTTTTGTTGTATTAATGAATGCTGATATATTTGTGCAAAATATGGTTAAAAAATTGCAGAATTATATCTCGAATTTAAATGGGTTGCTTTTGAGTTTGAGATCACCTGAAAATTAATATTTATATTTAGTGGGGGGGGAAAAACTGTTTTTTATGTGCACGAGTTTACAACGATACTACTTGCTCATGCTAAATAATGCGAACGTATTATTATAATTAACTACGTTAAGGAACTTCGTACGTGTTGATATAGGTTTACGGTGTCAGATAACATTTTGTTTGAATGACTAATAATCGCTGGAATAGGAAATTATTTGAATAATTATGTACACGTTATCCGTTGTACCATTTTCCGTATTGTTGAATAATTCTGTCCACAGTGACGTTTGCATCTAATTATTTCCGAGATGTCGAGCCTCGAAGCTTACCGCACTGCGACAGTCATTAATTGCACTACCGAATAATCAGCGAATAAAAGGCTGAAAGGCTGAAAGGCGAATCCACATCAGGATCTTCATTATATAAAATAAAATAACTCCAGTTGTTAGGAACTATAACAATATTTTTTTCACACAGAACTATGCAGTTTACTATGATAAAAATATTTTTAAATATGCTTAACAATTGCAAAATATAACGGACAGAATAGAATGATAAAAATGTAACTGGCTGAATTTTTTTATTGAATCGTGGGATAGCGACTATTTAAAGCAGCGTTTGAAATATTTTTTTCCAAAGTTTGAGCGAGGCCTGCTATATCCAGGAGCAAAAACCGCTTCGAACGTAATTCATCGTATCATGAACGACGATAGGACCGATATAATTCATCGGTGGGCAAAGGGTAGTCTGGACAAGAAATCTCGTTATTACTATAAATCGTGACTAGCAGAAACATGCCGGTTCTGTATTCAATTAAACCTAAAATCAATTACCGATCGGCGCGCGGGACTTCCGACGATGGTTGAATCGGTTGAAAAGAGGCGAGCAAGAAAATCGACGGAGGCCAGAACTCTCTGATCTGGCAAAAACGCAGATCCCTCGCATAACTGGCACACGTGACTCCATACGGTCGCGGGATGCCAGCAATTGTGTAACTATTCCGCGCCGATACACGACGATTAAATCTTCTAGCAACTATGCGAAACGGCTCGCATACCTCTTTGTATACCGGGTGTGCCGCGTTTACACCGGCTCAGAATTTCAAATTTATTGCTGCGACTCAATTTCGCCATTCGTCAAACGTGATGAATGACCGTGACGTTTGCTCTATGTGTACGGTAGAGAGTGCTTCATAGTGATTGCACTCGCCGACTCAAACTAATTGTGGAGATATTAGGTTGTTGCGTGTGGAATGTCCGATTTTAGATTGCCTCCGATCAAAATTTCACAAGGAAATAATTATTAACATTAACGTCTTCTCAATGCTTAGATTATTCGACAATGAATTTTCTGATTCAAAAATTTATGATTAAAATAAAATTGTTATGTTCAGAAACTGCACTTGCTGGTTGATCTTCAAAATAAAATATAAATAAATTGACAGAAGATGTATGCAGATCTTCAAACTGCTTATAAATTGCTAACTGCTGAATAATAACTAGACTGCTTTTATGTATTTATGACAATGATGAATAGGAGAAATTTAAAACTGTAAAGAACCTGAACAACTTCAAAAATATTATTACATAATTCCCAGTTTGCCAAAATTGTTAAAAAAGAAAAGTTGTAGATGGCTCCTAAATCTTGCAGTCGGTGACAATTTTTATTTTGCAAAAAGATGCACGATCCAATGATAATCACGAAAACAAATTATATCCATTAATATTATCCTGCTTGCTGCACAATAAATTCAACGATCCCATTCTATTTGTTTATCGTTGCTTCCAGTATTTGCAAAGCTTGAAACATATCCGACCAATGAAATCGTTCTCTCTGCAATAAAAATGTATCGTTATAATGAATATTAATAACAAGAACTCCGCTTTAACGTTCGAACAAGTTATTAAAGTAACTAGACGACTGTGGTCACAACTGAAATCCAGTTCTCCAGTTTTAATGAATGGATGAAAATGGAAAAAAGCTGTCACGAGAGCAGAGCAAATCATAAAACGATTCGAGCTACCGTGTTTCTAAGATCCTTAACAATTGAGAGCATCCTCTCTATCCGGTTTGGTGATGCGAAAAATAAATCAGCCGACATCGGAGGCATGGTTTATTTATCCGTGGGTTTAATCGATTCCAAATAGAAGGTCGAACCATGAACCAGGCCGCTGATTGGCAAGAAATCCCTAGCCACCCCATGTGAACGAAAAACCGGTATTAGTTACTGCTCAACAGATAAAATCGTCTCTCCCCCTTTGACTGCGGTCGAAATTGTGGATGCCACATGTATGGACGAGTTCTTCTGCTAGTTATGGCAGCTAAGGCGACACAAGCATTTGTAGGCTTGCGACCAACGAACCTATCTCGTGCCGATCAACCTCGTCGCAAGAAATTCCTCAAGCTGAGACACGTTGATACACATTTTTTCCCGCGGCTCCATTAAAATCAACAAACATTTCAACGTATCAAGTGATATCACGGTTTCGGTACGGTTTAGAAGTCCATAGAAAATTTTTCACTGTCTACGAGGCACTGTCGAGTTCCCAGAAATTATTTTATCGATGCTACAGAAATTATAATTTCTACAAACGTTTTAGAAATTAATGAAACATTTTTAATTAAGGAGAAGATACTACAATTTTTGCAAATATTATTTCGAATCCCACAGAATTATCCATTTCGTTGTCTGACAAAAATTATAGTTTCCATAATGTTTACAAATCAAAATAAAATTTTTAATTATCAAGGAGTTACTGCCCTTAGTTAAAACCCTATTTTAAACGCCAGTAAAATTGCCTACTATTTACAATTAATATTTACAATCAATTAACCATCTTCAAGCCAGCTGTGGCTTTCATCCACAATATAGCATAAATTCAGATTTTCTGAACAATTTTATTTGAAATATTTTCAACATAGTCCTTTAAAAATTGGAATTCAATTTAGGACAAAATGGACCCAATATGTCCATACTTTAGTACTAGGTAAGTAACACGCAATTGTATAAATGTGAACTAATTTATCTTAAGAAAATGTGTTATAATGAAATTGTTAAGAAGTTTTTAAAGTAACTAAATACAATTTCACAAACAATTTCAATAGCATGGTAAACATTTCCGAAGTTCACAAGCGATATTCAATATAATTGCACTATATCCACTTTAGAAGTTTCTCAGTCTGAATTATAATGTTTCTTCTGTCCCTGTCTTCGATTAATCAATTCATAAATTCCATTAACTCTGTTGATCGATAGAACGGCTCTTTCTAATTATAACAACAGCACTTCTCGCAGAAGACAAATATTTTATGGAATTGTAGAAGAATATACCAAGAACGTGGTGTCAGTTCACAGAAGAGCAGTTATGTCATAGGTTATTGGTTCGCCGAAGTATGTTCTTCGAACATTAACAGTAAATCTTCGACAATCTGCCAAACGAACAAATGAAATAAAATCAAAATCTAGGTTTATTTATAATTGCTCCGGTCTCGCCTATTAATTATACTATTTCGAGTTACATTTGCACGACAGAGCGTTTCGAACCAGAAGGTATTTGCAACGTATTTAATTACATATCACAATGCCCTTGTGCAAGTATTCATTCTACGTCAATACCGATTACAATAGATCCCACGCCCCGCTTAACTATGGTAATTACACTTTGTTATCGATTCCCTAACTACGCAGTAGTAATTATTACGAGCTGCTATTCAATTTCGATGTTGAATGAATTACTTTGACCTCGCGGTAGTTATGACTCGGTAATAGTCGAAACCAGAAACTGTCTGCACCGATCTGTCAGAATAATATTGTTAAACATTCGTAACGAACAGAAAATTGTGACTGACGTATTCACTGTCCAACCATAGAGATTCTGTGAAACCATAGCAGACCAAACCATTTTACGAAACCACATGCAAATGGAAATTCATTGTATTAATATTAGTTCAGCGTCCTCTTAAGCCTGTATATTATCATTCAAGGGGTTGAACATTGACAAAACGGCTTCAATTTTATTACGAAACAAGACATACTTTACTGAATATTGTACAAAACAAATTTTTCAAAACTACATTAGCCAGAAGTGCTGAAGAAAGTATTAAACGTTGCTTTTAACTAATTTTTCCAAAGACCCTTTTAGTCATGTATCGCCATTTTGGGGGTTAGAAATGAACAAGATGACTGGAAATTTGTTTTTAGTTGCAAGAAGAGACACGTTGTTAATTATAAATGAAAAAGAGATTTCGGGAAAATGTGTCGGAATCGTGTAGGAAATTCTAAAGCTTGCTTTTCAACTAGTTTCTCAAAACCGGTCACCTTCTGTTTGCTCGCATCGAGTGCTCGAGATCGGAGATCGAAGTCGGCTATAAAAGAAGAGCTGGTCGGAGGACCATAAAGGTTCCGGGGAAATCTAATTCTGTTACTCTATCGTGTTCGAGTAAATAGAGAGCAATAGCAGAAGCGGAACGCGAGGTATATCGGAGGAAGCGTTGCTTCCGTTCTCCGCGCGACTCGAGTGGGATAGTTCCAAGATCAATTTACTCGGCGTCGTTTGCACGGAACCTTTAGCTCGGCAGTTAGCCGACTTTATAGAATACTTGGAAACCACGGTCTGTCCTCCATACGGTCTACAGTCGAGGACAGAATTAAGTAGACAACCTATAAAACTAATAAGAATAACTTTTTCCAATCTTCGATCGAACGACTTCAGCAATTTGTAGAAGAATTTATTACAAAATTTTATTTTTTAAAAACAGATCTGTGAAATAGACTCTTTTAAATTATTAAAATTGCTTCCCCTAAACAACTATTCCAGTTCTGTAACATTATATGTACCGAGTGAGAAATGCTAACGATGCATATTGCTTTGCGATAACTACAAGACTGTAATTTATTAGGACCTCGTGCAATCTTCATAGTAATGTCTGCTTGAATGAATAAATTCGTACGAGACTGTCTCATTAAGGTATTTTTATAATTTTAATAATTACAAAATAAAATTTCAAAAGAAATAGCAAAAGTGGCAAAAATAGCAACCCCCAAACTGATACTTTTTGACAGGGAAAAATATCGGTCGAAAAATTTAGATTCCCAGATTCTTTTCTAAGTCTGGCTACAAGTAACTGGACGCATAGTAAGGGTGTATGTCAATTCCCGGGTCCATTGGAAGAGAATTGAAGACTTTGAAATTTTTGGTTTGTCGAACATCACGAAAATGAGCAAAATGGGCTTGGTAAAACGAAATCTCCTGGAGTTCACTGAAATACTAGCCTCGATATTGAGGACTCTGCTTAAAGAGAAAGGTTTGGGGAAGATTTTTCCGTTGGATCCATGTCAACAGCTCTGATAGTCTGGTCGTTCGTCTGCAAAGGGTTACGAAGCAATGGGCGTTACATTGGTCTTCGGCAAAGTTGAAAATTTAACCTTCAGCCGCGTTTTCACAATTCCGTCCCACTGTGCGAGAGCCTCGTCGCCTATAAATCGTGGGGCGGCCAGAGTGTCGTGCAATGGAAAGCCGGAATTCGCGACGGAGCAGAATCGGCACGTTATTAGCACGTCTGCACATAACTGGGATTCAGCGATGCGTGCGGCGACCGGCGTTTCTGCGCTGCTACGAAACCCAGCGAATATTTATGGGCCGCGAGAAGCAGCAGGACCCTTTTGTCGCGTTTACGCGCGTGTCGAATGATTTCAACGTTTCGCGACGAGATGATATCGCGACCCAAGAGAGAGAGAGAAATCGAGCGAGAGAGAGAGAGAGAGAGAGAGAGAGAGGAGAGAGCGTGCCCTCGCTTCCGCGCCGCTTATTTGGACATTCCGCAAATTGCATTCCGTAGCGCAATCCTATGCCTGCTCCCGGAGGCGAAATTAATTTCGTTAAACGCTCTCCGAGTCCCCTGTGTCTCCACCTGGATTTTCCGGTAGCACTCTGCTAAATGGTTAAATAATTCCTGTAAATGAAGACACTCGTTTCTACGTCGCGCGTGTTACTGCTACGAGACTGTTTCGCCATGTTGAACCTCGCAATGCGAGGCTGGCTTGATACACTCCTTACCAAAAAGATAGCCTAGGTATGCTATCGTTAATTTCTCAATAACGTACGTCGAGTTTTCTTTCGATGAAGAGAAATGTCCGAAGATTAGGAGCTGGTTAGGTGTACCGTTTGTTGAAAATAAATTACAACGTCGAAAGGGCTTTTTGTAGCTTAGAAGAACTGTTCAACTTGAACTTCAAAAGTGGACGCTTTACTAGCGAAACCATTTTATTTTCAATGTGTGAGCCACAACCGAGGTCGCTAAGCTTTTCCTGTGTGTTCAGGTCGTGTGTAAAGCTTGAGGGCTCGCAAATAGAGCATGATTTCTGGGCTAAGAAAATTTCAGAGATCTCATTGAACTTGAGGAAAGGTTCGCAGAAGACAAGAACGGTTTGGTTAAACCCGCTATGAGAACCGCTGACCGGTGAGCGAGATTCCAAGGCACGGGGCACACAGAGCGGCGCGGTTTGCTACGGTTTGCCATGGTGTACCATGGTACAGCACAACGGTGTCCTGGCATCTTCTCGTCCGCGCGCTGAACACGACAAATAAAACGCGGATTCCAATGGGGGGTAAGGATGGAGGAAGCCGTGCACAAAGACAGAGGCTAAGGAGAAGGCAACACAGTGACCGTCCAGTTCATGTCCGGAGACCGTCCCCCTTTTCGCCCCTCTTCCATGGAGCATCCCCATCTTGTAATAAAACGACCCCCTCGACCAATTTACGCCTTCGAGATCCACGCTGCGGTGGGATAGCTTTCTAGCAGCCGGCCTATAGCCGATAACTATATTCCGACCATAGGCCACGACTTGCTGGTACTATTCAGCTCATCGCAGACATCCCTCCCTCCCCCTTCTTGAATCACCTTCAACCCCCCTCGGATAGAGCTTCTTCTTCGCTCGCATCTCAGTCTCTAATTGCGGCCGTACTGCAGAACATGCATCGTCAATATTTATGCTGCTGTAACTGCAGTCCCTGCTAACATCCCGGGTCCTTGCTGACCCCCAACAGCACCCGTAAACTCTCACCCCAACTCCTAACCTTTGATCCAGTATTATTAATGTCAGCTGAACCAATGCACAGTGTTCGAATTCTTATGGGATCAAAATCTACAGCATTATCTTCGTAATTGTCTAAAACATCTCTACCGTAACTGTCACAGTTTTCCCTTCAAAATTTAGGTTCAGCGCTAAAAGATTTGAAGACCTTTGGTCCTTGAAATTAATGCATGCAATTTTTATTTTGTACAAAAATTTATAGTCTATTTACGAATAATGTCGTATGATCGTTCGTTCCCATTGTTCTGCGTGCTGATTTTCCAAAAGGGCCGCTATTCGTAAATTGAAAAAGGAAGAGACCGAATCAAAATGGACGTGTGCAACCGCGAGGAACGACGCGCTTTGTTTTTTTACCTCCTCGAGGATAAATTTGACGTTTCGATGGTTGCAGCCGTTCCGCGAGTCGCTTGGACCGTCAAGGCCGATGCAATTATTGGGTTTATAGATGTGTCAGATGGATATTTATTGCACCGTTTGTTTTACTCTGGACGTGCCGCGTAAAGCTTTATTTATTTACTGTCTCTCTCTCTCTCTCTCTTTCTCTCTCTTTTTCTCTCTTCCTCGGGCTCGAACCGTCGCAAACAACCGCTGCGAAGAGAGTGAACTAAAATACAAAAAGAAGAAATAAAAGCGTGCTGCACTTTATTGACCGATTCCCTGTGATTTTTCGACGAGCCGCAGTAGTCACAGAGTTTGTTTACGCGGCGGAGCATGATTCAACACTTCGTCTGCCGATGGAATCTCAATGCATCTTTCATTGCACCGAGCGGTATTCCATTCGTGCGTCCACCGAAATATTTATTCTGCAATTTTCCTTAAAACAATTATTCCTAAAGAAAAAAACCTAAAGAATTTACGCGTTATCGTTGCCGTTGTATGCACTCGTTCATTCGTTATTATTGCGAGTGCACTATAATCTGCCTGACTTTGTTAATACATTTATTTATTATTATATTATTTTTGTCAATGCTTCAGAGTACTTTCACAATTATTACGATATTACATATATAATATGTTTTATTGTATTCAATTATTATGATGAATATGTTGTAAATGCTCATTATTCAAGCTTTAAAATTAATCCAAATGTGCAATTGCACAATTTTTAAAATAATAAAATTCTCAAAGCTCAAACACTGACAGTTTCTTGAGAACTGAAGTGTTCAAATACTTCCACTGTACATTAGAACAAATGAAAATTGATGAATAATTATACAACAGAATGTTTGTAGAATTATATAAAATACAGACACCTGAATGAAGATACGTAATCGATGGATAAACTGTAACAGGATGAAAAAGTTTCTTAAGCAACGGGTAGTAGTGGAGGCTCGTCAGTTTAATAGAAATATCCGACAATGCATTTCGCACTTTCAGCGAATGTCCCTTCGCGCGATTATGCATTACGATGCATTGCACCCCGCTGCTAGGTGCTCGAGAGAAAAAGAGAGAGAGAGAAAGAGAAAGAGAGAGCCGGTTGTATGCACGCCGAGAGATCAGCACGGTGTGCACAGGGTGATATTACGGCGTCGCAGATTAAAATAAACGATGCATTTAATATCTTCCTGTCACGAATGCAATAACTGGCCTGCTCTTGGACGTCCCCGCGATCATCTCCGTTTCACGGAGGTCAGGAGAATGACCCGCGCGTTTTTAGCATTGTGTTTATTAACACGCCTGCGGGGGCCGATCTGCATCGCTGCCATTTCGTGTTCCGCCGAGGAACATTTCAATTTAAATGCCACTTTCCATTGTTATCCTTCTGGGCTCTTCGATACCCTATCGATTTCTTTTCTTTTTTCTGAAATTTATATGCGGAGTTCGGAGTTCGTATCGTCGGAGATAGCTACAGATGTATGGTAAGGATTTTAAACGAGTGACAGTGATAATCGTGCACCGATTGATTCAGGAGCTAAGTGAACGTTTATTCTAAATAACACTGTGGAAATTTTTAGCGACAGTTTAGAGTCGTCATCCGAGTGCTAAAGGTTCAAATAAAATTTGCCCGCGCCAATTGCAAGAAGAGCGAGTTAAATAAAAATTTATTTCTTCAGTTAACCCTTTGACTCGCGAATCGAACGAAATTAGGTATGACCAAAGACGCCATTTATTTTTCAGCTTATCGTTCGTTTAAGATGAACAACGAATTTTCGTGTAATTGGATTGTTCAAATAATATTTATTGCACTTATTTATTCGGTGTGCAATTTATAATACGCGTTGAAATAAATAAATTTTTTGTATAATATTTTCTAGACACACAATCTCAAGCAATCATAAACCGTCGTTCGCACGTTTTCATAAATTTTCCAGCAGACGTGAATAACAAGTGAGATACGTCAAGTGCAAAACGAAGTTTACATAAAACCAAGAACATTTTTCGATAAAAAAAATGAAGGAAGCGTGCAGCGTATTTTTATATCGGCCCAGTTTAAAAGTTGAGCACGGCAACGCTCGTGATATTGCATACTTCAAACAGTTTGTTGTCACGAGTCGATAAAATTATTGTTCCCGTATCTAAACATAATGCACCGAGGTCCTCTCACATTTAAATAACTAATGTACACACATTGACCATTGTACATAAACGAAGGTAATCATTCCTGTTTCTCTTGCATTTACATCAGCAAAATTTCATGCTCGAGAATTTCTAAATGTTCCATGAAATTCATAGTTAAACAATCTTTCTATCGTGTGCAATTCTCTCGGAAACTAAAAATGCAAAAGCAAGAATTTATGGTTTTGTGAATGTGAAAATTGTAAGATTCAGAAAGAATTTATTTTTTCAATGGCTCCTCTGAGGCGACACTGAAAATTATCAGACTACTATTCAAAACAATTTGTATATTGTAATAAATGTTTGTAATTAAGAAGTGAATAAAAATTGAAGTGTTGTACGATTAACAGTAACAAATTTGATATGCACCGAAGGAAATGAACCACGTGCGATGGAATTATTCTAGGACAGAAAAATGTTTCGAGTTAGGAATTAAAATTGCTTGGAGTGTAAAGGGTTAATCTAGATGGTGAGGCTCCCATGGATTATTTAATGAAATGTTTACTCGGTGATTCATTGAAAAGGCTTTGTTTTTCTTCTCTGGAAATAATAGCAGACGTGCCGTTCGAGTCTCGTTATGTTTGCGATTCAGACGTTCCACTTATGAGCGAAATAAAATGGCGTCACGGACATTGCTCGCTCGGTATCTCCATAAATAGAATAATTACTCCAACCTTGAACAGTCAGCACGGTATTCGAGTGAAACTATGAAAATCTTAATTTCCCATGTCTCTTCTCGAGACCATTCTGACGTAAATTGAACTTAATAATCGTTACCTCGTGGCTCGGCGGTAATTAAAGTGCATCTTCTGTACTTTCCATTAGGTAGTAATAAAATATTAATTAATATTCTTGAAGTGGTGGCACTTTTACTCGGCTCCCCCCCCCCACCCCCTAACGCCTAATTGGAAACCAGCGATGATGGATCATGCTAACTAATTTCAATCCGGCTGGATGTTCAATTTTATATAAATAGTTGATGGCTTTCACCTCGAGGAACCAATTTGCACTTGACAATTTAATTATGATTCAGTAATGGGCGCAAAACAAACTTTTATTTCAAGAGATTAATTTATGAAGGTTCATTAATTTATATAGGTAAATAATTAATGGTTGTGTGCACTTTGCTAATCCTTCAGTTCGAATAATTATACATTTAACTCTACTCTGAACGTATACATTTTACTCTAACCCTACGAACGATTTCAGTCAAATTTTAAACGAATATTCTACACACAGTATTTTAAAATTTAGCGTAGACATTTTTTGATATCTCGAATACTGTTTCACTCATAAATAATTAATTAATTAATTAATTTTTGTGATTGCAATTGCTACCAATTGTACGAATGCTTCAACTTCTAAAAAATTCTGTACTATAGATAGTACCTTCCAATATGATAATTAAAAGTAGATTGTTCATTTCAGACGTTCACTGTAAAATACAGAAATTCTTCACTTCTTAATTATCCTTAAAAAGATGACATTTAATAAAGTGCAGGTGGTCTACCCCCGTAAACGTTTTGCGTCAGTGCACACAGTCGTTATCACGGCGATCATGGTTGTCTAATTCATCGCTCTATGAAGCGTTTATTAAATTTTTCAAGCACATCCTCGGAGCAGTTAGAATCCAACTAATCAGGATCAGCGCAGTATTCACAAAAAGATCTCCCACGCAATTATCAGATAATCCACGACCCCTTCTCAAGGTTAAACTTGACTATCCTCCTTGGCGCCTAATTGCCCAATAAAACAGATGCACATACGCGATCAGAAGCTTGGCGGATAATTAAGTTATTACGTCGCATAACTCCCGCGCCTCACTGTCAAGCGTATTCACGATTGATATCGCTTAATCGGCAATTAAATGGATACTAAATGAGACTAACTGAAATTTCCCTTTCAAACTGCCATGGTCGTACAGCGATTTTCCTGTGTTCTAGTTTTTCCAGAGGATTTTATCATCGTCAGCTGATCGTGGCTGATCAGAAATGCACAATGAAAAATTGTACCATTACAGATATAAAAATGTTAATATTTAAATTGCGATAATTTTGTAATCTACCATTCATTTTATTCTATGAATTTTTCAAAGTGTTACTGGGCCAGAAACTGATGACTCGTAATGAAACGTAACTATTCCATCTAAAAAATATGTCTCGATTTTGGAATTAAAATTGCTCGGAGTGCAAAGGGTTAATTAATACCGAACGAACGAACGATACGGCTCAGAAGGAAATTTCTTTTTAAAATCTAATTTCGTTTAAAGCGAATAAACATGCGATTAAATTGAAGTATAAAAACTTGAAAAATGACATCGTTCGTTGTGGTACGTCGGTGTATTTTTCCTGGATCGGTTAATCCGCGTTTCGTGCGTGCTTTCGACTGGTTCCGTGTTGAGCACAGCTGGGCGGAGTTGAACGGTGCAAATTATCGCGATGTTATTTAAGCATTAATATTTAAAGGGGAAAATTTATGAACCTCATGTATATTCATCCGCGAGGCGTGTAAAGACACGACGTTAATCGACTTTAATGAGCCACACGAATTCTGCTGATCCAATAATTGAACTGGGTTATCAGATTGAAACCAGCTTCGTCGCCTCCAGTTACAGCCTCTGGATTCGACGGGTAAAAGGATTGAGTTTGCTCTCGTTTTATCGTTCGCCAGGTAATATGTTCACCTGGCGGTATATTAAACGTGTGCGAGAGTCGAAACGATCTCTCGCGACGGAAAAATCATTTAATTAAAATTCACTTCTTTCCGAGATATTAACGGTACGACCAATAAACTCGCCGTTGCCGTTTACTTATTAACCACTGTCCTCTTTTATAAACATATTCATTCGGTATCTCTGGAAATTCAATTTACAGATTTCGCAAGTTGCGCGCTGAGAATAACAAACGGCTCGTCGTCCCGTATAATTCAATTAAAAAATTAATTAGTTTCGATACGTATTACCGGGGGAACTATACGCGGCACTCTAAATATGTTAAAACCTGCTGAAAAAAAGGATGCAGTACCGTTTAAATAAATTTATAAAACGTCAGAACTAATTGAACTTTTCCAAGCTCTTTGAAACTTTGCGTTCTGCGACGGGGAAAATTAATTTTATTTAAATAGGAGCATGCCGCGCTGTGCATATATATTTCATTGTTATTCGGACATTTTTAAGCGAACAATTTTTCCATACAGTATCGATTCATGCTTATTCGAACGACGAAGGCTTTATACTGTTCGAACCTGTTTTGCAACGTATATTTATAATATTCTAGTCAGTTAAAATTATATATAATAATTAATTATTGAAAGTGAATGCATTTTATTTTGTATATGAACTCGATAATTAACACTAGAGAAAAAGTCTATTTTATATCTTAAAATTTTATTAGCAAATCTGGCACAGCGCTTCGTATATTGTAATAAATAATTCGCACAAAATCCAAATAAAATAAATCTTGACATTTCTACAATTCAACAGTAGAATTTATTAAAACAAGTAGTATTAGAGAAAATTTCTATGGGATCTCTTGAGAATCGAATTTTGTTAGCGAACACAGTATATTATAATGAAAATGGCGCTATATCAAAATAAAATAAATCTAGAGGTTGCAAAACAATTCTGCACTAACCAGTGTACACAGTGTTTAGCAAGTCTAGTGTTAATTGAGTGAACGCGGTTAAGTTGGAAGCATCGAAGTCGCCACGGGATCGTGGAAAGCAAGTCCCGCGTACGTGTCGCCGGTTTCCGACTGTATTTTACAAGCGGGGCCATTATAATGACATTTAAACGGCGCGCCGCAGATTGTACCGCGACGGGCATAACCTTTCCTAACCGGCTGATTTATTTGGTACGGCGTTGAGCCAACAACGGTATCGTGAAGAATTACGAGGGCGTGATGAATCTAATAAAACACTCGTGCACTCTGGCCCTCTAATTCGTGGCGGTTCTCTCGCATCATGCTCGCTGCGACACGAGCGTTTTTCACAGATGTAGTACAACACGCGGAAAACTCGACGTTTTCCTCGGGAACACCACCGAATTCGCTCGGACACACGCCACTCCACAAATTGATTTATCGCGTGTATGTTTTTAATCCAGCCACTCGAACGAGATTTCCATCCGCTGCTACAATTGTTTTCTAAACTACGGCCAAAATAAATTTCTTCAACTGTAATTTTTCACTTGCAATCTTACCGGTCTTTTATGGGGTGTCATAAACGAGAATAATATTCCACAAGTATTTTCCTCTTATTTTAGTGATTTAGGTTGGATTCATCGATTATTACGCCTACACATTTTTACTCGGTGCAATTATTTTATCTTCTACGAAAAATTTAAACCTATCAGAAGGCAGCGAGGGTTGGCCTATTTCCCAACCCTATAACCCTATGGTCTACAGGTTCACCTCCAAGACGGAATCCTTTCCAACAAGGCAAATTTCAAAATTTTATCGAATATAAGAATAATAATTTATATACATAAATTATTTTATAAAAATAAATATCGAATCGGCTCGAAACCTTGGGATGATTAATCTGCTGGAAGACTTGCGATGCAGAGAGTATCGACTGGCCACGACTTGGGCAGGCTTACGCCCTAATATGGCAAGGGTTTAACGACCTTAGTGCCGTATGAAAATTCATTGTTCGACCGGTTTCCCGTTAAGCATTTCGCGTGGGCTATCGAGTAAATAAAACGCGAAACGGTGGCGATCGTTTAAGGGAAGCTCTCCCGCTTAAAACAGAGAGGCCGGGATCGTATATTCCGCGAGCCACGGCATTACCGTTGAACCGTTTAATGGCTACAAGATACGCGTCGCTGTTATATTTCACATTAACCATCGCCATCGGCGAACCAAGCTGCGCATTAATTTCCGCGTTATCTTATCGCCGTGTCTAACGAGTCCAACTTGTTAACTTGAGAAAACGCGAGCCACGCATACCAGGGAACGGCAACAAGACTACTTTATCGACGGATGTCGTTGGCGATTCTGCTAATAGCCGCTCCTATATGCCACCCGATCAATCGACCACGTGTCACTGACTCCGCGTCATTTGCTCACCAAGCGATCTGCATCGCGAGCATCATGCGCTATCGTTTATTCGAACCGGTTATCCTTTATCACGCCTCGGGCGCGAGAGCGATTCGACGCCGCGCATCTAACTTCGCAAACGATGCTGAGGGATGCACGGTGATAAGTGGACGGAACACTATCTTTAATGTTTGCAGTTGCACAGTTCTGATCTGTCGTCTGAAATATCGTTTCGAAACGTTTTATGTCTTGGAAGTGCATGCGAGAGAGGCGAAGGGAATCTTCAACTTTGCGAGCGTCTTTTTTCACCTGTATGTGAGATATTTGGATGGATAAAAATTTCGAGGATTAGTCTACATTGGTATTGTTCACTGCATTTTTTTTTTAATTTTAGGTAGACTCATTAAGGTAGAAAAATTAATTTATTGCAACACCTAGCATTTATTGATTCAGGACTCCCAAATTGCAACCCCTAACTTTGTAAGTATATATCTTTATCAATTTTCGAGATATACGAATGACTCAAAAAGCGATTGATTAGTCTGGACTTGCTTTATTTCCCTTATTTTTTTCAAAATTTTGGGTTGCTTTTAAAGAGCGGGAAAAAAATGTCCTCACTAGTAGCAGCCTTCCTAGTTTCCAACCCCCAATTTTAAAAAATTAATTTTCCATAGTAATAGTTTTCGAATGACCTTGAATGATCAATCTGCAAATTTCACCAAACTATTGAGTCACGCAATGGAGTCTCAGCAGCGAATTCGATAAACTGAGGATTCCGCCGACGATGATTCAGACGAACGCAGCCCCACTGTGTTCTACTCACGGTTGTAATCGTCTCTGCGATCGTTGATCGCAGAAGAGTACCCTCGATCGAACACACGCGCGAATTTTCTATCGGCGATGCACTCCTGGGGATGCAGTTGCTGCAGCATCGGTGGAGCTGATGCGCTGTGCATGAGTCGGTGACCTTGAGTCACGCACGACGGAGCAGTCGTTTGAGTGTCAGGTAAAAAGAACGGTTGAACAGGGGGAGGAAGGAACGAGGACGAAGTTGAAGGAAACGCAGAAGAGGAGAAAGGTGAAGAACTGGAAGAAATGGCAGCAGCTGGGGTACAGAACACACCGTGAGTAGTACGAACCGAACGAGACGAAAAAGAAAAGAGAAAGAGAGACGAGAAACGAGAGACGAGAGACGAGAGAGAGAGAGAGAGAGAGAAAGAGGCAGAGAAAGAGAGAAATAGGAGGAGAGGGTATAAAGAGACCAAACAGAGGGGGCTGAAAAGGATGTTGAAGAGGGAGGAGAATTTTATGGCGGCAGAGCCTAACTAACCCGCGCAAGTATACTCGTGTGTACTCACTCCACCGGCAGCGCCTGTGTACGTTTGCCGGCGTTCCATCGTGTTTGTGGCGGTTTGATCGGCTACGGACGGGTACTGGTTCTTCCAAAACAGGTGGTAGATCGCAGAATCGGTAAATCCACGTTTATACTTTACCCACAATTTATAGGGAACGCTTCTGACAACATTTAGCGGCGCGTTAGGGCATCGGAGCTTTGACAATTCTACAGAATTAGAGATAACACCTCTATTTAAAAAGTGGGTATAAATTTTGTTAAATACATTCTTGTTACATATACGAAGGAAAGAGGTTTTCTAGATCTGCTATAAATCCAAAGTAGGAAATTGACAGTACAAACGTGGACCCACACTTAGGGATAACACCTCTATTTAAAAAGTGGTTATAAATTATGGTAAATACATTCTTGTCACATATACAAAGGAAAGAAGTTTTCTAGATCTGCTATAAATCCAAAGTAGAAAATTGACAGTACAAACGTGGACCCACACTTAGGGATAACACCTCTATTTAAAAAGTGGCTATAAATTTTGTTAAATACATTCTTGTTACATATACAAAGGAAAGACGTTTTCTAGATCTGCTAGAAATCCAAAGTAGCAAATTGACAGTACAAACGTGGACCCACACTTAGGGATAACACCTCTATTTAAAAAGTGGTTATAAATTTTGTTAAATACATTATCGTTACATATACAAAGGAAAGACGTTTTCTAGATCTTCTATAAATCCAAAGTAGCAAATTGACAGTTCAAACGTGGACCCACAGTTTTATTTAGGCTTGCATGACATCGGTTTGAACACTGTCTGCGGTTCGACCATGTTGGCCGTCGTTTGTGAACTCTTGTTATTTTGATAAGCTAATGTAAGATTATAATTTTTCGATCTGCATTAATCTAGTGTTATAAACAATTTCTACATCTTCTACCGATCAGAAAGAGTAAATTGATCGGAAAATCATGGACCACCTGTTTTGTTTCGACCTGTGCAAGTCTGCACGTACACTGTCCGCGGTTCGATCGTGTCGGGCGTCGTTTGTAGCCGCGTGAACCGCGAATATTTAAACGGCGGTCCATGGATCCGGCACGCTTCGTTGCACCGTAATGTGGAACGCGTCTCGGATATATACGCCGCGGTTCATGCCTTTTATCGCGATTCGACATTTATTTGTTCGCCGTAGGAACGGAGCTCCGGTTACGCCGACCGAGCAATTCGGGATTTACGAGTCGCATAAGAGAGAGAGCGAGAGAGAGAAAGAGAGACAGAGAGAGAGAGAACGAGAGAAAGAAGGTTTCGCTCGAAACAGTTACTTTATATCACTCAGCCGGTCGGTTGGTCGGTCGGTCGGTCGGTCAGTTCTCCATTCAGGATCGCCAGGTTGCTTTTTGCGGAATAAGATCTCCGGAGATCGCGCGAACATAACTCAGGCGAACGAGCCGTTCGCTTTTTCCAGTCCGGTAGGGATGGAACAAGAAAGAACACCATGAGTCACGAGGAAAAATTAATGCAATTCATGAAATCATATTTAACGACTTGCTCGCGAGACTTTTCCGAGTACAATGATTCCAGACACGACGCAATTAAGATCGTTTCTACCTGCTTAATTCGCGATTCAGAGGAGCGTCGATTATCCGAGCGAATCGGTGGGCCACGAGTGTGCAGCTACAAATGGCAAAATTAAAACTGTTTCGCAGGAAAGTCTCTTACATTCTTCTATTGACACCTACGATTGCAATCAGACAATTTTAATTTTCCCAAGACTCTTATTTTAACACTTTATCGACCGAAAGTCTATTATTAGGCTCTTCAATATTCGCGCTGTATCAAAATGAAGCTTAAAATTCTATTTTTACATTCCAATTTGTAACAACATTGTAAGACAATATTATTGGGGATGCATTACTGATCCGCAATAAAAATTGCTGTCAGTCTTGAAGGACCCATTAAAAAGTTTTCAGTCATGCATCATGGGCCTTACAAAAGTTCTGAAATAGTCGCCGGTCGATAAAGTGTTAAAAGAATTCAAAATAATATAGTAACGCTTTGAAAAAATCACATAAAGATTCGCGAACTGTTTTATTCCGTAGGTAGTCAGGAAAATAATAAATATGGAATCACGAGATCGCCGTGTCAGCCGTATGCGCGGTACAAAACGTACCGGGGACAAGTTTGAGACCCAAGAATCGTAAAATTCTTCTTAGACAACCGCGTGTGTTCCTCGAGAGGGAAGAAGACGCATTTTTCATATCGCAGGATTACAAAAGGGCAATGAATTATTCAAGCGACGGGGAACGCTAGAGAACCGCTGTCACTGGCATTCCCTTATAAACCGAGAAGCCAAACGTAATCCCAATCAGCTCCCGCACACCTACGGCACCCAGGTACCTTTCTTCATCGCGGACTAACAATAAGTCACGAACGGCTTCACGGATTAGCCGACGATCCGGGAAATCTTCGGCTACACACCGGCAAACAAGAATCTACAACTTCATTCGATGTTAGAGAGAACTCGAACGTGCATGCGCGACGTCAGGATGCAGGTAGATCTGACACACTTTGCATCACTTCGATCCTATATTTATGACACCGTATCCCAATCATTCGAATTATTAATTAATTTAATTAATTTCTTCGAATTTTTCTGCTATCTTAAACGTCGCTTAAATATCCTGCTGTTTTACCTATTCCTTGTCGTGATAAATGCACGAGATTCACAGTCTAATTGCAAACTAAAAATACTGTGCATTTATTTATACATTGATTTACGGGGGAAAAAGGAATATAACCATAATCGGTTGCTCTCTTTAAAAGTTTTCACAATTTCTTCGAATTTACATAAATTTTTCTGCCGTTCTAAATGCTAGCCATTCAATATTACGATAAACGCATGAAAACGCTATTATGCAAAAATCTCATGCAAAATCTCGTAATCTAAAAGCGATGATGTTACTTAAAAGGCGACTGACGCATATCCCTAATTGAAACGGCAACTGCATAAATAATTACAATTTATCTCTATATCATTTCCATTTAAAAATATCACAAGACTGCGTTATCGACGCCGCGAGCTTGCATACACGATACGAATTTTCATAAAGATCGTAATATCCTGTAATATATTGCTTTTGCATAGGCCCATAAAAACGTTAATTTCAGATACGACCAAGCCTAATGCTGATTGAGATCGTTGCAAAACAAAAGCTAAAATCTATCACACGTTTTCACTCGGCGAGCGGTTACGGTGCACTATATTATTAAATCGCCTCCCCCCCTCTCTCTCTTTCTCTTTGTGTGTGTGTGTGCGTGTCTGAAGAGGGAGAGATATCGTCGCTATCGCGGAGCAAGAAGTAGTAAAACACGGAATTGATAGGCTATCACTGTTGATAGCACGAAGTCATCCTTACTACGGTGTGCACGTGACAAGCTCATAACAAGTGCCGGTTGTTGGGTGGCTGGTTTTCTCGACAGGCTTCTCTTTCGCGTCCGGTCTTCGTTCGAAATCGAGAGTCCATTGGCTGGAAGCGTGCAAAACCAGTCTCCCTGACAAGGGTAGAAAAAGAGTAAGACCAGACACCTCGAACCCGGTCCGATCGAAAGAGAGAGGAAGCTGGAAACAGGCTGAATTTCTTCGGAGATCTACGGTGAATCATGTTTTCCAACTGGCCACTCGCTTTCGACGAATCGGCCACGAATACGACCGAGGATGCACTCCTTTCTGTCGCATGATGCAGCGGACACTTGTACACATTAAATTCGACACGTCGAAATATTTCATTGCATGCTCGACCAAGTCCGAACAATTTGCTCAAGATGAACTGCGGTGCCCGAGGCAATTTTCACTCAGACTGTCAAAATCATTATTTAGTCGCACGGACGCCAGAAATTAACTCTTAGCACCCCAAGCAATTTTAATTCTAAAATTGAAACATGTTTTTTTCACGTAAAACAATTCCATCTTACGTGATTCATTTCCTTTCGTGAATAGAAAATTTATTAATATTATTCGTACGTGCAATATCTCAATTTTTAATAACTCCTTACATGTGTAGAAATGTTAAAACCGTTTTAAATAATAGTAAGGGAATTTTTAGCGTAGTCTCAAAGTCGCCATAATGTCTAAGAGTCGAAATTTATGGTTACTCTGAGAAATGTTCATAAACCCAGTTTCGAACGATACTAAAGTCTGATTGCATAGAAGAAACGTTCAATTAGGCCACGCAAGAAGATTACGCGTAAAAACCTAAGTGGCGTTCATTCAACACAATTCAATAGACAGTTAACGACGTCCACGTGAAACGCGCGGCTTCTAATCCGAGTTGACTAAATATCCGTCGCCATAGTAATTGAATGCGCGCCCTTCTCGGCGCGATTAAAGTTACCTGACATAATCTCGTCGCTTCAACTTCTCATTATCTTCTTTCCTCGGACGGACTACTGAACGTGGCAAACTCTAATTAACGCTCGAAAAAGTTCAAGAATTTCTGCTCCCTGCGAGAACAGCCACGCGTTACTTTGCCCGCGTTGAATAAACGGAAAGTATCTGTAAGAATGTCTCGAAAATCTGCAAAATGCCGGATTAACACAGTTTTTCTACCGAATCGCGGCGTCGTTGTTCTGCTAACATTCCAAATTGAAAATCAGAATTTAATTCCTTGATCAGAGTATCATCCATGATCAAATAAAAAAAATGTGCGAATTCTTGACAGTTTGTCTGTTAAACCAAATTCTCAATTCTAAAATGTATGAAGAATTATTCAACAAACTTATTTCTTACAAAATAAGGTAAAAAATTCATTTTCAGAGCTCCATCAAAATGGCTGACTCTAATATTTTTGATTTACGATTGTTGAAATTGTTACGATGTACCTCTGAGAAGTTATTCAACGAATTTATTTGCATGGGTTCTTAACATTCAGAAATGGCTATAAATTTGAATGGACACACACTAATTATTTTTATAAAGTAATATAAAACCTGGAGTTGAAAATAAATGGAATTTCGAATTGGCTCTCGCGTTACAGAAAGATTCGCTACTTAAAAGATCGCAATAACATAAGACGGACACTAAATCCCACATTTGCAATTATTGTGCGACTAATTGGCGAAGATTGCGGTGCAATGTTGCTAGCGTCGCGACCGAGCCTGAGGCGTCGTTTTAATTTATTTCGTCGACACCTGTGCATCGTATTAATGTCTCCATTGATCTACAACAATGTAATCGTTGCTCGCGAAATAAGCTGAATAATTCATGGCCGATGTGCCATAAAAATGTGCAGATTGGCCGTGGCCGATGTTTCACGCAATCTGCTGGGACCGCCATCATTCTTCGACAAAAGAGTGCGGCTTCGAATGGTTAAACAAGAAAAAGAAAAAGGAAAAAGAAAAAACGAACCGCACAAGCCCCGGTGTCTGACAATTTTTATTGATTTCGAAAGGTCGCCTTATGAATAAGGTATATTCTTCAATGGCCACTTTGTACCTCGTGCAAGGTCGCCGCGAGAGTTAAACTGTGAGACCATTATAAGAGACAACTGGTTTTCAAGGCATGATTTATCCTTGAACTTACACACAGACACCTGTGTGTCAACCAATACACGTTACTCCACTCGTCTCGAACGAGATACTCTTGTTCTATACAACAATGCTTATTCATCCTCGTTCCCGAGCAAACATACACAAAGTTCGATTATGCTTGGCCGCGCCGTGGCTCCGGCAAAAAATCACGGAGAAATGAATTCTATTCAGTTGAATAAATAGTCGATACATCAACGGACGCGTTCCTTCGAGAGACGACGAATGGGTCGGGTTTGTTAATCGGAAATGCTCGTTCAGTAATTACACAACAGGTTATTCTATCGCTCGATTGGCAAGCTCGGCAAATTCGATTTTGTTGTTGTTGAATTTTTAGATTGCGCCTGTCGAATGGTGACTCTTAGAAACCGGTCGCATTGTTATATTATTACGTAAATTACTGTTAACGTTATTAAATTTGTTTGTATATAATGATTTAAGGAACGTCTAAGTATTGTATGAGGTATTATATGTATTTTAAAATGAAAAATAATTTGAGATGGTAAATATGTTTGTTTGCGATGAATTGCAAAATATCTAAGTATTATGTGGGGCAATATAATATTTTTACAATATTTTAAAGTGAACAAAATCATGCAGAATGAAAATAATTAAGGACCATAGAAATTACTGCAAAAAGATGATGCATAGGAATTGTTAAAACTGTTATTTTATGTATAATAAAAATAGATAAGTGGTCGTTGTTCCACGAACTTCGTTGTTAATGAGACGAGCCAATCATTTATGGGGATTCAAGAATCGAATGCTGAAGAAGCAAGAATTCAGTAAATGCACGAGCATTGATGCATCCGCGGGATTTCGGCTCGGTACACGGAATCCTTCGTGCACGTGCACGGGCACTATGGTTGCACACCATAGATGCACACGATGGGGCTAACAGCACCATGGAATGTCGTCGTAGTGGCGCTCAACTCGCCTCTTTAATTCACACGTGCTTCCCGCGCGGAAACCTTGCGAATAAAACATTCCACTGATTAGCCTGATCGCTCATCGGCTTTGGATTCGTGTCGTTGTGTCCCAGTTCCACATGGGACACCGTCACATTAAGACCACGCGGAGGACACTGCAGAAACCGTGGAAACTATCGACAATTAATTTCTTTGTCGTTTCTCTCTGTGGAACTTTTCTTTAACAAATATTAAAATTCGCGTTTCTTCAAAATTCAATGAAACAATCTGGAGGGAAAAATTATTATAATATTGTTCTATATTTTTAGATGATCCTCCGTCCTTCAAATTTTGAATATTTTTATAAGCAATTATTATTAACGATACACCTATCACGAATAAATGACAAATTCAAATTCAATTGTCGCTAGGTTCAATATTTGAAAATATTCAATGTTATAAAATTCAATATTATAAATAGATGTTCAATATTCTAAAATTGTAAAGATGTCTCCATTGAAAGTAATTATTTGTTTATACAAGGATATATTATTATCTCGTGAAAGCTAAATAGATTTGATAGTATAATTTTTATTAGGTAACGCATATTAATTGCTTTAGTGCTGGGAAAATTTAGTGTTAAACGTATTATACAATAATAATATTCATGAGAGTACATTAATAATGTATGGTATAATTGTAATAGAATATGCATTTAATAATAGCAAGCTTGTATATTAATATTATACTGCATTAACAATATTATAATCTACACAAAACTAATTTGCAAAGAGTAACAATGATTTCATGACAGCACGTGTATGTAACAAATGTAGTAACCATTGCAAACTGCATCATGCTTTTACTCTACTGCAATGGTATGTTGGAAATTGCTGCGAATGCACAAACATGAATTTAATGCACTATTTTAAAACGAATAATAAATTCATTGCGAACACTAAACCTATAATATCGAGTCAAATAATTCTTCTAAAATTATTTATTTCTTTGCTAGCATAATTATAAAATTGTCTTCATAGGAATCGATCAATTTCATTATTCAATCATTCAATATTGCAATACAACTTGTACAAAGAATGGATTAATTACATTTTGTCATTTTTATAAGACAAGCTTCTTTCCACAATATTTTTCGAATTGTAGCACGAGTAAAAATTGCCACATTTAAATTCCAAGTGGTTCTTATATTATTAAATTTGTCTTTATTTATTCATTAACCCTGCAAAGGGTTAGGTTTGCAAATTAATTTGACTGCTGGATTTAGTGTTAAAGTGCCACAATATGTAAAACAGGGATAGAAACGAAGTATAAAAATTGCAACTGAAATTGGTGAACAACATTCGAAATTTACATGAATATGCAACAATTCGGTAGCAATTATCGCGAAGACCACGTCGCCAGGACAGATTCTGTCGATGACACAACGCGAAAACAATTTCCCAATATTTCTTCTCGAATCAGCCGATACAATCATACCACGGAGCTGCACACAGTGAAACTCGACGACAGCCATTCTTCGGGACCAATTGTGTTTCATGGCTTTTCATCGTCGTCCGTTAAAATCGATCGAAGCCATACGTGGACGCGCGTGCATCGAAAGAATTCCGGCGAACAATGGAACGGAATCAAAAGATCGTGATGTTTCGAGTGTACGTGTGTATAGCGAGTGAGTGAGTGGGAGAGGAAAAGAGAGAGAAAGAGATAGTCTGTCTGATCGTAGTTCTTGAATTGCAAAAAAAAAAAAACGAGAATGCATCAGCGTTCGGAGCATGATTCGTCTCTCGTTTTCCCGACGATAGCGATCGGTTGCCTCGACAAATATTATGCCGTCGGAGAAAAGCTCGATCTTGACTCACGGAGACGGAAATAGGTGGAATCGTGGCCAAAATGAATATTTTCGACTGCGAAATAAACTATGAAGATATTGCCGTTCGTTCTGAACAAATAAATACAATAATTATCACAGGCGATTTATTGAAGCATGTATTAATATGGAAGTTGTACGAAATTCGTATAATTACAACTTTATAGATATCATAAATCAGTGTAAAATATCCTAGTTTATTGTCTGGTAGAATAAAAACATTGTTAGTCAAATAAAGTGTCTTGATTTAGGAATAAAAATTGCTACCAGCACAAAGGGTTAATTCTCATAATTTTTCAAAAGAGAATATACAATAGCCAATTTTAATGAATGGTTGGTTCAGCGATAAACCAAGAAAGATTGCATAGGGTAACAACAGGCGATTTATTGAAGCATGTATTAATATGGAAGTTGTACGAAATTCGTATAATTACAACTTTATGTATATCATAAATCAGTGTAAAATATCCTAGTTTATTGTCTGGTAGAATAAAAACATTGTTAGTCAAATAAAGTGTCTTGATTTAGGAATAAAAATTGCTACCAGCACAAAGAGTTAATTCTCATAATTTTTCAAAAGAGAATATACAATAGGCAATTTTAATGCTCGGTTGGTTCAGCGATAAGACAAGAAAGATTGCATAGAGTAACAGCACTGTTCGTCGAATAAAAAATCTTGATTTTAGAATTAGAATAGCTACGAGCACAAAGGGTTAAGCCTCACAATTTTCATACACTAGGCAATTTTAACGGTCAGTTAATTCAGCGATAAATCACGAAAGACTGCACAGATTAAAAACATGTTCCGCCGAGGGAGGTGTCTAGCTTTTCACTCTAAAACAGCTAGGAGGTACAAAGACTTAATTCTTTCACAAGCCATAATAGTCTCATAATTTTCCTAAAAGTGTATACCGAAGGTAATTTTAATTCCACGTTGTTTCAGTCTTAAAAAGATAAAATTGAAAAGGTCGTTCGACTGTTTTTTCGCGGCTCGCTGCGCGTAACGATCGGAGAAGATAAGTTTGATCCTAGAACACCTGACCAAATGAATGGTTAACCATCCCGCTGCTATAGCGAGCGGTAAAGCTAACGCCGCGAGCACGTCTAGAAAAGCGAGCTTTCCTTCGTTCGCTTCCGAGTGCAGCGAGGAAAAGCTTTTTCCTGTGACGGTGCGGCGTCGCGGCGTTTCAATAATAAAATCCCACCGTAATTGTATTCGGAGCGCAGAAGCTATTTCCGTTGTAGCGTTCGGCGCGGGATCGCGAATGCAGAAGCGAAACATCGATTTGCCTTTCATAAATTCCCACGCGAGCACAGAGCCGGGGCTCTTCGGGAAGACGTCTGGGTGTATCTTGGGGCTGGCTGGGAAATCTCATTCTTTCTCGTCTCTGGTATTACGGCCGAGCTAGAAAGAGCCACCGCTCGCGAATAATGTATCGATACCTTATCTATTTATGCGACAGAACTCGATGCCAATCTATCCGCGGCACGGACGAGAGGGGTGGCCAGAGGGAGAGAGAAACAGGCTTGAAACAGCCCGGAGGAGAAGAAAGGCTGGTAATCGATTTCCCTGACGTGGAAAGGGGGAGTTCTCTGCCTGGCAGGCAAATCGTTTCCGTTCCTCCCTGTATATCCGTTGAATCTTATTGGGGAGCAGTTCGCTGTCGTTGCCGTCATCCTGTCGAGCGTTCTGTTTGTCTAGAAAGTCAATCTCGAATTTTCGGTCCGAACATTTTTACATTCTCAGATGTAGGCAGGCATCTGAGGAACGACGTAACAATCTTATAATTGTTTGTGGAGTTGGTAATGGTAACGAGGATCCTATTGAATATTAACACTTTACCAACCGGAAGCCTATTAACACGTTGAATGTCGAGCATATTCGGTGTACTTCAGACAAGTTTCATCTTTGTCAATGTCAGAACCATGAAAGTTTTTCTTCTACATGATTTTGTTGGGAAGGAGATAGTCGAAAAATTTGCAATGCAAAGGGTAATGATGAAGTTCCCTGGTTGCGTCGTTCCGATGATAGCAAGTGAAAAGAGTGATCGAGGAGATGTCGGCGATTCGAAAAATCATGAAGTCTCTCGCAGGGTCAGAGAGCTGCAGAGTTTGTCGTCGGTGGAAATCTAATCCGCGCGTGGGCGAGAATTCATAGCGGGATTCCAAACTGGTGGTAACCTGTGGCGCATTGTTACAGCCGGTAAGAGCAGAGATTGTCCCCCACGGCCAGAGAGAGAGAGAGAGAAAACAGAGAAAACATGAGAGAGAGAGAGAGAGAGAGAGAGTACAAAAGAGAGGGACAGAGTGCCAGAGAGAGGGATAATAGGGAAGAGAGAGAATAGAAGAGAGAAGGAGAAGGAGAGAAAAGAAAGAGAGAGGAGAGAGAGAGAAATAATAAAGAAAACATAAGAGAGACAGAGTAAGAGAGGGAGAGAGAGAGAGAGAGAATAGGAGAACGAAAGACAGAGAGTACCAGAGAGAGAAAGAGAGGGCAGAGAGTACCAGAGAAAGAGAGG
>CM052096.1:6026264-6038806 GCA_028453745.1 Agapostemon virescens | reverse complement strand
AAACTTTAATGTCCCATGAGAGGGGACAGCGGAGTGCAAAGGGTTAAATAAATTCTAACAAATATTAATATCGTAGTACCGAAGAAAAAACAAGTTTTCAAGGCAATCCACATATTTTTAAACGTTTCTAAATTAGTAAGAAAATTAATGAAAATGGTGATCGTTACTGAACGAAGAGGATCGAATGAATCGTAGAATGAAGTACGTCTCTGTAAAAGATCCTGGAAAATATTTCAAGCGGATCCTCCGCATTTCTATCCGGTTCTGAGTTCGCAATAAAAATGTTAAACCGGGGGCTCGTTACTTAGCGATCGCAATAATACGGGAAAAGCGGCGCAAACATTGGCGGCGGTCGAGTGGCTCGATCGCAATTTCGAATCGAGCCGCAACGTGGAAGTGTGCGCGGGGCCTCGAAAATCAAGAATCGGCCGCAACATTCGAACAAACGTAATGCGCGCCGACGCATGCCGCTGCACGATTTCCATCAATCCGCGACAATGAAGCGTTACTAACTGCCAATAATTGCCCGCTCGACGATATAAATTGGATGCATTTCCGCGCGCAACTTACTCTTGACGAGCCCGTGAATGCACTCGCGGCCGCAACGAGATTTTATTATCGATATTATTCTATAGAGGTACGGCTGGACGTAATTTTATTATCGAGACACGCACATCTACGTCCTCGCCTGCACACGCACAAACCACGCAAACGATCCGCCACGTTTTTCCTAACTGCATCTCCCTTTCCCTTAGCAAAAAGTCTTTTAAATCTAAATAACTTTTTAAAAGTTGAAACAAACGATTTCACTTTTCTGGAGTAGCTAGAAGAGTTGATTTATTAACCCTTTGCACTCGAAGCGATTCTACTCCAAAATCGAACCAATATTTTTATCCATAATAGCTCCATTGTAGATAGTTCATTCCCTTTCGTTCATACGAAATTAATTACTATGTCTCGTACTTAGAACATTAACATTTTTCTCGGTTTCTCAACTGCAAACCTAGCGATGTAAGAGTTGTTTAAATAATAGTATGGCAAGTTTTTATGTCGCCTTAGAGGCGCCATTCGAGTGCAAAGGGTTAAGTGATATGGAAAAATAATTTCGAAGGAATTGCAATTGGTAGAAATTACATAAAGAAATAGAAAAGACATTTTCAGGGAATAATAATTGCAAAAATATTGCGAAACGCTACTCCCGGGGTGCATTCTCGATGCAGATCCGTTCCGATGCGGCTAGTAGCACAGTGTGCGCATCCACAGGCGAATATAAACGTTTGTATGCGTTTCAATGAATTTCTATTAGTGCCGCTGCTTCGACACCGTGTTGATGGAAGGCTCGGCGGACCGTTCGCGTCGTCGTCGAAAATATGCGGAACGGAATTGCATCCTGTTTCATGTTTATGGAGAAGATTTGTGGCTTCTGCGCCGACGTAATGTTCTTTTTTCGGCTCCTGGGAACGCACGCTCGGTTGGGAAAGTCTGCGTACACCTGATACGCTTCAAATATTGAGAGACGGGATGAGAAATGCGCGTTGCCGATTGTGTGCGCGAAACTCTTTTCATGTGTATGTGTTTACCGGGTTGGTCGTTCATGCTTTGTCCATTGAAAGCCAGCGAATAAGACTCTCGAGGAACGTATTGTATCAGAGATTTCAAAATACTGTTTCAGATAATATTCATGGCGGTGCAGTGGGCGATCCAGAAATTCTGGACGTTTAACGCTGAACCTATCGAGCAGTAAAATTGGCTATTTTCTTGTAATAGTAATAGGAATTAATTTATCTGGATTTTGTGTGAAAAAATTGGAAATCGAATCGTCCGTGGTAAAGCAGCAAAATATTTCTGAATGAATGCATTTACTGTAGGTTTCAAGACTGTTCAAAACATAGAGGAATTCAGCATCTGGAAGATTTTATGTTAATTTAACAAACATAAATAAGAAGATTTTATTATCGTCTACTTCTAAGTAGAAATTGTGTCCATCATGAAATGTATCACAATATACATAAATTAATGATGGTTAATAAAGATTAATATAAAACGAAAGTCGTGCAGTGTTAATCATGCAGCTACAGTGTTACAGTTTGAGTAATAAAGCGTAGAGACACGAAACTGCATAATCGCAAACTGCACAAATTGTTTCTTTCAGGATTTCCATGTTCAATGCATTTTGTTTCGGCAAATTTTATTCGGCGCGAGCAAGTGTTAAAATTGTTTTAAATAATAGTGTGGCAATTTTTCGTGACACCCCATAGTCTCCATTCGAGTGTTAAGGGTTGATTTCAATGCTCAACACCTCCCGTTTCTCCAAACAGGGAATATGCCATGGGAACGTTAAAATTTGCAGGGGATAAAGGGCTCGAATGATCGGCGTGGAAAATTAAGCGTCGAACGAGAGCGAAAGTTCTATTACCTCGTTTGCCGTGAAACAGGCAGCAAACCAAGAAATTTGCGGGAGCAGGAGACAAAATAAGCTCTCGGTCTGGAAGTGTAAGGGATTAATGATAAGCAAAGCCTCGGGAGGGACGCCCTCGAAAGTAGACAAAGGGATGAAAATTCCGAGTGAAGTGTACGCATGAGGCCTAATCGTCTCGGCTCGTGAAGTAAAGAACCGTAGGAAAAAAGGGTGAGGGGGCAGCAGAGGGAAAGCCACTTGTGCTTTTGGTCCTCGAGCGAGCCTCGCAACCCCGGCGCCACTAACCCTCCAATCCTACTAGGGATTTCATTGTCTCCCCTTAGGAATTACCCTTCAAGCTTCTTCATCGTGTGTGCACATACCTTTGTAAAACTGTGTCCGATAGAGAACCGTGAGCCACACTTACCTGCAACAACAAAATTCAAATAATTAATACAGTGTGCTCCACTTCGTTCACGCTTTGCCTACAGATAAAATATATATTGGATAGTCGGAAAAGTATTCAGAGATTTTTGTCATTTTTTTATTAAATGTTTCCTTTATACAAAACGAATTTTATTCAAGTATATATTGGCCATTATTATGTATGACCTTTTGCCATTTTCTTCGTCAATCGATGAAATTTTCATCATGCAAGTTACAGAGATCTACAAAAAGCACTGTTTAAATTTTCATTGCAAGATAAAAATATTTAAAAATCTTTTTATTTCTCTTATAATTTTAAACAATTGAAAAAATTTACTTAAAAGATTGTTCCATACTGTCTAGCATTCTTTTCTGCCATTTAAGAAAAGTTCAAGTTCCTTGGTCGAATTTTGGAAGGGTTAAATCGTTTTGAAAAGTGTCCGAATATTTTCGTAACCCATTGCACTCGAATGGAGCGGATAGTGGCAGAGTTTCTTCGAATTCCTGTGCACCGACGTACGTAAATGGGAAGATGGCTGACGGCGGGAAGAGTAGACCGGTGAAAAAATTCAACGAGCATCGACAGCTATCGTTGCACACGGATGCATCCCGAAGATTACGTGCATCGAGCAAAGATGCTCCCGCAACGGTCTACGCGTTATACGTTTCCAGAGGACCAAGCATGCAGAGATCAGGCTCGCACTCAATCTCGATAACCGGCTGCATCAGCAACACGTAATATCATACCTGCAGCCACACATTCTATCCTAACTGCATCTGATCAATCACTGGCTATGCCTTTCGACGCTACATATTCTACGCCGTGTTGGATGAAGAAAAAACCCCGGTGCAACATATACATCATCAACGTCGTCAGCATTGAACTTGTCCGACGATGCAACACTTTGCTACCTACGAGACACACCCTCAAGACGACGATTGTTGGATACGCCGAGATCATTCGATAGGCAACTTGCTATTACACGTGGGCGATGGATATGCGATCTACCAGGCATGTAAATATCAAACCGACATTTTTTTTTATAGAAAATACACGTATATTATATGAAAATTATACGAAATATTTTATTCAAAGTGACAGAAGAGTCGGGATAATAACCGCAATATATTATTACCACGTTTTTATTAAATATAATGTAAGATATGAAATGTTCAGGTGCTACACATGGCGATGTAAACGAGACTGTGATCGTCAGACAAAATTAACAGGACAAAATTATACGAAATATTTTATTCAAAGTGACAGAAGAGTCGGGATAATAACCGCAATATATTATTACCACGTTTTTATTAAATATAATGTAAGATATGAAATGTTCAGGTGCTACACATGACGATGTAAACGAGACTGTGATCGTCAGACAAAATTAACAGGTTGACTGGCAACATGAATTTTTTACTATGCGATGCATATTATCTTGAAATATTATTTACAACAGATAAGGTGAGTTATATAATCATGCTTGAAGCATTTTTCGCGTTTTCGATTGTTCGTTATGTCAAAATGTTGCAATTCCCGATTTTAGGACGAAGTTTGCATTTCTTTAATCAATTGCGTACAGAAAAGATCTCGTCACGAATTTAAAAAAATCCTGTTTTAAATTCCTATTTAAATTGCACTCGTTTTTTCGTATAAATGCACACAATCCACGGTCAAATAATTCTGTTATAATTTTGATATGCTAACGGAACAATTTGCGCATAGTTAAAACTGCATTTAGGTTAAGAAGTCAATTCGACGTAAACTTTTCTAAAAACGTAAACGGAAGATAATTATTCCCAGGCGTAGTTACGTAGTAATTTTCCTAAAAAGTATCGTTTCAGTTCGCACGGTTATTTTCTCCGACGTGCAGAAAAATCCCAAAGCTGCAGAAAATTTCGCCAGCGCAGCAAAAAAAAAAAAGAAAGAAAAAATTTCGCATCGTGCAAAAGCGAGGCGCGGCGGCGATGCGTTCCGCGTTGCAATTTCATTAGAAGGATTAAAAATAAGCACGAAAGTGTACATCGTTGAAAATCCATAAACTGGAGCGATTATTATTATTCAACTCCAGCTTCCGGGCGTGCATAATGTTCTTTATAATTACGGCCGTCTCTCTTTTCCTATCCGGTCTGGCGAGAACCACCCTCTCTCTCTCTCTCTCTCTCTCTCTCTCTCTGTCTATGTCTCTCCTTCTCTCTCCCTGTTTCAACTGTCCGCGGTGAAATCATATTTTCCCTGTTTCCCGGCGAATAATGAAACGGTTGTTTAAAGGCAGCATCGGCATCGAAATCGCAATTTAGCTCGCCCCGAGAGCTCCATCAAATTAATTCATTGAAACACGCGACCACCATTTCCGAGAGAAATTGCGGATCCACTGTCGAGGATGACACACGAGTATTTTATTCAAAACTGTCATTTTTTCTAGCCCTTTTTGACACTTTCTCGTGTGAAATCATCTTTCGTTAACGTTCCAAAAGGATCTGTTTTCTCAGGAATTTTTATAAAAATGTTAACGCATTCAAAGGTTAATGCTTTTAATTAAGCGAGTATCCCTCTCCTACAATTTAGTTTACTTTTTAATTCAGTCGTGAATTGGTAGGTATACTCCATGATAGTGGGGATAATTTTTAAGGAATTATCCTATAGTTAATAGGTAGGACGATTTTATTTTACAAGGATTTGGACTCGAGATGATGACAATTAACACTTTATCGACCTATTAATAGGCTTTTCAATATTCGCGCTGTATCAAAATGAAGTTTAAAATTCTATTTGTACATTCCAATTTGTAACAACATTATTAGACAATATTATTGGGGATGCATTGCTGATCCGCAATAAAAATTGCTGTCAGCCTTGAAGGACCCATTAAAAAGTTTTCAGTCATGGATCATAGGCCTGGCTGAAATAATCGCCGGTCGATAAAGTGTTAACATGACTTTTGTTATCACATGTCGCCTCCTCTATATCTGTCGCTGGGCAGAGCCGACTCATGCGACAATTACGGAGAGAATACCGTAGCATAATCGTAGCATGACTCTGTGTTCGGAACGCAGCAAGCATCGCATATCCGTCACCGGGGTCGAACAATATCGAACTCGATCAAAGCGGCGCTTAATAAACCGGGTCGTTGGAATTGGGCCGTGAGCAATGGTGAACTTAATCCGCCGGTCATTATACGTGCCTCCAATAATAGAATCGAGTGGGGGAGGATAAGGCGAGTCGAGGGAGCAAGAAAGTGATTCATAGTTGCCGAATAATTTCTCCGGAAAGACAATAAGCTAAGTGGCGGGCGGGGGTTGCGGGGATGTTACAGTGTAATTAATTAACCGTGCAATTGAGTGAAGATTAATTGGTCCTGGGAAGAAAACGGGTTGTTCGAAGCCCGTGGCATTGGAGATAGAGGGGGACGAGGGGATCGCCGGTTGTAAATGAAGAGGGTACCCCGGGAACAATAAGATCGCGTTCGTGGGATCGCGCCTTGAGGTCGGTGATCATTCGAACGCGTTTCAATTTGACACCGACATATTACGCGATAATTATACCGTGAGTAATTATCAGACCGTTGATTCGATAGTGCGTGGCAAAAGTTAAGGACTAAAATATAAAGCAGCGATGAAACAAATTTAGAGATATATTGTTGCTTGGCTCATTAAAATTATTAAACCAACATATTTACGTGTTTTGCAAAATTGGGAAACAAAATGTACAACAGCTATCAAATGAATTTAGAGGTACTCGTACAGTGTTGCTTGACTCATTAAAATTATTCAACGAACAAATTTTTAAATGTAAGGAAAAATTTTAATGAACGAATAAAGATAATAAAGAGGAAATTACTCTTTTCTGATTTTATACTTTACTATCATAGAAGTTATAAAATTGCTTCTGAACTAGGATATTTTCATTCCACACAATTTATTTCATCTTATGTATACAGATGTTTTTACTATTACTCGTCATGGCAGCGATTAAATTTTTACGAACTCTTTAGGCACAAGCATAGCGACATAAAAATTGTTGTAAACAGTTGGCAACTTTTACTGGCGCCTCAGAGTCGCCATTCGAATGCAAAGGGTTACTACAAGTGTATATTAGTCTAGTGTTCGGTTAGTCCTAGCGTTAAAAATATCAAATCGTTTCTAAAATCCATTCCAGTGGTCCGCCAGTAAAATGACGCGAACGGGGAATTTTCGGTAAACGTTGATGACGTCGGGTAGCGCAGTTCTATTTCCAATATCCCCCATGGAAACGTCGAGTAAGAAGCGTTTGACGAGAACTTTTCCGTCCGACTTTCCTGTCAATTTCGTGTGTACGGCAATCCGCTCACGTCTCGTCTCGCGTGAAATTAACCGCGCTCGAGGGACTAAACTAATTTGTCTATAATCGAATATTCGCGATATATCGTGCAAGTTTAATTAAATGCGGACTGACCGGATGGAGCCCGGCCTCCACTGTCCATCCCCATCCCCCGAAACCACCCCCATCGTGCACACGAGTTTGCCCATCTCTCGCAGACACATACATGCCGTACGCAAAACCGAAGAGGACGCCGGTAACCGTCGCTGAAACGTCGATAATTAATGCAGAGATTTTTCTATGGCACTCGCTCGATTACACGGTGAAATAGTACCGGATAATTGCGCGTCCTATTAATCTTATGGGTTGATTTCGCGCGATTCCCCTCCCCCGCCGACAACCGGTGGATCTCTCTCTATGTGTTCGGTGACGGATAAACCTTGGATATTATCCAGTGTGAAATTTCATCGTGCGATCGTAATCTTTATCGTTGAATTTCCCGATAAATAAACCGCCGAACCGCGATAAAAATTCATATTAATTAGGCAACAGCTTTGAAATTTTATACGTCGGTTTATTTCTCTTCGACTCGTAAAACCGTTACGACCAAATCGTTGTTCAACGCTCGGATACTTCGACTATGTGCCTTGTAAACGCGCACAGTCGGTGCGAAAAGTGTTCCTACGTCCTTCAAAAATTAATACATTTGTTAAAATTTGGACAGAAGGCTTTAATTTCTTTTTTGCTAATTTTTAAGTTTTAATCAGATTTTAAATCTGAGCGTTCAAACTCATCGACCATATACCCCGTAAACCAGTACAATCAATGTAAAAAGTATTCGTACACCTTTTAAAACCGAATAAATATCTTCTAATTCGACAAAACAAATTGAATTTTCTTTTTTAACATGTCAAAAGCATCAATTCAGTAGGCGATTCTGATTGCTAAGCTTCTTATCAGATTTTAGTGATGCGAATCGTCGAATCACCGGGACATTTCAGCGTTCGCCTAGCCGAATTCGGCGATCATTTATGTCGCAAATTCCCGTCGAATCACTCAGCTAAGACCGGTGTTCTCTTGGCAGCGGCAGCGTTCGCATCGAGCGATAAATTTTCCTGTGTACATCGCGGCGAAACACGGACGGCGGTGATCTAATTGTCGGTGAAAATTGTCCTGGGAGCCGGATGGACCACCGACGTTGCCAGGGATATAGACCCGATCGTCCGATAGAACGATGGACAAACGGATGGACGGACGAATTGATGCGTGGGCGGCCGAGAGGGCGGATGACCGGCCGACGGCCACGCAGACCGATCGATCCGATTCCTCCGTTCTTCCACCAATCAATTCGAGCTCGCAGGTGATCGCTCGTACAAGCATAAACAGCTCCGAATCGCTCGTCACGCCGGTTCTCTGTCGATGCTACCGCACCCGCCGGCGACTGACTTTATCAAGACGTATCTGATAGCGGCCGGTATATACTCGGCCGCGTTCCTCGTAATTTCTGTCGGAAAGCCGACCCGGACCCTGCTAATCGGTCGAATCGGTATGAAAATTAGCGCTGCCGTTGCGGACGTGCCAATCCGTATTACGAATGAAGCTCCGACGTGTCTTATGCTATGCCCTTATGCCCTTTTCGCTGTGCGTATCAAGTATGTGCATACGAAACCAGAATTTTTGTATAGAAAATTTCATTTCATTTTATTCTATGAAAATCATACTGTTATTGCATCTTAACCCTTAACGGTCCGGAAGTATTTCAAGTTTACTTCCCACCAGGTCCAGCTATTTTTCATACGAAGAGAAGCTGTAAAACATTTTTAAATCAAGTATAGAAAAAGAAATATTTTGATTTTAGTGAAAATTTATTAATATATATAGAGGGTAATAATAATAACAATATGATTTAAATTTTATATTCTTTTAGAGTAAGTAAAAGTGCAATGCCGCTTATATGGCGGCATTGGTCCGTTAAGGGTTAAACCATTGACTAAGGCAGACTTTGAGAGTTGCGAATTGAGTAACTGTAGTAAGTAGAATAAGTTGGTCATGATCAGACACGCCAGACGGTGCCCGTAATTACTGCACATTGTAGTTGCGTTTGAGCGTCTTCGAACTTTTTCGGTGGTTTTCAACGTTCTTCGTTTCTCACGTGAAAATCGGCACTTTTGAATTTTTTAAATCACTCGAAGAACCGTGATTTACCAAGAGCATGCTCGCCGTAAGCTTCGACAAGCATTCAATGCGATTTTACAGCAATTTTCTTGAAATGGTAACAGAAAATCAATGCCGTTCGCAAACCGTAGTTTTAACAGCAGTATTTCATTTTCTCAAAGAGCAATTATTGAGAATCCTATTAATAGGCTTCCGGTCGGTAAAGTGTTAAGACGCTCAAGACCATGTCCCATTACTGCCACAATGGTTAATTAACAAACCGCCACGGTTTAATATAATAACATCCCCCAGTGCGGTTGAGTAACGATTGTCCGTTTTTCTCATGGGTGTTAATTCCACCTCCCACGTACACGTTGCTCAAGGCTATTTCTGCCTCGATTCGTTTTCTCGGCGGCGCAATTGTTTCCGATGCGCCGATTTAACGAGCTTCCGATACTCCTCTCCTCTCTTATTCCATTCCCGGGACCGTGAAATCGACGGGAAAAGAACGGTAAGGAGCGGGCGCCGCTCGAATTAATGAATTTACTGGTCGATCATTTAATTTCCTCTCTCCTACGGTCAAACGTTCAAAATTGCTGGATTTGGTCCGGCCACCCTTTTCCCGCCGTTCCCACCCATCCACGACTACTCTTTCTCGTTGCGGTTGCTCGATAAATCGATTCGGCGATTCCCGGTGTGTGTCGTTCACGCGCTCGTTTCCCTCCGTGAAGTCGATCGGAATTAACGGGATCGAGTTTTCCAGCTTTTAAGAACTACCGAGTTTTCCAAAGGAATGGACAGACCTCCTTTTTAAATGAAGCACCTCAGTTAAATGTACAAGACTACTCTGCGCCACGTGCGGCCATTTTGTAATTGCACAATCCTAAAGAATGTCTGAGTTTCTCGCACGACGATAGTGGATGATTTTATTTAGTACAGGAATGAAAGAGTTATAAAAATTTTGTTTAATAAAAAGAAAGGACCATTAATTTTAACGAGTATGCTAATTAAAAGTGCATGTATGGTGCAACTTATACGAATTTTTCGGTAACAAAATCTTAAAAACTGACTGATATAAAATTATACGTTGTCTTTATCTGACAGAGGGATTGTTGCTCAGTGATTTTCTTACAGCAAAGAAATTACTACTAGTTGTACAATTATCGTTTACCTCGTTAAGAAGAGAAGTCGACGTATTTTGTTAGAAGAAATTCGTTTCCTTCGGATTGTTAACTAGACGTGACCTTTTAATAGACGACCAAGACACGGACCGAAAAAGGTACTCGATGCACCATGAATTGAAGCGTGAAGACGCTCCTGTTACGGGCAAGTAATCTTTATTTAACACGTCCGCCGATACGATAGATTTAAGTCGATCGTACGTTTCGTTGGGCAATTTATTGCAGAGTTTTTCCTAGCAAGGAGTTCTGCTTCTACGCTTGTTACACCTCGAATCGCGTTCCTCTTTTTGGACAGCTCGCCTAACTTTAATGAACCGGGAAACCGAACGCGTTAGTTCGCTCTGAGAGTTGTTTTCTTACATTTTGCTACCTCTCGCTGCTGTTTTCTCCATTTTCGGAACGAAATCCCTGTATAAATACTGTAAATCTAACTATCCTTCAGTCTAATTTCCGAATTTCCTAAACGTTACTTCCGACCTGCAATACTCATTTATTTTCACTGCTCGAATAAAATTATAAAAATTTCTTACTTCTGAAAATTTGTTACACGTTTCTAGAACACAGTCACGTTTATTCTAAGCTTCTACAAATTTTTAAACGAAGGCGATAAATGCAAATTTACAGTACAGAATGTCTATTTGGAAAATAACAAGAGGAAAGTAAATTTATTAAGCTGGAAACGAATTTTCTAATAGAGAAATAGAAAATTATACGAAGCCAGGTTGAATAAAAATATATTTCTTCTTTTCAATTGTAATCCGATAGGATAAATAACGGTGATTATTAATTCTTCGAGTGTTTTCACTGAATCATATTTTACCTATTCGTTCTTGTGACGAATGCATAAAATCTGCAGTCCGCCGAAAACGTTGCACCCGAATGAAAGAATATTTAATTTCCCTAAAATTCTGCTTCCGATTTAAAACGCGATTCCGAACTACGCAAGTCTAACATGTAAAATTCCCCGCAAAAATTCTATATTACATTGATACAATTATTTACATTTCTCCGAGTATTCCAAGCGTAAATAATTCATTTAACGCAAAAGTTCGGCTCCCGTCGAAAGCATACACTCTCGGGCGGCGGCGGTTGAAATATTTTAATCCTTGTTCACCGTTGAAAAATTCTTTTTGCGAATGTCATTAAAGCAAGCACAGCACTGCGAAGCGGAAATATCTATTTTTGTGTATCCACTACGAATGAAATTAACGTGGAGGCAATTATAAACACGAGCGGTACCGGCGAATTCAATATCGCCCGGCGAAGAAACAACGAACAACGCCGGCCCCATTAAATATTCATGGCTCCCAAATTGGGCATTGCAAACAGCCCGTGCCGCGAAAAGCCAAATACGAAAGTTGAACGCGCGCTGCCTAAACGCTTCCAACAAATATATTATTTCGCTGGAGGACAATTTCCGGGGCGACGCTTGTTAATCTCGTGTCACAAAATTCACCGCCCGAGTCATAATTAAACGAATCCCTCGCCGGCCTGATCCGAGCGCATCGCGCTGTCAATTCGAGAAAATTTCACGACTAAAATCGAATTTGAACTGTTCGTAGTTCGTTTTTACATTCAGTCGGCGCAAAACGCTTTCTGACAACCTTTAAAAATGAATATGCTTTCTAAAATTGAAGTAATCGTCTTCAATTTATTTTGGGGGATGCTAAAATGATTGTTTTACTGGATGATTTATGGTAAATGTTTTTTTGTAATTGCTGCTGCTCGGAATTGCGAAGAAATAATAAAGGTTGCGATGTTTTTGCAATTTAACACTTTATCGAACGGCGACTATTTCAGAATTTTTGTAAGGCCCATGATTCATGACTGAAAACTTTTTAATGGCTCTTTCAACGCTGACAGCAATTTTTATTGCGAATCAACAATGCATCCCCAATAATATTGTCTGATAATGTTATTACAAATTGGAATGTAAAACTAGAATTTTAAGCTTCATTTTAATACAGCGCGAATATTGAAAAGCCTAATAATAGGACAGCAATTTTTATTGCGGATCAACAATGCATCCCCAATAATATTGTCTGATAATGTTATTACAAATTGGAATGTAAAACTAGAATTT
>CM052096.1:6010473-6021264 GCA_028453745.1 Agapostemon virescens | reverse complement strand
GAACCATTCATTTTGACTGGTATTATTTGTACATGTTTAAAAGTCAATTTTTTAATAATATTTTTATCTATAAAAGCTCCACTGTAGATAGTTCATTTCCTTTCGTTCATACGAAATTAATTACTATAACTCGTACTTAGAATTTTCATATTTTTATCAATTTCTCAACTGCAAATCTATTGAAGTAAAAGTTGTTTAAATAATGGTGTGGCAAGTTTTAGTGTCGCCTTAGAGGGGCCATTCGAGTGCAAAGGGTTAATATATTCATCGCACATAATTTAATTGATATCCAAAGACTACGAAAAGTACGAAAGATAACTAATTTAATTGGACAGTTAAAGTGTTAATGCGTGAATATGCACGTTGTAATATTTTTTAACACACTTCGAAATTTTGTAATTGCTACGTGCAATTGTATTTTCTAAAATAAAACTATGTGGATTGTAAAAACATTCGTTATTTTGTTGTATTAAGAATTGTTAATCGTTCTGTTTCTAATATTACGCAAGAACCGAACAGCGAGAAACAGTTTGTAAAATTGCAATTAGAGAATTTCCAGTAAAACGCACGATTCATTAGCGTTTTGCTGTAAAAAAAAGTTAAGTGGAAACGGCCTTACTCACGTGAGAAATATCTCATGCTGTTGAAGCTCGTATTTGAAAGAAGAACCCATTTTACGAGCCGTAACTCCCGACAGTGATTTGTAAGGGTAGATAAAATGGTTGTAAAATTCTTAGTACTTAACACTTATCGATACGAGCCTCTTCAGGCTGAAGCATCGAAGCTCTTGTCACACACAACCCATACACACACGCATATTCTTTTTTTCCCCCGTGTAACAAACATCAAAAGCAAGATTATGTATCATCAACGATCCGGAAAAGAATTAAACCAACGACTGGTTTCCTTTTATCTCCGATGCATACAATTTTATGTTTATTAAATGATAAATGTCAATCAATTGATAAGAAGCTGTACTATCGTAATGGCAGGTGTAAACACACACATATACGACGGTATAATATCTTCTTTACGAGATGTTAATGCATGCCAGTTGCAAATTAAGTAATTCGTCGATTTTGCGTTACTAGAAAAATTACGTGTTAATATATTATTATTATTTTAGCGCATTATTATATGACACACTATGTGCTTTACGAGATGTTAATATATACTATCTGCAAATTAAAAAATCAGTAGATTCCATGTTATTAGGGAAATCCTGTTTTAATGTAATTATTATAGTACAACAGGTTTTTGATCGATCTATCGTAACGTTCAGAATGATTCTGAGGAACTTGTCAGTGACAAGGATGTCTTGACGAGTTCTTTTCCACGTCGGAATACAGGAAGAATGATCTCTCTCTCCCTCTCTCTTCTTCTTTTTCATTCTACTGCTTGCTACTCTATTTTTTGAAAAACCTCGCGCTTATTTGACGCTCGCAATACGATGCACTCTTTTCTCGCGATGCGACACAATCCCTTTCGAAGCCTGTTTCTGATTACGGGGCCTTTACGATTTTCTCGCCGCTCGAATGGCTAGACAGAGACAGAAGCAGACAGAGAGAGAGAGAAAGAAAGAGAGGAAAATAGGAAAAGAGAAGTTAGAGAGGCAGACAGCGGATCGCCGATAAAAAGTCCCGCCCAATAGGCGTGCAACGGAGATAAAATTGTTCCCTCCGCTCGACCGCGGGAGGACGGAATTGGATTTTCCACGCGACTCCGTTTCTCAACTACCGGCAACTGATTTTTAATTCGAGGTACGGCCCCCGAAAGGGTGGAGGAAGTGTCGGCACATTGGGAATACCGGTTTAAGATGAATAAAAAAAATGATTGGGAATTTTGGCAGCGACCGAAAGTGTCCAATATCATAAGCGAAAACGATAAACTGATATCTTACAGCAGGTTTTCCTTATTCCTGCTTTTCAAGCATTAATTTCCTAATGATTGAATATTTAAAAGTGGTAATGGTTTTACAAAATAACAGTTTGCGTATATTTTTTAAATATATAAAAGAGAGATCAAATTTTCGCGATTTTTCTATGCGTCCAACGTTACACAATTCGTACAAGCACGGAATTATCTTTTCGACTGATTGACAGATATTTCTGTTAAGAACCGTTCGTTTACAGAACGGATTACACCGGGCAGAGCAATTCCGTCCGCGACTTTATTTCGCTTTTCCCGTTCGCCAGCTTCCCCATTACGCGACAACGCAATAATCTTTTTTACGGGGGTCGGAGGGTATGGGGGAATAGGACACGGTGCACCAATCTTTCCGGCCGATCGTCGCGCGTCCGACGATCTGCATTCAATCCGAGAAACAAAACGAATTCGTGGAACACGGCGAATTCGATTCGAAAGAGAAAGAATGGCTCTCGGGAAAAATCTACCAAAAAACAAAAGGGGGCAGGAGAGGAAAAAAAAGAAGAAGAGGAGCCCACACAACCGTCTCGACTGATTCAACGGAATGAAACGCATAAAAAGTCCTACTTTATGCCCGGCACAAAGCAAAATGCACATTGTCTTATCCGGCAACAATTGCGGCACCGGCTGAACGCGATTTTAATTAAAAACCGTCGTCGAGTCTCCTCCGCGTTTAATAAGTTCACCACCGGAAAGAGGGACACGACAAAACGAGGAGCGTTGTATCATTGTTTAATCGAACCATTTATCGCGGTTTAATTTGCGAGGATCTTTTGCGCCGGTGTCCCACGGGATTCCATAATCATTTCGACGGAATAATTACGTGGCCGACACTTTTTTCCGTTTAACGTGTTCCAGCGAATCTCCACTGTGTTTTATGCCAGCGAACTCAACGAGTTATTTTCCTACTGTGTTAATTCTGCTTCATGGAAAATAACCTGGCAGTCGTTTGAACGTCGACATTTTATTCGTTGAGTTCGATTTTTCATAAGCCGTAAGATTATATCATTCGAAATTTAACCCTTTGCACTCGAAGCTGTTTTAACTAAAAAACCAGAGCATTTCTTTTAATTTAGGATATTTTCATTCCACATGAATTATTTTGCCTTATGTATAAAGGTTCTTTTTACTGTTATTTGTGCTTACAACACTTAAATTTTTATCAATTTTTTAAATATAAAGATAGCGATGTTGAAATTATTTTAAATAATAGTGTGCTAATTTTTCGTGGCGCCTCAGAGTCGCCACTCGAGTGCAAAGGGTTAATGCATGTACTATACATTAAATCTATGCTCGTAATTAAACTTTTAAACAAACTGCTACTTTCATAGGTTATTTCATAACAATTGGGATAACGTAACAATTTTGATCCGTTCAAAGAAACTAGCCTCTCACAGTTTTAATTATATTTCGTTACTCACTGACTCTATAAATGCATAGAAATCAATATACTGATCAGAAAGAAATTATAAAAATGCTGAAGGCCCATATTTGCCTAACTATAATTGACTAGACTACTCACCATCGCCATGCCTGCATAATAAATCAGTTTACCAATAAATTTACTGTTACACGAATACGAGATTGTATCCAATTAAAAAGGTCAGAGAATTCGTTACGCACTCAGCATTTAATTTTGAAATACTCGATCAACGAGGATCTGAAATTGGTAACATGCGAATCATTTGCAAATGTTTCTTTTTCGCAGAACAAAAGAGCGAAGATCCGCGCAACTGTTCCAACATGAAAAATCCTTGAATCGGCTTGATTGATCACCGGTAACAGACTTCGGATCTATCAACGAGATTGCATCGGTAATTCCGCTAATGTACAGCTAACTACACATTGTAACGATAATGTGGGAAGCCAACGGGGTTGGTAATCGTGTGAAAGAAGCTCAAATAGAATGGCAGAACTAAAAACAGTCCGCGAACGTGCTTCGGAACACGCGCTCGTCCTTAATAAGCTGTCATTAATGTAACACGAATGTGTCTATGGGCTGATAATTCCTCTGGCGTGACAGCGCAAATACGGGGGCTCAAATTGTGCGATACAAAACCGAGGCGTGTTCTCGTCTATTAAATTTCATTAATGTCGGATTAATGTAATATTCAGACGGGGAGTTTTGCGATGGAAAATATTGCGGGGCTATCGACCACTGCGCACCGTGCGTTTGCAATGGACAAAAATAAAGAACTACCTACATTTTGGCATTTTAAAATTGCATCGAAGTGTTCCTAGATGTTGCACAAATCTATTGCACAGGTAGCGAACTGTTCGAATAATTATAGGGAATTTTTCTATAGAAAATATTGCGACGCTATCGTGCGAAAACTGAGGCACAAGGAATGATGTTCCTACTGAGGACCAGGATTAATTTTGATTAACTTTGATCGCTCACAGAATTTTATTTAACGCTAAACCTATCAACAATTAAAATTAGTTAATCTTATAAATGTGTCAAGATTTAATTTACTTAGAATTTGTTCGATTTTTACGCCTTACAAAAATACCAAGATTTAACTTATTTGGATTATTTGTGATTTTTATTACAAACTACGTTTGAACAAAGAGATCTATTGCATCGATTCCTATAATGGCAATTTTATACCTTCCACAGTCATAAAATAAAGAATCTAAAAAGAACCACTTGTCCCTCTCTGGTAGCATTAGTATTGGGTTGTTCGGAAAGTAATTTCGTTTTTTCCCGACAAAGGATTTAATTGTATTTTTTTGCACCCAACTTGTTGATATACAATTTTTGAAGTTATAAAATTACCTCCATAGGAATCGATTCAATAAATTTCCTTGTTCAGTTATACTTTGTAATGACAATTGCAAATAATCTAAATAAATAAGATCTTGCCATTTTTATGACAATATACCAGACCAGTCAAATTTAATGTCCAGTAGTAATCTAATCCTCAAGAGACGTTCACTGTATTTTATGAAGAAGAGAAGATTAAAAATTTTTTAGACGGTAAAACCTTCACTTCAAATGAGGAGGTCAAAAACCACATCGATCAGTTTTTTGCCAGCAAAGACCAAACATTTTATGAGCGTGGAATCATGCTAGTACCAGAAAGATGGCAAAAGGTATTGGACCAGAATGGCCAATATATAATTTAATAAAATATTTGTTCATTATACGAAAATTGTCCTTCATTTTTACAAAAAGAAAAACGAAATTACTTTCCAAACAACCCAATATTAAATATAAGGGAGATGTTCAAATCAGGTAGGATATTAGCCAACTGGAATGGTTGCAGTTAACGCGACACTGCTGTAAAAGTTTCAACAGCTGAGGTGTTCGTTCATTGGACACTGTATGATGTTCGAGTGATGGTATTTCGTCTAGCAACCGGTGCTCGGTGCTTTTATCGAATCCTATGGAGTTATGGAGCCGTCTGGTAATGTCCGGTTGGAATGATGGATATCATTGGATTATAAATCGTCGCTCCCGGCAAGTACGACATCGACACCCTCGGACAAAGCGATCTTTAGAAATCGTGTTCATAATGGATCACCCGGTTGTCGCCTTTCATCCGCATCAATATGACAAATATCGCCGATTTCACGGGCGACAAGCCTTTCCTATTTACCGGGCGGATGAAACGCAAGCGCGCTTCGTGTACAAATTGCGTTTTCTTGCAAACACCGGAACACTATTTGTCCTCATGCCAGCCAACGTGTTTTTTCCTGTCACCTGTACGCCGTGCCGCGAACAGTTTTTTACGATTAACCTCCTTGCGCGAACAATTACCGCGGATCCTCTCGCCGTTTGCGGTTTAAATTGAAAGGAATTGTAATTTGGAAAAGTTACTCTGTAAATCGTGCAACCGCGTAAAGTTTGTTCTCGAACGCTGTGTATTTGTATCATGCGGTTACAGCTGACTAGAAACTGATTGTTTAGTTATGGTTCGTGTTGCAAATACAGCAACTGAACGTCTGAAGAATTTAAATGAATCTATACAATTTTTATTTTACAATTTTTGAAGTTAAAAAATTACCTCCATAGGAATCGATTCAATAAATTTCTTTGTTCAGTTATACTTTGTACTGACAATTGCAAATAATCTAAATAAATAAAATGTTGCTAAATCTTGCCAAATTTAATGTCCGGTAGTATTACAGAACCTTTTTAACATTAAATCTGTGCAGCATTAAAATCCTCAAAAGACGTTCACTGTATTTTATGAAGAAGAGAAGATTATATTTTCATCAATTTTTATGTTAACGTACGTCCCGCGTATTTATTAAATTTTTGAAGTTCAGTTGTTGCAAACTTGGTTAGTCTAATAAGCGAATCTCTGTTATTTCTAGTTTGAGGCGAGGTATGGTAACTCGACGAGTACATGGTACAATAAATTATGGCTGAACAGTTCTCGCGTGCTATCCTGCCCCAAATCTCGCACCGACTAAATTTCGAAAGAGCTACGAGCCCTTAAGAACACGTTACAAATTTAGGATACTCGCAGAAAAATTATTGCAAAGAAGGATGCATGCAACTGTGCGGCTTTGTGAACCAAATTCGAATTGCATTTATGTAACACACTTCTGCAAATAATTTATGAGCCTTTCTAAGGCTTTCTAAGGCATTCTGGGTAGTATCTGCAACGTGGAAATAGAAACTAGAAAAAGTTTGAAGACAGCGAATTGCAAACATCGTTGGATGAGGATAACGCTCAAATGCAACAACAATGTGCAGTAATTACGCGCGTCGTCCGGCGTGTCTGATCATGACCAACTTATTCTACTTACTGCAGTCACGTTCGTCATAGAAATTTCAGACGTAATCTATTAACCCTTAGTACTTGTGTGGCGACATTATTCAAATATGTTTTCACAAAAATGCATCCCCATCCAAAATTTAGCAGTAGTCAAGGGGTTAAGATGCAGTAACAGTATAATTTTCATAGACTGAAGTGAAATGAAATTTTCTATACAAATATTTCGATTGAGGCGTTTAGTTGGGAAATACTTTAGTATGCGACTTACTCACCAGACTTGGTTCCATCCGATCATTACTTATTTGCATCGATAGGACATACACTTGCCGAGTAAGGGCAAGGACTCGATACACGGCCAAACTAAAGGACTTCCAACTACCGTAGGAGTCTATCAGTTTACCCCTAACCACTCGAAGTAATTCTTCGCAGTCGTTAAATCGAAATTAGGTAGGTTCAATGCCGTTAAAGAGCAGGGTCAATCATTAGACGCGTGTCCCCGAGGTTCCCATCTATTTCATTCTAAATTTACCCGAAACGCGGCACATCTACGACCCGTAGAGGGAGCAACTCCAGCGTGAAATCATTTGTCGAGGACGAAGGGGGCGTCGGGGCGCGAAACGGCCGCAAATTGAATAGCTAGCGGAAATACCGGCGGAACGAGCCAACGAATAACCCGTTGCATGCATCCCTCGTGTATCCAGCTCGATCTCTCCCTGATTTATTAGGGCCAGGACCGTCAAAGAAACCCTGAAACCCGACTCTCGCTACCCTCTTGTCTGCCGTCCTCCCTGCCAACCTCTGCCGCGTCGATTTTGCCGATTGTTTTGCAAAAATGTGGAAACTCGAAATGCTGGGCGGGGTCCATACACTTTTAATCATTTGCTGTTAGTGGTACTCTACTTTCGAAACCTAGCGAAGTCGTAAATTGATCACTTCCCCACTTCTGTAATAGAATGATTATTTCTGTTAAGACAAGATAGTCTAAACAGATTCGATCGTTCACGATTTACCTGCCGACACCCGTCGCCGAGCCGACGTCACCACCGACCGGGAAAACCCACGCTCCCACTACCCCTAAACGCTTGAAACAAAGAACGAAAATCCAACACCACCATTGGCCAATACTTGGTCACGAAAATAGTATATAAGCAGCAAAATGTATCCATACAGATTAGATTCGATTACACAGCTTGTACAGTACAGAAACGCAGAATAAACTTCAACTAAACCCTACAAGTCGATCGTCTCTCACGAGTTCAGGCTCTCGTTCAATCCCATCAGTGGGAGTCCTGCATATTCAGAGTCATTCATTCCCACATCAGTGGGTGGTCCTTCGAAGTCAATAGGCACCAAGTGCAATATTCAGAGGAATCGTTCAAGTACAGTGAGCGACGCCTTAACAATTTCTTTGCGAAAAAATTGCCAAGTTTGCTTTGTATTAGGGCCTTCCAAATGCGAAACGATTTATTCCGATGAGACTATTAATTTTAATTTAAACAATTCCTAAATTCACCCTTGCACTACTTCGCCTATCAGAGAATTTTAGTTACACCAAGATCTTGGGTTTCGACCTAGCAATAGTTTTCTCGCGTGATCGCAACATGTTGAAAACGCGACCGCGGAAGCATAAATTACCCTTGTACCTTCGGCGAACATCTTCCCCAGGACCTAGGGTCCTCGAGGTTTCACGCAGGACACTGTTCCCTTTTCTTGAACTCGGCAAGCATTCTCTCCCCGGTCTCGTCCCCTCGGCCTGACAGACGGAATAATAATTACCTTTTCGCTGGCGACGCGAAGCGCTATGAGAAAGGGACGTTTTAATTATTTTATCGCGTGACCGCCGACCGCAGCCTTTCCTCTCGCCTTCACCGTCCCTTGTTGTTCGAACAGCCTCGCGGAATTGGATATTACGATACGCAAATGTGACTGACGTTTCATTAATATCGCCACATCGACGTCTTTTTCATTTTAATTACAAACCGACCGTGGGCGGAGGCTTCGACGCGCCGCGGAAACTGCGGATCGAGATTTTTGAACGGAAGGGACAAACAAACGAGTTGCGAATTCGATTTCCGCTCTCCAGACGAGCCCTGCGACCAAAGTACTCCAAGCAATTTCACTCTGTTTCCTTCTCATTGTTCGTATAACCTTCGGTGACCTTGGAATCGGCGCTGGAGGCCGGTGAATTTGTCTTCGTAATTACTATTGTACCCAAATCGATGGAACGAAGTTCATTTTCTTCATTGATTCACCTTTCCTAGCTAGTTTTAACTAGATAGTACTTATTAAATTAAAAATTCTTTTCGCATTCCTAAGAAAAGATTGTCAAATAATTCTTACTTTTTTCTCTATAGAAAATTATTAAATCTTTGCATTTAAAGATGTTTTAGCTCGAAATTCAAAGTAGAAAAGGAGCTCTCTTAACACTTTATCGACCGGCGATTATTTCAGAATCTTTTAAGTTCATAATTCATCAGTGAAAACTTTTTACTGAATCCCTCAACGCTGACAGCAATTTTTATTGTAAATCAGCATAATATCCTCAGTAACGTTGTCTAATAATTTCGTTACAAATTACAATGTAAAAGCAGCTTTTTAAGCCCCATTTTGTGACAGGGCAATTATTGAAAGACCTATTAATAGGCTTCCGGTCGATAAAGTGTTAAAATGATTTGACCTCTCGTCAAATAATTACATCTTCGAAAACAGTAACTATTTCCTCACAGAAAAATCGTCAGAATCGCTTAACAATGCAGTCGTCCGGATACAACAAACTTTATCCTCAAAACTGTATTACATTCGATTTAAAAATTTGTTAAAAATAATTTAAGCTACCACTTGCAGAGCCACACGATAAAAAGGACTTCTTTTCCAGCTCGAAATAAAAAAGCAGCCAACCTATTCCAAGCAGTTACTCCTGAACCTTAATAAATCCAGTAGAGAACTCGTAGTTACGAGTAACGAATGCACACACAAGGGACTCCAATTCCGAGGAAGCATTGCTCCGAAAGCGAACTCTACGCAACACCTATCACACTCAAAAAGTGGCATCAGCCAGCGAAGCTCGCATCCCTCTGCAACCACCCCGAGTCATTACTTAGTTTAATAGCTGTTCCCGTAGCCAAGCATCGATTAATAGAATCGCCCCCTCAGAATCCAGCAGCGTTTCATCCCTAAGACAGTGTTCAACTAGATCGCTCGCAATCTATTCGCCTAGTCGAGTCAACAGAGCTGCTGTTAGCTCGGCTGGCGAGTCGATCGAGCGATGAGCAGGTACGAAGAAGGAACGTGGACCCGGGGTGAACACACCGGGACAGGGTGGAAAGTTACGGTCTGGTATAGGATACTGCTAAATCCTGTCGGTGGCCCCGGCTCGTCCGTGTAATTTATGAGCCCGAGACAGACCGAATGGGAAACAGAGAGACGAACCCGTAAGAGGGTGTGAGAGAGCCCAACCTAGGAGGACCAGAGACAGCAACAGTAACAGTCTGCTTCCTTCCGTGAAATATAATTCCCGGGCACATTCACGGTTGGATAATCCACGTTCGCTTTGCATGAAAACTTATTACGCTGCCGGTAGCTCCGCCAGGACCGAGCCATTGTCCAGGCTTTCCCTCCTGCGGCTCTCTGCTCTTCAGCGTCGAGCATGACAAGAGCAATTACACTTTTAAATTACGTTACACGATATTAAGCGCTTCCTTTTCTTTTCCTTCTACCCTTACCCCGTTCTCAGCTCCGAGTTTCTACGCGGTCCTGATTCGCTATGGCACCCCCAACTTTACTTCTTCCTAGTTTATTCGACTTCCTAAATTTTCGGCTAACCCTACAGCATCTAACCCCTGTTATTCCCCTACGAAGATTTGTATAGCGCCCGACGGCTTTACTCTGATTCACTCCCGCGGGATCAACCTGCTTGCTACACGTCGACACATCCTTGTTTCCTTCCCTCCGGTTTCTTCACTTGTCTGAGCATTTTCTTTTTGTTTTCGTCTTTCGTTGTGTTGCTTTGATTTGTTGGTTTCAGATGTCGGAGGTTAACTGGTTTTTTGGGAAAGTGATGTTTAGGGTTGGGATAATGCTTGGAGTAATTGAGTCTTTGAGAATAGTCGTTATTTTTTTTGTATGAAAATTGTGA
>CM052096.1:5984310-5998621 GCA_028453745.1 Agapostemon virescens | reverse complement strand
GGTAGTTCTAGCTTTAAAAAGGAGTGAGGCTGGTTGCACTTAATCTTGCTATTTTTATGAAGTCGCGAAAACAGTTTCGATTACTTGGACAATAAATGCAAAGTTTCTGTGCACTTTATAAAATTATTGGAGCCAGAGAAATTTTAGTTTGCGCAACAGTGGATGGAATGCTACAAAGTTGAGAGAATGGTGGTTGAACGAGCGTAATCGAAGATCTAGCACTCTGTAGAGGCTAGCAGAGATTTCCTTGATCTCTCGCGAGTATTCCAATACTTCTGTCCGCGATTGTACAGGAGCGTGCGGCTAGGAATAAAAGATGAACGTGGACAGGTAACAAGAAAAAGTAATTGGAAATGAAACGAGCATTTTAGCCGGTCTGACGGGAAGTTCCGGATTAAAAAGGACCGCGTGGTAGGGGAAGAATTACGGGACGTAAGGGTACGAAGATGTTTAAAAATTGTACGTGGAAAAAGAGGGACAGACCTCGGGGTGTGGGAATTGAGGAAATAGAAGCTCGATTGGCGAAGGTAACAAGTAACGATAATTGGAAAGGAAAATAAAAATAGCGTTGGTAGGGGAGCTGGAGAAATTAAGAAGGAAGCGGAAATATTGGTACGAAAAGGGTAAAAGAGGGTGCAGAAGGGTGAGACAGGGTGAACGCAGGGTGAGAAGGTAAGAGCGTGGGTAGCCTGGGTATGTACACGAGCGACCAATATCCGTTTTTATTAATAGAAATTCAATTGCAGCGACGCGAGCCCGGCAATTCGAAGAAAATCGAATTATCCACAGAATTATCGAGAATACAGGATATCTGTACACTGTGTATAGTGTGCGGGGGTTGGTTGAAGAGCTGTCGACCATGTTACGCCGGATAAAAATATTCTACGCTTCCCGAATTATTTTCTGTCGGCCCGCGCGATGCGTCGATTTTAATCGAATTTGAAATAATACGATTTCTAGTCGAAACGAGGCTAGATCGAAATTTTTATTCGAGTTAGATATTCATATTTTTTTTTGACCAAACTGTACGATGACGATGACGATTTCTATTTTATAGCTTGATGCACGAAGATGTCTTTCATTTTGTTTAACCCTCTGATGCATAATACAAAGACGTCTTCGTATTTATTTAACCCCTTAAGAATAATACAAAGACGTCTTTATTTTTATTGTACCCCTTGATGAGTGATACAAAGATGTCCCTTTTTTAACCCTTTGATGTATAATACAATATGACGTCTCTGTGTTTCTAGCACCCCTTGATGTGTAATTCAGACATGTTACTATTTCTATTCAATCTCCTGTTGTACAATGACAGATTTATTTTATACTGCATCCCTTGTTGTACAGTGCAAAGATGTCTATTTTTATTATACCCCTAGATGTATAATACAAAGACATCTTTATTTTTATTTAACCCCTCGATATATAATACAGAGACGTCTCTATTTCTGTTTCGAACCCCTCGATGCACAAAGCGTTCCTATTTCCATTTAACCCCCCGATGAATTATATAAAAATGTGTCTCAAATGTACACAGTGCCCCTATTTTTGTCTAACCCTCTGATAAATAATATACAACCGTGTCTATTTTTGTTCAACTCCTAATAAATAATACAGAAACGTGTCTATACTTATTTAACCACCTAATGAATAATAGAAAAACGTGTCTAATTTTCTTTAACCCCCAATAAATAATGCAAAAACGTGTCTCGAATGTGCAAAGCATTTCTACTTTCATTTAACCCTCTGACTAATAATACAAAAACATGCCTACGCTCATTTTAACCACCTAACGAATAATGCAGAAACGTGACTATTTTTATGAAACATTTAAAAATAGAAATAACGCTACTGGAGCATGGAAAATCACGAAAATTCAATTTCCGTAGGAGTTCTGCAAGTTCCGTCAGCTGGTATCGCGATGTACGTCATTAGATTATTTTCGCGAGTAGTTCCGCTGCAGGCCCGGTGAAAAGTCGCTTATCCGGATCGCGTACTCCCATTGTTGGCGCGGAATTGCATTTCTGTGCAGTCATTGTAGTCGGTTGGAATGTAAACGCCGCGTTCAGTTCTAATCTCACAGTTTCGTGGCGATGCAACCATTGCATAGCGCGTCGTCCAAGAAGACAAAAATTACAACGACCCAAATAAACTATTATATTTAATTATCTACTTATTTCTTACATTTCTTATTATTCATTCCAGCTATCATTTTTCTCTCGTTTGCGCTACAAATGATTGTCACCTGTTACCTAAACAATTAATTATTCTTCTACTGTAACATCCTATTTGCAGAGTCCTTTTACGTTCGCCAAGTACTAAAACTGACTATTTTAAACTCTTTTACAAAAATCTCCAGCACGTTTAAATTTTTAATAACTATAATACACACACAACGAAATAGATTTGTTTCTCTACAACTCTAACTTCAAGATATTAAAACGCGTCGAAATGACTAAGCCCAGTAAAAGCAAATTCGGAACATGTTCAGTTCGCTAAAAAACTATTCAAAGCTATTCAAATTTTCGTAATCCTTCGTCATGGAAATTCTCGTATTTTTAAACAAATTTAAACAGTTAAAAAGTCGTATAAAACCAAAAACTGTACGTGGACCAATATGTACATAAATAATCGTTTTGCAAAGTCGATCGTTCCTACGTCTCCAATTCACGGACATCGAAAGAACCTCCGCGAAGATCGAACACCATAGCAATCCCGTAAAGAGCAGAAAGATGTCTGCTCGCTCCGGAACAGAGTCCCCCATAAATCCAAGCTCGTTCGAAGAAGCGGTTCCCAAATGGAAGATCCCATGGCGAAAAGAGACAGAGCCGACGATGATGGCCAGACGATGCGAATTCATTAAAGCAAATTACTTAGGCGCGGGCTTAAACAAGAAGGGCTCGATGTAATAAAAGGGTGCTCGGTTACCCTTTGTTAACGTCATGGTGCAAGTCGTACATTCGTTTAAGCACTCGCTAATACATCCGCCGAGACGGAGAAAGACAGAGAGAAAGGAAGAGAGAGAAAGAGAGAGAGAGAGCGAGCGACCATTCGGTGATAATGAATAGCGACAACTCCATAAACTAACTCCTCTGAAGAGCTGCACTGCGTGTGCACTTTGTATGCGCTTTGTGTGCACTGTGTGTGCAGTGCGAGCGCGAAACGACTAGTTTTCGATGCGGCGATGACGGTACAACGCACAATGCGTTGAAAAACTCGATTCCTGGACGAACTTGCATAGTGCAGCCATGCGATTTTAATTCCAAAAAATTATAACTGTTAAAGGGGACGAAAATGCTGAGATAAAAAAATGTTCCGATACTTTTGCTCGACAGTAAAAGGGTTAAATCACAAGACAAGAGGTTAAGAGACGATTTGGAATTTTATCGCGTTTCGCCAGTCGCGCCTTTCGATTTTTAATTTACAATCGAGCGCGGGCTCTGTCGCCGATTAATTCCAACGGAAGACGAAGGAAGGACGAGGAGAGGAAGATAGAAAAATAAAGAGGCAGAGGGCGGCGAGGGGAGAGAAGGGAGGAAGAGTCGTTGAGAAACTGCAGGGACGAGGTATGACTTTCGCGGATAGACGAAACCGCGACACAAAAGGACCGGCCTTCGAATGGCGGTCTTTGTAATCGACCGGAGCCATCGGCAGGGAAACGAACTTCGCTTGTACAAAGAAAGTAATCTTGTACGGTGTCTCGGTGGAAAAGGATTCGGTCGGCGAACCACAAAGTTTCCACCGAGAAAAAGAACGGCCTCAGGGTTGGTGGCCGACGGTTTTCGCAACGGATCCCTTTTGTAATCGGCAAACGGTCTCGGATGAAGATCACCGACCAGACGTCGTTCGACTTTGATAGTTCTCGAGAATTTTACGACTGCTCGCCGAGACCGGCATAAATAAGTCTCGCTGCGAGTTTTCGCCAGCTGCGAACCCTGCTAGGCTCAAATTGGGGTTGTTTAACCTTCGTCATGCGATCTTTTCGCAGTCGAACCCGGTGGACCTGCTCTGTCTTCGATAACATAACTAAATTAACTTACGAAGTATGAAACACTGCGGAAAATATGACTGTGCTGATATTAGGGAAGCTACCCCTTGTCATGCAATTTTCCTGCGACCAGGATAACTAGATCTACTCTATTTTCAATAACCTACAGCAAAATTAATTTTCCTTATTAATTTGCCTAATATTGGGGCTGCCACCCCTTGCCATGCAATTTTTCTGCAACCACGATCACTAGATCTACTCTACTTTCAATAATTTAAAACAAAATTAATTTATGAGGCACACACTAGAATAGAAAGATTCATGTACAGCTATTAGGGTTGTCACCCCTTCTCACACGATTTTTCTACAATTCAACAAATTTAATTCACTCGGTACGCAGTACAATAAACATCGTTGCAAACATGAACAAATAAATTTCTGCTATTTTAGTAACCTAATAAACAAGAGCCATCGTTCCCCGTAAACCTAGCGTTAACACCCGCGCCGACACCGTTAAGAGTCGACAGAATTCGGGAACGGAATTGGAAAAAGTTTCGCAATTACCGAGCGTAGAGTCGAATTCCAAAATCAACAGGGCATCGTCGCGATTTCCCCAAAATTCGTTGATCGGTTCAGCCTGGCGGGCGGGGGTGAAAAAAAAGGCTCGCGAAACAGGGTTCCGCGTTAATCAAGGCAGCCCGTGTCCGTATCCAATTAGTCGTGCACCGTGTCCATTTGCGAGCAGCGAGTCGATGCAATTAAAACGGAACCGCGTCGAACGGGAATAAAGACTTGAACATTTTTGCGAGAACGAACGGGAGAACGAAGCAGCGGTCGCGGATCGCAATAATCGAATCGATCGGGCGGCGGGGCAACAGGTATCTCGCAGGATACCCAATTACAATGACTAGAGACCGTAACTATCCTGGCGATCTTCGAGTGCCATAAACGCGGAGGAGACAGACCGAACGTTTTCCCCGAGAACCTTTTGATTCGGGGCCCCGATTCTTTATCGGGCGTGTTCCTGTCCGGCGTTCTCTCCCTCGCAATGCTCCTTTTGTAACGCTCGACGTTTCCGCCTATTGTTGCGTGTACACCGTACGAAATCATCGAGCCACGAAGAGAGCGATTCCTCGGGTTTCCCGTAGAACGAAGACTCTGAAGTCTCTCCCTTTCTCGCTTTCTGTCGCCCCCGTACTCTGTTTCTCTCTTTTCCTGCTCTCTGCTCGAGGAACTTTGGAATTCCCTGGAATTACGTTGTTCACGCTGAGAAAGGAGAACGCAGATGCGACGGCTTGATAGACGCGACAAATTATTGATAAATTAGGCACAGGCCGCTGTCTCTGCCGGGAAGAGCTTGCGGAGCTTTGACGGTTTATTGGAAACTTGTGAGGGTCCTTTTATAAACTGCCGAAATTGATTAAGTGTATTGTGTAGGGACGTAGTTAGCATTGAGATTAAGAGGACTTAGGCAAATAACGTGATAAATTATTGATAAATTATTGGGATCCTTGCAAAACGACGAAAAACCTAAAAATCCGAAGATTTAGATCCGTAGAATTAGATAAAATATTATTGGTTTGTTCGGAAAGTAATTTCGTTTTTTCCCGACAGAGGATTTAATTGTATTTTTTGCACCCAACTTCACACTTAAGCCGCATAATCATTTTACAGGGTGGTTGGTAACTGGTGGAAAAAATAAGTCGAAAATATAGAATAGAAATTTTTCGTTTGAGGCTTTGTTTTCGAGAAAATCGACTTTGAATTTAAACATTTTATACTTTAAAACAATCGAATACGTTCGAAAGTGTTCATAGAAATTTCATTAGAAGAGCAGAAGTATGTGTTCGGCAGAATGGGCAACATTTTCAGCAATTTTTGTAAGAATAAACTTTGTGATTACTTCGTAATTTACGTGTTCCATCGAGACAACGATTTTCTCGAAAACAAAGCCTCAAACGAAAGATTTTTATTCTATATTTTCGACTTATTTTTTCATGTAGAATCACCCCCTTTTCGCTTGTACCACCAGTTACCAACCACCCTGTATAATTTAATAAAATATTCGTTCGTTCTACGAAAATTGTCTTTAATTTTCACAAAAAGAAACGAAATTACTTTCCGAACAACCGAATAGTTTCACGATAAAGCGCTCGGTTCTGAAACGGTTGCTTAACAATGCGAAGGGTGTTCGGAGTGGCAGTGATTTTCGCGATCGAGCAACTTCTGCAGCGATTATGCTAATCCCTCGGTTATACAAAATCGAGCGGAGCACTCGAGACAATGCCATCCCGCTCCGTTGTCCGTCGATTTCACTCCACATACCGTTTTCTTATTCTCCTTCCGGCGTCCAGCGCTTCTTCGCCTTGTTCCCCTCCTTGAAATCGCGCGATGTCCAGACTGGCAGCCTCATTGTCCGCGGCTAGATAGGCAGTTTGCATTGCAGATTCGTTCGCTGATACGATCTGTGGCCGGACTGTTGCCAGAAGCGAGGAGACATCTTGGTTATGCGAAGCTACGCGACGCGAATACTTCTCGCGAAACGTCTGCGGCGCACGGCCAGGAGAAATATCGATGACTGTAATTTATGATGATTTCTTGTCGGCTGGGGGCACCGTGATCATCAGTCATTTGTGTACGAGAGTCTCGCGAACAATTTTAATGCGACCGCTCGGGCCTCGGCTACGCCATAAATACAAGATAATTTATTTATTGGAGGACTTCCAGTATTGGATGATGGGTTTTGTCGTGCTGTGTTATTTTGTTAATGGCACAGCCGGTTGAAATTTTTATTGTTTATCACTTTGACTGCCGTGTCGCCCATATAAGGACGGCGGGATTATTTCTACGGTTTTAAATAGATTTTCGCGTTAACACTTTTAGTGCTCGTCGGAGAATTTCAATCGAGCGAAAAACGATCGTTCAAATTTATGATACCGAGAGAGTCCATCAACTATTACGGGTATCCATAAGTAATAAATTGTGTGGAAAGAAGCTTTTTGTCGTCGGTTCTGTACCGATCGTTGGGGAGGAAACAGGTATTCTTTTATGGTTTTCAGCGAAGCGGTGTTCTAAATATTCTAAGAAGTATACAGTTTTTAGTGTCCTGTGATAAAATGGCGGCGTTCGTACCGTTCCGAGGCTAATGTTCGTCGTTCCATGCTTTTCCATTTTCATGCAAGATTTAATGTAACGACAAAGAGAATTTAAGATATTTATGGAAACGTTTAACCCATCAAAATATTTGTCTACGACATGCTTCCGTTGCGATAAAAGATGAAGCCAGATATATTCAAGATGTCGAAGTTAGGATGTGACGCGGTGCAACAGTGCAAGGCATTAATCGAGCCCTAATTAATCGCGTGGCAGATGGGACAATACGATCGACCGTCCGAAATCGTCAGAGGAGACAATGACTGGAGTCCTTGATAATTGGCCGATGAAACGATAAACCTACATGCCGGAGATTATATTGTAAGTGGTCCGCCGTGGTAGGATATGCAAATGATTATTAATTATTATCGCGTCGAGCGTTGTCGCCACCGACGATCCGGGGGATCGATGGCCGCCATGAATTCTCGTAGACCGATCCTCGATGATAAAGTTTAATTATGGATCGCATTAACGCGCCGCGGATAGAAACGCGTCGGGTAAGCAGCGGCGGGCTGAGTGAGCGGTTAGTAAGCAGGTGCACGGATAATTATACGTTTTCCTCCCATATCGTCGCATGCTACCGGAATAATTAAGCAAAACTGATGAGCGGTGCTCTCTCGCTTCGCCCTGTTATTCCTCTTGCTCTCTCTCTCTCTCTCTCTCTCTCTCTCTCTCAGTTGCTTCCCCGTCCTTCTAAAGGGCTTTCTCTATCTCTCGCTCTTTTTGTCCTTCGCTCAGTCTCCCGACGGTTTCGTGAATTTTTAATTTGCACGCCGATGCGCCGCTGCGTGCACCCTCCAAATTAACGTTGTTAATGCCGAACCTGCGCGTTCCGCCGGGCTTATTGGCGCGTCAATGATAATTACGCTCGGTTAACCGGTTAACTCGCCGCGGAGTAATCGTTTGTTGACGGGCCGAGGCTCGGCTCGTTCGTTTTTCGACCGAGGCTTCCTTTTTTCGTACGTGGCCGCTTCTGACAATGTTGCTCGCCCAGGAATTTATTCGGCAGAGCCGGAGGACCGCCACACAACGGCCGAAATATCGCCTGTGTTTAAATTCAGCGAAAAATTGTCGGAAGAGAATCGACAAGTAGACTGAGGACTAAATAGAATCTTTGTACTAAATAGAAATGGTCCAAGTCAATTGTTGCTAACAGAAAGCGAATAAAAATGTAGCACATTGTTACGAATTAAATGAAGCACACCTGAAACAGTCGAGTTTCTTAACGATTTCCTTCGTGCAGTCAAAGTAGAGCTGACAAATAAACGTTAACAAGTAATGACAATGACAAACAGGAATTTATATTTGCGTTATTTACAACCGAAGCAGAAAATTAAATTCCGCACAAAAATCCAGAGACCACTTACAACAAAATGAACAAAAAGTCCAACGAATGCTAAAGTATCGAGCCGAAGGCATCAAATTTAAAAATTTGCTGACTGCTTTCGTTACTAATGAACCATCATTACTTGAATTCGCGTCCTTCTCAAATCTACAGTTCGAATCTCCAGAGTAATACACATTCTTTACATTCCCGAAATATTTGCTGCAATTTTCTGTCGATACGTGAACCTTGCATTTCTTAAAAATCCCAAAACCAGCCCACTGTGCACCGCGGGCATCAGAAATTCCGTTTACCTACGCGCGTGCTGTGCATATAATTTGCTGATCTCTCAACGAGTTCATTAGCAACCGAATGCGAACCTTGTTCGATAGGAGAGAGAAAGAGAGCGAGAGAAAGTAACCGAAAACGAGAGGAAAAGGAGAGAGAGAGTGAAAGGAACGAAGACGAGAGAGGAAGAGAAAGAGACTCGACCAATAATAGCGATGATAATAAGAAAAGCCTGATGCAAATGGCTCGGTGGATTTTGTTTTCCAGCGTGATTAGAGGCCGCTGCTTTTACGCACACGCTGGTCTACTGATCATTATACGCTTCAGCCGCATCAACCTTGTAATTATTCCTTTTCAGAATCACTGAACAACTTCTGCAAGCATGTGTCGCGTTTTGTTCCTATCTTGCGCGCATACACAATTTTTCAATGCCTCTATTTAGCGTAAATAAGTACTAGGCTGAATCTCGGAACATTTTTCTTGTCCTTTTCTCCTGGATGCGATCGATTCAATGGAAAGTGCTTGATAATTTAATTCTGGCTCGTCGCACGTTCTTATACCTGACGTATCATTACTCAGTCTATCCTTGCTGAAGGCACTACTTCGACGGATCAGATCGTGTTTAAAAAATTCAAAAGTGACGATTTCGACATGAGAAACAGAAAAAAGTTTGAAGACAGCGAATTGCGAGCATCGTTGGTTGAGGATGGTGCTCGAACGCAACAACAACTGGCGCATCAATTAAATGCGACACGAGAAGCCGTCACCATACGTTTGAAAGCCATGGGGAAGATCCAGAAGACGACCGGAATATCAAATAGGCAACTCTAAGTGATTTAACTTCGTGACAATGCACCATCGCACGCAGCAGAACCGGTCAAGGAAACGATCGAAGCGTTTAGTTGGGAAATACTTGAGGAACAGTTTTGTAGCATTCACAAATTGTCAGAGAAATGGAAAAAATGTATAGCTACCGATGGGCAACGCTTCGAATAAAATATTTGGTATAATTTTCACAGAATAAACGTGTATTTTCTATACAAATTTAGAGATTACTACAACACGCCACTAATTTCTAGGTTTTCCGGTTGAAGGTTTCCTCCTGTATGAAAATTGAATACTTAATGAATTTGGGGTTTGTACCCCTAGATATAGAGCTAAGAATAAGAAGAAGGGATGACTACCCTGGTGAAATGGGGAGTGAGTAACGCGAATGCGGAACTCCTAAGCTAAAGAATTTGTCTGGAAAACAACTGACTCACCGTGGCCAGTGAGACAGCCCTTGATAATGGGGTTGGTCATCCGACAAGGGTAGTTTGCAAGCGCACCTAACGAAAGCTAGAACGCCGGAGCAAATCGTCGAACACTTATCCTAGCTCGATAAAATTTGTTTAAACAATGGTGCTCGCGGTGAAGCAGGAGAGTTACGTCAGGAAAGTCTGCTCAGAGTAGACCGAAATGTATTCGAGCACTTGGGATTTGATTTGTCCCGTGATTCTCGTAATAACCTACAGGACCGTTCGAAGCCCTGCTCGGGATCAGACATCCGGTGAACTTTCACTCTGCGAAGAGGGGCACAGAGTGTCGTGGGATCATGGGTCCGCGATCATGGGTCCCAGAAAAATGCGAAACGCATCCTGCGAGACTGCGCACAGCGTGCAACGCTTTGCGCGCTCGATGCTTGCGTTCTCTCGGCATCATCGTTGCCGCTCGTGCTACATAGAGCATCGTCGGGCATGGTATGAGTCAATGCTCAAAAGAGTATTGACTCATTGCACGAGGCACGCCGACACACCGGAGAGATTTCTCCGGGCAGATTACGACAGGAACACCGCTCGTCGTTTTGCTACACGGCCAACAATTTACTCGCGAGCGGCCACGAACGCGCGAGCTCCGAAACGTTTTTACGAGTCTCGATTCCCCGATTCAGAGTTCTTGTACGGGAACTATGCGGGAGATTTATTTAAATCGTCGTGCCCACGACCGGATGGCTTTAAATCCCGATTGTCTTCTTATAGACGTTTGTATGCTCGCGAAGGGGCCCCGGGACAAACTCTCTTCCTATTGGAATAAATCCGCGACACGACCGGTGCTAAAACATTTTAGCCGGCCTTCGGTTTTTGTTAAGCAGTATGCTCTTTCGAATGCGAGAATCCTTCGTGTTCTTCTTCCTGCCTGCGGTCGCCTCGATCCGACAGGATAATTGAACGCCAGGATAGAAATTGTCGATGGAAACTCGAGCCAGCGACAAATTTAAGAACCGGCCGATCGTGATCGCCTAACGGGCACTGGGAAACAACGATCCTCGCGAATCCATTTTCGGAACAACTACAGTGAATCACTTTAATATTCGGACACTATATAATTTTCACTTCGCCGCATCGTAATTTTGTTCACGATGAAGAAAAGAAATTAATTATAAATTACATTACTGTATAGGGTCTAGTTAATAAAAGCATAATTTTTATTTATATAATTACTCGCGTTTACTAAGTATTCTATTTTGAACGAAACAATGTCTAGTTTCAACGTGACAATAATATTCGGACACCTCGGAGTGTAATAATTTGCATGAGCTAGTGTGATATTTAATGCGATTGTGAGGTATGATTACGAACATTACAGTCTGTGTAAACTGTCTCGAGCCTCAGAAAATCAGTTGTGTTTAGATATTCGCTAAGTTCACTGGTAATAATCGGACATAAGAGAAACACTTCATACAACATTAGCCAATTTGTCATTTTTCACAATGCAAAAAGTGAATCGTAAAGGAAAATTGCAGCAATGCTTAAAATTAGTGAAAGTACAGTGCGAGGTATTATTAAAAGATTTAAGTATGAAGACCGAATACAATCTATTCCGCAAAGAGGCCAACAAAAATTTTGGACACGCGAGATAAAAGAAAAATGATAAGACAAATAAAGAAAGATCCTACATTAAGTGCACCAAAATTAGCTGCCGAATTATTAGAAGAGACTGGAAAGAAAGTGCACCGCCAAACAATACGCAGAGCATTAAAAGAATATGGTTATAATGGACGAATTGCTCGGAAAAAACTGTATGCGAATGAAACTAATAGAAAGAAAAGATTAAACTTTGCGAGAGAATTTGTTTTAAAAGAAGATACGTGGTGGAATGACGTTATTTTTAGTGATAAGAGTAAATTCAACAATTTTGGATCGGATGGGCGAAGAATGGTGTGGCGAAAGAAAAATGAAGAATTAAAAATTAAAAATACGAAGCCGACTATAAAGCACGGAGGTGGAAATGTACTTGCATGGGGATGCATCTCAACATTTGGAACGGGATTTCATAACTCTAAACGTAGGGAAAAAAATTGTTAAAATAATAGTATAGCAATTTTCAGTGGCGTCTTAGAGGCGCCAATCGATTGCTAAGGGTTGATTCGACCAATCATTTACGAAGCTATCCGAAAGCTTCTAAAAATTGTTTTTACAAGCGTTAAAGCCATTTAGACTCCGTCGAATGAATTATTAGAATAACTAACATCGACATAATTGCTCTAACATTCAATCCTACGCTTTCACTAATTAAACCTTGTAACTCTCGAGTGCATATTAGCACACTAATGGATTCTTGCTATAACCTCGATAGTATCGCGGCGAGGTGACTTGAAAAGCGAAATAATTGCCTCGAATTCATGACACACGTATTTTCAAAACGTTTTCTAGAGAGAAAAAGAGAGAAGTCCGGACGCTTAAATAAATATTCATTTGCGGAATGTTGGGGATGTGTATCGTGACTGTAGCTATCGTGATTGCAACTCGGAGATTGTTAATCTCCCCCAGTAATACTTCTGCGAGTACTATACAAATATTCAATATACACTCGTGTATATGCCCATATCGCCATAATTACGGTAATTTCGCTAGACACGAAATACACGAAACGATCGTGACCAGTCCGCGATAAAAATGACTGTGAACATACCTTGGGGTCGAAGTTGAAGACCTGTTCAGGTTTTAGCGGACATTCGAGTCCGCATTTGCAGGTTCCCACTGTCGTCAGGTACTCCTTCAGCTGATCCAGCGAACCCAGCGCTGTACTGCTTGGACTGTAACAAAATTATTAACTATTAGCCATTGAAACGTGAGCCGACTAGCAGCTTTCATGCCAGAAAATTTTATGCTGCGTTTCACGCGTGCTTGGAATTATCCTGTGCGTTATGGTAAATAACGAACATACGATAAAACGATATTTCGTTGGGGATTCGTATTGCTTATTTAACACTAAATCTACCACAGAGGGTTAAATTACCATTTCCAGAGTTTTTATTTTATAATTATTGCAGTTGCGAAGTTGCCTTCGTAGAAGTTGAATATTGAACTCTGACGATGGAAAATTGAAATTGTGTACTCAATATTGCGATAAGAATCGCACAGAATCTAAAGATTTGTTTAATCGATTTTACAACTAGGTAGGTTTAATGTTAATTCAGCTGCTATCAAGGAAAAAGGGCTTTCATTTCGCAAACTTATGGACACTGAGAAATATTCTCAGATCTTTAGATTTATTTAAAAAAAACCGCTAAAACCGTTTACGGAGAAAATCCGCAATCATTTAGTCGCGAACCGAATAATATATTCCGGCTGAAACGCCTTGGTCTTCCAGTAATAGGCATCGCAGTTCCACCTTTCATGTCGATGTCTTCTATTTGGCAAGTTAGGGGCAATAATTGAAATTTCGTAATTAATCTGAAACACGGGTGGAACATCAAACAGACAGTGAGAGAGGCGGCGGGGTAGAGAGAAGAGGAGGGAGAGTTAGGGCCGGTGCGATGACAGTTTATCACCTATCGCTCTCCGACGTCGACCGCCCGAACAGCGATGCTTTGCCAGCAACCAGCAACCAGCAACTAATTCGAGGGAGGGATCTTCGAGCCTGGCGATTCAGGTTGAATCAACGAGGTGAAACGGCGGCAGGGTCGGTGCTTGTATATTGATTACCCTATAGAGAGACAGAGAGACTTTGTTTCGGGGTACTTTGCAGCTTCCTAAACTAATAACCTCGGGCGCTTCATCCTGGCATTATAACCCCGAGGGAAGGTTCGCCTTTCCCGTCCCGAACCAGGGTCCATAGGAATTCTCCTGGCAATTATTTCTCATGACAACAAGACGAATTCGTGTACCGGCGTTCGCGCTAATTTGCGCCGGATTCGATTTGTTCGCCGCGGTGCCATCTCACCCCATAACTCTCTGCCTTCTCTCTCGCTTCCCCTGTCTCTTCCTCTACCTTACTCACTCTTTTCTCTTCCTGCTCTCTCTATCTTCCTCTCGCTTTTTCTGCCTCTATATCTCTTCCCAATCTCTATCTTCCTCTCGCTTTTTCTGTCTCTGTATAACTTTCTAGTCTCTGTATTCATCTCTGTTTTTCTCCCTCGGTCTCTATTTCTTCCTGGTCCCTAAATTCTTCTCTGTCTCTGTTATCCTGCTTTTCCTATTCTGTTTCTTGCTGTTTTCTATATTCTTCTCTCTATCTCTCACTGATCACTATATCCCTCTCTCTACTTCTTCCTCGTCTCTAATATTCTTCTT
>CM052096.1:5941764-5969562 GCA_028453745.1 Agapostemon virescens | reverse complement strand
CTAAATTAATTGTTAAATACAAGACTGAAAACAATTTAAGACAGCTTGTCTGGTTTATATTTACTATAACCAAGAATGAAAGACAAATATTGCCAATTTGTATATAATTTACAAAACTCTAAATTAATTGTTAAATACAAGACTGAAAACAATTTAAGACAGCTTATCTGGTTTACATTTACTATAACCAAGAATGAAAGACAAATATTGCCAATTTGCATATAATTTACAAAACTCTAAATTAATTGTTAAATACAAGACTGAAAACAATTTAACACAGCTTATCTGGTTTACATTTACTATAACCAAGAATGAAAGACAAATATTGCCAATTTGCATATAATTTACAAAACTCCAAACTAATTGTTAAATACAAGACTGAAAACAATTTAACACAGTTTATTTGGTTTATATTTACTATAACCAAGATGGAAAGACAAATATTGCCAATTTGCATATAATTTACAAAACTCTAAATTAATTGTTAAATACAAGACTGAAAACAATTTAACACAGCTTATCTGGTTTACATTTACTATAACCAAGAATGAAAGACAAATATTGCCAATTTGCATATAATTTACAAAACTCTAAATTAATTGTTAAATACAAGACTGAAAACAATTTAACACAGCTTATCTGGTTTATATTTACTATAACCAAAAATGAAAGACAAAATATTGCCAATTTGCATACAATTTACAAAGTACGAAATGACTGTAAAGTACACGATTGAAAACAATTTAACGCAGTTTCCGTTGATCTCTAATTTACTGCAGCAAATTATAAAAGAGACAATATTTCTTCCATTTCCTCTCTATTTGATTATAATTAATAAAATCGTTACTTTACAGTAACTAAATGAAGAAATACTAATAAAAATGTATTTGCTCATGCAAAGAAGTACGTTGATAAAAGTTTGTAAATAATTTGCGAATCGTTGAATATAAATGACAAAGATCTTTGCGAGTCCCTTTGAATAGTGAAACCAGGCTTACGTCATGCAGAGATGCAAATAAATAAGTTGAATCTGCAAACGTTCGCACAGCAGCTTACAATAATCAGCGCATTTGCGTCCTCTGCGGTTACGATATCGCCTGCGACTTTTTACAACAAGCGAACCGCGACCATCAACGACAATGTACGCATTAACTGATAAGATTATCGGGTTTATATTTCGAGCATCGTTGATAAAACTGCATAGCAGGAATTCTTTGGTCGACGTAGGCATAGGTTATGCACGTCCCTTACGCTTCGCTACCGATCGGGTAACAATGAAACAATGAGTCAAGTGGAACAGCGTGCTCGCTGAGGTAGCACGAACGTCTTTTCTGTCTTTTAAATTAATTTAAAGACTAATTTTTATAAATTTATTATTAGACTAATTTTTAATTAAAGACTAACTAAGGATTATCCTAAGACTTAGGAAAATTAATTAAATATATCAGAAGATACAGCAAAAATGTCTGAAACTCTCAGTTTATATTTAAAGGAGGAAAAAAGAGATCTAACAAATTTCTAAAATTTTCTAACACTATCATTTTCTATTTAAAATAAAGATAAAGCTGCTAGACTGATCACAAAATTAAACAAAAATCCGAAATGTGATCGAAAACATTTCTAAAACACTGATCTCATACCTAGAAGAAAAATGAGCATATTAACTGACTAAAAGATTAAATAAAAATCGAGGAAGTGACACAAACATTGTTGAAAATTTAAATCTGCATGCGAAACGAAAACTGATACATTAAAACAGTCAAAAAATCTTCTAGATCCGTTTTAGAAGGCATCGAAACAAATTCGAGCAAGAGAAACGATGTAAAACAATTCGGAAAAGTCAATTCTCTATTTAAGAGAAAAATTATTATCACGAATTAACCAAAAAATATTTCTCTTCTCGTGCGACAAGTTTTCCATGTTTCCGTCGTTTATATTTATCCGTACCATGTATTTCTGTAACATAATGAACTCGTAACACGGAAAATAAAAGCGAGAAGATCATAATGAGGCAGATAGACGAAATATATTCAAGATTTTCGTTTAACTTTTTTCTTTTTTTTTTTAAATAACGAAAACTTATCGCGCACTTGTTCTATAAGGTAATAATTTTAAAAAAAGAGAACCGCTTCTCCGTGATCGCGCTACTTCGAGCACTTAAGATCGAGATAATAATAATGATTAACCGAGAAGGATACGTGTACGGCAGAGCGGGTAATAGTTTTTAATGGCTACGTCGGTTTTGTAGCTTTATCATTTGCATGGAAAATGTTAGTTATAATAGTGATCGATCATAAATTTGCATAGTTCCGTGTGCGGACGTGGACTTGGAGGACTTCGCTCGGGCAAAACGCGAATAATAAACGTCGGCGTTAAGTAATTATTTGCAGAGATAGAAGAGCAATTAACCATTCTCTCCTCCTTCCCGGCGACGAGTGGTTTGCAAAAATAAACGTCACTGGGTGTTGTTTGAAAAACGAAGATTCGGTACCAGCCTGCGACAGGTGGTATTTGTTTTCACCGGACGGTTTACAATTAAAATTAATGAAAATACACAACAGTGTAGTTTCAGCAAACAAGCGTCCAGCAATTTATTACAAAAATCGGATGAACAAGCCCCCAGACAAAAAGTAGGTAAAGCTGCGACGGTGAAACGCGTGCACGATGCTCATCGGCCGAAAATATTAAACATCAGGTACAAAAAGGTAGAAGGGAAGCTCTCTCGGTGTTTACATATCGATTGCTGACAAATGCGACGATGAATTATGAACAAAAGCATTCGGTGATTAATACGCTGTTCCTCCAAATCGACCACTTCGCGATTTAATCGCAACTTCCGATTCGTAATTCGACAAGCAGCTGCAAACGGTAGCAAACCTGTGCTCTGAACAGTGAAAGAAAATTTTTTTAAATAATACCAATTGTTCGACAGGGAGAGGAGTTGTTGAACATACCTCATACTATCCTAACAATTTTTTATTTCTTCCTATTTAATTTATATTGATCTGTAACATTTTCGCGACATTTCTTTCGTGAACGATAAGAATAAAAATTTTATCGAACACTTAATTGTATAATTTACTGGTACGACAATTTTAAAATTGCTATCTTTGTATCTAAAATCTGATAAAAATATAACGATTGTAAAGACAAGTAATAGTAGATAACCCAATATATACAAAGTGAAATTATGTATGTAAAATGAAAGTATATTAACACTTTATCGACCGGAAGCCTATTATTAGACTTTTCAATATTCGCGCTGTATCAAAATGAAGTTTAAAATTCTATTTTTACATTCCAATTTGTAACAACATTATTAGACAATATTATTGGGGATGCATTGTTGATTCGCAATAAAAATTGCTGTCAGCGTTGAAAGAGCCATTGAAAAGTTTTCAGTCATGGATCATGGGCCTTACAAAAATTCTGAAATAGTCGCCGCTCGATGAAGTGTTAAGTCAGAAGAAATCCTTTGATTTTCTAGTTAAAATAGCTTCGAGTGCAAAGGATTAAAATAATGTACATAATTTAATTGTTTTAACTTCTTGTAGATTGACGTTGCAATAAAACTTGTTTCTTATTTATTGCGCGAATAAAATGTGCGTTGCTTCGCATAGCAATTGCGTAAAGTAAACTGGAGAAAAATTCAAAGGAGCAATTTCACTGGGGAAACTCCGCTCGATTTGCCATTCGAACGAGCGTTTTATAGTAGGAACGATTTGCAAGTACAAGCGTAAACAGCACCGTGTACGGAGAATTACGCGTTGCAAAGTATCGGTAGAAGATGATCAACCGATATCTTCGCAAAAAGGCAACGTCACTTCGCGGAATCGTTCGACGACAACCATAGAGACGGCCACGACTGCGAAACGGCGGTCTTCTAACAAACGATCACGCGAGCCGATCGGGCAAACCGCAAATTGCAACGAGTTGCAGGGAGAACGATGCATCGAATGACTCTCGGTGAAACTCGCTTGAATTCCTCTGCGCCTGTTTTTCCACGGTTTATAACGTTGTTGAGACCACAGTCATCAACTGGCGGCGACCGTTCATTCAAAGCTGGTCCGTTAACTTGATCGCTGTTGCCAAAATGTCTGTGGATACTCTTTCTAACCCTTTCGTATTTATTTTTTGCAGAATTTACTGTCTCACGAAAGTGACGTTATTTATCGACGCGTTGCGTGCCAAGGTTTACCCGAGTTTTCGTACAGTTCGTTCAATGTGTAACTAAAAATTGATATGTTATTGCAAACTTGTTTGTTCTATACTATATTTATTATAATTTCTTATTCTTTCAATTGTATACATGTCAGTTATAAACTTATTATAAAGTATAACTTTTTAGATAAATATGTTTAAGTTTAATTCTATCTGTTCTAAATTTATATTGATCATCAGGATCTTTCTTACTATTCGAGTAATTTTTCCAAGTTTAAAATGTCAATGACTGCGTCATAAATCTAACTTGTATATTCGTCAATTAATTAATGGATTGTTTTATTTAAGTTCTTGTGCATTCATGAATTAATTAATGGACTGTTTTACTTGAATTGCATCTGTTCTAAATTTATATTGCTTATGAGGATCTTTCTTTCTATTCGAGTATTTTTGCAAAGTTTAAAATAGCAATATTTTAGGATGATGGAATTCGAATAAAAATAAGGGATGTGTCGCACTGCCTGCGCCATTAAACAAAACCGATATTAGAACAGTTTTCGAGTCTCGGTTACGAGGGAACGTTATCGGCACAGTTGTTCGCGGAAGCAGGTTCGATCTATGAAAGCAGAGAAAAAGGAACGACGTTTCGCGACCGGTGATTTTTGCTAGGCAAAGAGGCGCGCCTGTAACACGAATCACCGATCGTTTCGCGACACGCGATTAAACTAATTTCAGGACACGCGAGAGCGCGTGGTGTCGTATTTTATTCGAGAGATTCAATTACAGCACGCCACGGGCCGGCTGGCACCCCAGCCGACATAATTCTCTGGCGAACGGAAGGCGGAGTTGCTTAAGCGTGAAAACGGCATAATTCCCGCGAAAATTTAGGGCTTTATTTACTCGCCGCAAATGGAATTTCCCTGCGTGCCACCCCCCTCTGCCCTTTCCGCGTTCAGAGGGTGGAAAATACAGACCTGGCTGGAGGACAAGGAGGAAAATACCGAAAGAAAGAGAGAGGGAAAACGGCGTTTCTTCGAATAAAAGAGATTTCTGCCAGTGGCGTAGCCAATAAACAAGGCTTACTGCCAACTTTACGACTGCCGGGGCACAGGTGCTTGAACCACTCCATGCGTCAGCCTCTTGTACGAAGGAGCTTATCAATCGCTCGGGATGCAAACCACCGTGCTCGCCTAGAATTACAACAAACGATCCTGCAAATTAGCCTCGAATTTAACCGGGGCACGTCATCTCTCTTGCCGGGCCTGACAAACTCCACAACGTGTACACCCTCGCAATGTAACAACGAATCGAACTCGTAATTAACCCTTTGCCATATTACGACGAGGCATACTCATATCGAAGATATTAACCCTTTGAAGCTGTTTTAACTAGAAAACCAGAGCATTTCTTCCGACCTAGGATATTTTCATTCCATACGAATTATTTAAACTTATGTATATAGGGTTGTTTGGCTGTTACTCGTCCTTACGACATTTAAATTTTTATCAATTTCTTAGATATAAAGATAACGATGTTAAAATTATTTTAAATAATAGTGTGCCAATTTTTCGTGGCGTCTCAGAGTCGCCACTCGAGTGCAAAGGGTTAAACAAAATCTAAGAAATATAAATGTTATGCCTTCCCTTCTAGACGAAATCAAATGTTGTTAGATATTTATGAGCGATATTGATTGAGTTGTACTACTTTAATTTCGATATTATTTCGCTATTAAAAACTATGCTGTCTTATGAAACTTGTGTGATTGTGAGTTGAGAATTTTTATCAGATGTCGAAACAAGAAAATGGCGTGAATGACGCGGTTTGATGGTAACTATATTGACAGCTAGCGAAATGTATGGGCAAATTCCGATTTCATATTTGTAGACACGGTGAAAGTTTAAACGTTCCCCGATACTCGTTCGAGTCCTGAAATCCCGAGGTGTTCGGAAGCGGCGAGACGGGCCTTGTTGTTAGAAACGTCCGAGCAGAGTCGCATTAATGAATTAGAGGAAAGGAAACAGGAAATTGCGGCGTTCTATTCCGTTACGTTCGGCCCGAGCGGCGAGGCATCCTCGTGAATATAAATCGGCGGTCGGCATCTGTTGTTTCGCATTAATGATACCCAGCACCGATTCATGAATCAGCAGTTCGGTAATATCCGGCCCAGGGAAAAAGCGATAATCGTTCGTGAAATATCGGCAGTTCGCTGATTTCGCGTAATTTCCAGCAACCGCGTTTACTGGAGCCCGGCTACCACCGGCTTCTTCCCTTTATATGGTGCTTCGTCGATGCGGTGATTATGCACCGATGAAAAATGCGACCACGCCAGAAAAAGCGCAGGGATATCATTACCCGTTGGAAACGGACGGCGGAATATTAATTAACCGGCAACTTTTTCCTCTCTTTGATCCCGTTTCTCTGTGCAGTGTTATTTTAACAAACAAAAAAATTTTTTAAAAGAACAGGGAGAGAAAGAAAAAAAAAGAACACAGACTTGGTCAATTTCCGCGATGCACGGAACGAATGCAGATATTTATTCTTTATGGAGAAGTTTTTTGTCTGGTTATTGCAGGCGGTATTGGATATTGTTTATTCGACGTATTCGAGTATTCGGGCAATTTGTTGAACCGTGAAGTTCGATGATTAACGTCATAGTGCGCTGTATTGCTGGATTTTATACTGGTTCGTTAGAAGTGGTAGAAATATGGGGTAAACGGTCTTAATGCATTTTGTCTGTTGAGTGCATATCGATTTTTATGATTGAACTCTAAAAATTGATGTAGTTGTTGTATTTTTGAATTGTAGGATTACATTATGAGAATTATTGTGGATTTGAAAACAATATTATACGACAAACGAATAAATCTACTAAGACAATTTTTAATAAAACAAGAAACGTTTCTTTTACATTATCAGAGCGAAATAAATCAAAAGCACATGCAGAACTTGTTACCAGATAACTGATTGATCTTTTAACAAATTTTCGATCGCATGAATTTGCTGTTTCCCTAATTTGCATCCGAGTATCCTTCATTTGCGAGTCTTCGTAAATCCGCGTATTATTAGCTTGCATTATTGATTTATTATTTAATAGTCGATGAGCGCGCACGCGCGGGCTAAATCGGGGTTAACTGTATTCGTTTGTCGATGCACAATAGTTTTTGTATTAATGATACTCTCACGGGGTTAGGGCACGAGGAAGAGGGATAAAGAGAACAAATGTGCTTATTGAATAATAATTCCCGTTGCATCATTAAACAACGATATTATTGAGCGAAAATAATATTGGCTGTCGGATTATTGTTACATCGTCGTTTCGCGAATTAAACGGTTTCGCAACGACCACAATAATGCGATTCTATCGTTATTATCATTGCTACTATCATTGCTGTACGCATTACACGAAGATAATCGGATTTCTGTAACGGTATGCAGTTTCCTCTGCAACTATTGCATTTCTATAACAAACGCGTTTCATTGGTTCTATTAATATCTTTAGTAAATTACTAAAAATTAATTGTCGAAACGGTTGACAAAACGAAGCATTTCGTGAACGTTATACCGATTCATAGAGGATCATTTATATCTTATGATATTTTATGGAAATTTATGGAACTATACATTATATGTAACGAACACTTAGATGGAGGCATTAAAAGCTGTTTTATCAATGTTTTATAAATATTGAAATAGTTAGAAAGTTTATATAATAATTATAAGAAGTGCAGGCTCAAATTCTTACATATTGTGATTTTGCAAATCATTTTTCTTATAAGGTATACCGTGTAAGAAAATTATTTTGAAATTATTTAAATATTCTGTAAGCACAAGAAGTTATAGAATTTATTCGAAAAATAATTTCTAAAATTCAAGGTAACAAAATGTAGCTGTTAGTTTTGCAGCAATCTAATGCAGAATATTTCTTCTTCTTCTAATGAAAATATATACTATGCACAAGGTAAGAAAATATTTAAAACGTGCGAGCAAATAATATGTAAAATGAAAATATTAAATTCCATAATAAGCAATAAGATTTAGTAGAAAACAGATCTGCAAAACCTCGATCGAAAGAATGTAGCCAGTATTTTTACACCAGGCTAATACAAAGCGATATTAAAAGGTTCATTAAAAATGCAATAAAAAGTGTGTCACGTAATAAGAAGATATTATCAGAAACACGTAAAAACATGTATCATGGCAAACGGAAAAAAAAAAGAATGAGCAAAGCTTCTTGAAGAGACAGTAATGTTTCATTCTGTCCTTTATTTTTCCGCCAGGTACAAGAACATTAGTTCTCATTATCTGCATTATGTATCGCCTTATTGTTACTTTGTTGCACCTGCTATTTAGAACGCGAGGCTAGATTAAGAATGTGTAATACGATTAGAGTGAAAGATGAGGGGACAATCAAGGTCTTCGAGAAACAGCTCTACTAGCTGGAAATTGTCCTTTGACTATCTGAAATTATGTATCTCGCAGCGTTACATTGAAAAATATTACAGTGTTTAAGTTAGATTCATTACACAGTATCCAGTTGCCTTCATTATGCAACCTCGTCGAGTGCTTCCTGCGAGTTAAATAGCCGGCGCTTGCAAGTCTGTGCCGGGAATACGGTTATTACAAAATATTATCATACAGTAATTGGACTGTCACGTATCTATAAAGTTGGTCACGTCAATTTACATGTAAACACGTTGCTAACCGAGGACGGGACCCGATCGAACTGGAAAGTGACAGATTCACGACACTGCAACATTTAATTGCACCCTAACGATTCTTACTGGAAATTCCTCTTACTTTTAATCGACGGTTCACGCACTGGTTTCCATGAACGAACTTTAGTGTGACTGCACTGGGAGACAGTAGAAAGTGCTAACTACAGTGTACTTTCCGTAACTGTAGCATGCTTGGATCCGCAAGCGACAATTCTGGAAGAGATACTCCGCAAAATGTTAAAGAGAGAATTTTGTATTTTAATTTCTGCGAGGAGTCAGAGAATATCTTTAATCTCTCATATTTTTAAATGATCCAATATATAATAAAATGTAATAATAATTTAATAAAATAAATTTAACGACGAAAGAAACAAAGTATTTTAATAGAATCCCTTAACACAGCATTCTAAATCTTTATTTCTGATTACGAAAATTACTTTCTACATTTTCCAGTAGAACGAACAATTACGGTAAAGATCTTTCCGACACTTACGGAGAGAATGTTCTATCTCCATTCCTACGGGGGATCAGAAGATATTTACGTTGATTGTAAGAACGTGAACGTTCATGATTGAACGAAAAGGTAGCTGAAATCGATGAACGGGATCGCGCGCAGCGAATTCGACGAGTTATTACCATTTGTATTTTTGTTTCGTCGGTTTCATCGCAAATACCCTTATTTCCGATTTTCTTTTAACCAATTCGAGCAGATTGCGAAAAGAATCCGGTACGTTTCGCATGATCGGAGTTGGCCTCTTTGCTCGACGGAGCACATTGTATCGGAATTGGGACGAGATCCCCATTAACTCTGCGAACCGACGAACCGTTCTCCTATATCGCCCGGCCGACGATTGTTCTCTCTTCGGGTAACAAACCGTTTCTCCCTCTGAATCGTGAACTCTCGTGATAGCACAGAGCTACCGGGACGTGACTCGGCTTAATACTGCTTTCCTATGAGAACCGTATCGAGCGCATTCACCAAAAAACTTTTTACCCTGCTGGATTTGTCGAGCGATCTCATATTTGCACCGAAAAATTGCTACTGCATTCGTAACGACAATTTCTTGCACGCCCTACTCACATTCGATTAGGTCGATTCAAAAATAAGGCTAACCCTCCGGCGTTCGAATGGCGCCTCTTAAAATTACCATAACAGTGTAAAAATTACTTATGTAATTTATTACTTTGGTAATAACTTAGGAGTTATTACAGGAATTATTATAGGAGTTATTACTTAGAAGTTATTATAGGAGATCCATTGTTACCTGTTTAGGTAACAAATAAGAATATAGTAGCAGAGAACGATAGTAGAAGTGAACGATAGTAAAAGTATCGAAAGATAACAGTAAGAGAATGCAGTAACAGAGTGTAGTGACAGTATCGTAGGAGCACAGTAAGAGTAGAGTAACAGAGCATGATAACAGTATGGTAAGAGCACAGTAAGAGTATAGTAAGAGTGACAGGAATACACTCTACCGTTGCCATGTGGCAAACTAGCACTGAGAATATTTAAATTCGTCGAGCAACTTCGCAGCGAAATATTTTTTCTTAAATGTTGATTCAACAGAAAAAGAAAATATTCAAGCAGTACAGTTATGGAAAGCAATAAATCCAGGAGTCTGTCGAACTCTGCCAAGATAATATATCACTTTATGATCGTTATATTAAGTGATACGTTCAACATGTCGCACCTTGTTGCAACAGTACACCCAGTCGACCATCTGCGCCAATAAATTGTTGAACGATCGCACGATCTAGTACCTCATTGATACAGGATCGATTTACTGTAGACTCAAGCGATGAATGAATCAGAACTAACATGTTCGGAGGAGCTATGTATTATTGTGATGAATGGTGGGTGTTCGATATCTCGAGATTACTCGTCGAATGAAATAAGTAGCTTACAGGAAGATGCAAAATTATCTTGCAGTTACATCTTGAAATTCAAAATAGAATTCAATCGAGTGAAACGTAATGCAAAAATTACTGTAGAAATTGACAAAACACATTATCCTTGAGTCATAAATTGTGATTACCGAATTGCAAACTAATAGCTACAAAATCGAAGTTATTGAACGAAATAAAAATTAAATATACCAACGTGATAATTTATTTAAAAATTACATACACAGGTAGCATGGCAGTCGAAGTGTTAATGTGACTCACTATAGTCCAAAAGATCTGGAAGGGTATCCGAAGCATTCAAAAGAGTAGGCACACAGTTAGCGTCAGCGCTCATGCGATTTGACGCGAGTTGGCGTGTACGGTCCGTGAATCAGCTAGGGGTTCGGTTAATGGAAAATTCATTTTGCACGAGACACGCACACGGGACTCCAGTTATGATACCAGCGATTCAGATAAGCAGCCTTCGGATGGAAGGAACAGGTTTTGCTCCCCGCTTCTCTGTGTCTCGCTCGCATGATCGCGAAAGCGACTGCTTCGGAGGTGCTACCGGTTTATCAGTGTCGTTTAATTTATTAGCGGGCAGAACGTTATCGGGCTGTTTCGCGAGCGACAATTTGCCCAGCGACAGCTCGCTGTTAATCGAAATGTAGCCGTCGATGGAGCTGACAAGAGGAATTGGCGCGGAATTCCTTTGCGTTTCGGGCGACGCACGTGAATTTCTGTCTGTTTCTCTCTCTCTCTCTCTCCTTCTCGGGTTCTGCGCGCATTCGGCGACGGATGCACGCGCCGAGGACAACTGGAATGCGTTTCAGCGCAATGGTTTATCGTCGCCCTTCAATTTGTTGCCGGACGCTCGCAATTTGCGATCGAAATGTAATTGATGATGAAATTAATGGAGGCCGCAATAGATTTCTTGTCTGGCTCGGCGATGCTTTGTTGCGACGATGCTGCGTGCATCGACGATGCGCCTGTCTGTGTTCGAGAGGCGATAGAACCTGCGACATTTCCCTCTGCACGATTATCAGAGATTCGTACAACTCTACAAATTTATAATACACTACCAGTTCTGTAAATATGACACGAGAATTTGCCACGGCGCTAGCTGTCGATGTAGTTACCGTTAAACCGCATTATTGACGCCATTTTCTTGTTTCGACATCTGACAAAGATTTTCAACACGCAACCATAGATGTTTCATACAACAGCATAGTTTTTAATAGCGTCGAACATGTCGAATTTCGTGCCTGGAAACTGCGATTTGCGGACAGCACTGATTTTATGTTACCAATTGAAGAAAACTGCTTGTCGAAACATTACGGCGAGCATGCTTTTGATAAATCGCGGTGCTTCGAGTGGTTTAAAAAATTCAAAAGTGGCGATTTCGACGTGAGAAACGAAAAACGTGGAGGACCAGCGAAAAAGTTTGAAGACAGCGAATTGCAAGCATCGTTGGATGAGGATGACGCTCAAAACCAACAATAATGTGCAGTAATTACGCACGTCGTCTGCCGTGTCTGATCATGACCAACTTATTCTACTTACTGCAGTTACTCAAGTCTTTGCTGTACAATATCGAGTCATGGAAATTACAGACGTAATCTGTTAACCCTTAGTACTTGAGTGGCGACATTATTCAAATATGTTTTCACAAAAATGCATCCCCAGAACGATAATAAATAAACGTAATAAGAACAATAATAAATAAACGCACAATAAACGTGCATGCTCTATAAAGAATTTCCGGTTTCTTATTTACCCATCTGGTAACTGTGGAAGAGTTTCCCGAAAACGTGCAGGTTCTCGCCCCGAGTGGAGAATTTCACAAAACTCGTTTTATGTTACTTTTATGGTTTTTATAAAAAAATTTGTGAGTGTGAGCGACGCGAGTAGTTCGGTAGGAATCTCCTTGTATGGTAGGAAGAACTTGTTGAGTGTGTGTTTGCGAGAAGAAGCGGATAGTACTATAATTGGTGTCGCTTAGGGCTATTCGTCTTTCACTCATTAGTGTTCCTATTGATTTTATTGGTTCGTCTGATACTGCCGTATAAGACTGAAGCAATTTAATAAATTTATAGCTCGGTTTTTACTGTAACATCTGCTCCAATGAAATTTTTAAAGATTTAAGAAAAAACCCCATTTATTTGATGTCCTAGTTACAATATCGATTAAATTATATGGAATTCCTTTCAATTTAAATTTATTGAATAATTTATCATGAAATACATTATTTTGTAGCGTTTCTTGCAGACTCATTAATCTCTCTATTGATTCTGATATAATAACTATTCATTTAATTGAACACCAAGTCTGTCGAGGTTTAAAAGTGACTGACACATACTGCTTTATAAAATTAATAGATTTTAATCAATTTATACCTCGATTTTTATCGCAATATCTGCTCGAATAAAATTTTTAAATATTCAAGAAGAAATTAAATTTTTAATCACAGTTCATCCCATCTTTTTAATATCCTAGTTACAATATTAATTAAATCAAACAGAACTCCTTTTGCTTTAGATTCATTCCATAATTGATCGTGAAAGAATTTTTGTAATTTCAATATTTTTAAATTAAAAATGAATCAAATTGTTCGATACGATCTGTGCTGGTAGGTTTAATCTTTTTTGGGTCCAAAAAGACTCGGGCACCGCGGTCAGAGGTTCGACAACGCGTCATGAATTTTTCTCTCGTGATTGAAATCTGAAGCAGTTCGCGCGTACTTTCTTTTTATTTCTGCGAACAGTAGGATGCACGTCGGTGCATGGTTCTATAATTTCATTGATCGTGCGGTGAATAGAGTTGGCCTTGAGCGATTTTATTACGTTTCCCTTTCTGTCGCACGACCCGAACAGTTCTTCGTATTTTTGTTGCAGTTGCGTAATTTGTTTGCCAGCTGGTATCGAGCGGGTGGAAGCTTCGATGGAAATCCCGGCATTTTCTTTCGATCCCGAAGGATCGAAATTTGATGGTCGTTTCCAATTTCTTGACGAAATTGAATCCCTTGATGATGTTTGCTCGCCACAGTGAGTACACACATCCGGACCATTTGTTTGTGACAAACAATTCAGGATATTGCGCGCTAACTATGACAGGACTCCGCGTTTGCAATATACATCGTTTAAAATGTTCAACCAAAATTGTCTCCTCTCTCTCTCTCGGACAAAAATTAAATGTACACGGATTTTCTATTAAAATTATTGTTTGTACGTAGCCATAACTGTACACTGAACGCGGAATAAAACATTTTAACCATAAACCTTTGCATTACCATTTATTTTGCAATTTCTTTGCAGCGACGCACATTTTATTCGCGCAATAAAGAAGAAACAAGTTTTATTGCAACGTCAATCTACAAGAAGTTAAAACAATTAAATTATGTACATTATTTTAATCCTTTGCACTCGAAGCTGTTTTAACTAGAAAATCAAAGGATTTCTTCTGACTTAACACTTTATCGACCGGCGAATATTTCAGAATTTTTGTAAGGCCCATGATCCATGACTGAAAACTTTTTAATGGCTCTTTTAAAGCTGACAGAAATTTTTAATGCGGATCAACAATGTATCCCCAATAATATTGTCTAATAATGTTGTTACAAATTGGAATGTAAAAATAGAATTTTAAGCTTCATTTTGATACAGCGCGAATATTGAAAAGCATACTAATAGGCTTCCAGTCGATAAAGTGTTAGGATAAATAATTTTTAAGAATTTGTTGAATGCAGACGAATTTGGTAATACGAACACCGTTTTGAAAGACAGTATTGCAATTTTCACTGGCGCCTCAGAGTTAGAGAATTACAGCATAATTATACATTTCCCGTGGACCTCGCATCGACAACCGAATAAAAATTGAACTCGATCTGCAAGGAAACCAGTGACATATACAGGGTGCGACAAAAGTGTCCATCCACGAACACCTTCGTGGCTCGTTACACGACACGATGCGTCCCGCCCGACTTTCGAGAGCAATTATGCCCTTGTCGGTGCAATTACGTTTCACCCTGAGCAGAGGACTGTCTTTGTAACGAACTTTTGCGAGAACCGTGTCATCGGATTCGCATCCACGATCCGGATCGCATGAATTCCAGACGGGGACACGTGTGACGCGGTCCCTCGCCGTATGTACAGTGCGAGCGCACAAAACCGTGATGTCATGCCTCGTCTCCGCTTATGTGCGGCAGACACGTAATTGCGGGCTTTCAAGGCCAACCAGCTCGGCTGCCACTTTGTGTAATTTTTAGGAGAGCTCTGCTTGACAAATTATCATTGCGCACGCCACTGCGACGCCGAACGCCGGTCAATTTGCCCGGAAACTCTGTTAAAATCCACGACAATGCTAGTCGTACGTTATTCTGCGCAAATAGATCTTAGGGCCTCCTCCATGCACAGGGTGTCTTGTGATATTTGACGAAAATTGAAGTAGGAGATTCCCAGAGCAATTCCAAGCATCATTTTCCTTCGAAAATTCGCGATTCAACGTTTTGTTTCCGAGTTATTAAAGAAAAACACGAACTAATCAATAAATTATAAAGTTCCAGCTATTTGCAAATAATATTTATCGATTCTTCTTAAGTGGTCCCTAAACTTTATTTAAAAAAATGTCAATGTTCAATTTCCATTTACAGATAAATTTATGTCCATGAAAATTGTGCCTTTTTACTATTCGTCTTTCTATTATTTTTTCTTTTAATTGTATTTAATTTTTACACGATAGTCAACGATTTTGCACACAAGTTTTCATAGATATTAATTGCTAATAAGCAAGGCTGATTTAGCGTTGCAACCGATCATCGATCCAGAAAACGTTATGCGAAGGGAAGCACGATCTCTCTTTGTAGGAGGATGGCACACCGAAAGTGTTGTAAAGTTGTGACACGGATCCCGGCGAACATTCGCTCGTAAATATGCACGACGCTTCATGAACATGCATTATTCGTGGTGCATACGCGCCTACACAACGTTATGTGTCTCGTTTTCCGTCGGTGCACTTTGAGGGCTTTTCTACTTTGACGATTGACGAAACGCGCCGCGACTTTCGGGGATTTTTTCAAACGGAAGCGCACACGTCGCAGCAAACTTGAAACTTGCTGGTTGTGTACCGCTGTCTTTGTAGACTGCGACCAAATTTTTAAATGCTAAATTTGCGATTTTATACAAAGTTACAACAAATCACCGGAGCAACCTCGCTAAATAGAGAAAATTACGAAATTAACGTGTTCCCAGAATTTTTTCAAAGCAAGTTGAAAGAAATATCCTGTTACGAATTTTGATATGCAACAATTAGAATTTTATGCACAGTTATAGCAAATTAATTAGTACTACATTGCTGAGTAGAGAAAATAGGGAAATTCGAGGTTTTTTGGGAATATTTTTCAAACTGATAATAAAAATCACATTAGCTTGAAACTTGCTGGACATTTACAACCATGTTTCTAGAGTGTAAACAAATTTTGCTACATAAAAGTGGCGATATCGCGCGAAGTTATAACAAATTGACTGAAATGCTCTCTCTTTACAGAAACTGAAGAAACCAAGAACTGAAACGAATTTGATAATTTAGTAATTTACGTGATGACGTAGATTGCGATACGTGACTGCGAAAATTATGAACAAACGTTTGGACACCTAATCATACTTCTGTCAAACTTGTAGTGATTATCTGGCACTGCAAAATCGAAATTGGGACCGCGGATGGTCATTTCTTCGGCCGTCCGAGGAAATATGATGAATCCGTTATCTCGGGACGAAATGTACGGACTCAAAGTTTGTTTGACCGTTAATTAACGAGCGAGTTGTCGTTCCGGTAGGCGAGGAGACGCGCTGGCCTTCGCGATACTGTCGAACAGACGCATCTCTCTCGTTAGCGAAAGCTGCGGAGAAAGTCAACACCGCGGCTCCCGCTAAATGAGAAATTTTATTGGATCCACGAAGGGTTCCCAGGCGGCGCTGGAAATTCCGGCTGCCGCCGTTGAGAGGAGCATGTTAAACTATTAGTTCTGTAAACATTAAAAGCTACGATGAAAGTTCCCCACCGCACACCGCCCAGCTGCAGCGGCGACCGTTTGCGGGATGCGAAATTTCATTAGGAACGTTGGCCCCGTTCAAATGTTTGATCTGTCTGGGATATAATCCCGCGGTCGATTAAAAACGAACAAAAGCCCGACAATTTTGTTAAACGGCTGCTTGATGAATCGGAACGCGAAAGGGAGCCGATACTTTCCTTTTTTCCAGTCTTCGGCTTCGCTGGGAATGCTAATTCAACCGACCGCGCGATTTTCTTTCGGAACAACTTCTTCCGCCGCGGAGCTCTTATTTTTAACCCTTAACACTCGAATGGCGCTTCTAAGACGCCACTAAAAATGGTCACAATATTATTTAAAGAACTCTTACATTGGTACGTTTGAGGTTCAGAAATCGATAAAAATTTTAGTACTATAAGTACGAGTAATAATAATTAATTTCATATGCAGGAAAGGAAATAAACTATATAAAATGGAGCTATTATAGATGAAAATATTGTTTCGATTTTGGAATGGAATTGCTTCGAGTGCAAAGGGTTAATACCGAGATTCTGGATAGCAAAATTTATTTACAATTGTGACTCCTTATAATGTGGCAGAAAGTTAAATTAATACTTGTATATTCTTTACGATGATTCCTTTTGAATCTGAAGGACCGTTTTCTCGAGCAATGTTCATAATTTCGTTTTTAAAATTCTAACTCCTCACAATATAACAAGGAATTAAAAGTAACTAACAATCGCTGACTTTTCAGCAACAGCAATTACTAAACACCGAAGGAAATTAATTCTAAAAATCGCGCAAGAAGCTCGAGGAACGCACAATAATTATTTTAATCCCGTCGTGCAACGGGACGCTGCCAGTGAAATAACCCGGCGCATCCTCCTTCTTTGCGACCGCTTTAATCAGATTAAAAAACTGTTTAACGGCCCATTGTTGTAATTACGCGCGGCTCCTTTCTGATGCGCCGCCCGCGAGAAATACGATTAACTATAACGCCGTTAAAAAATTTCCTTTCCAAATTGTCCCGGCTCGGTCGTCCTTCGTTTTCTTCCTCGCGGTTTATTGATATGGATTTTTCGTAATTAACCGTCTGCGGGATAATGGGGAGGGGGATGAAAAGGGGGGATGAAGAAGGGAGGCGACTCGCAGCAAGACCGATAAAGCGTACCTTTAATTACGTTACTCGCGCGAAAAGATATTAACGCGTGGTCGGCGGCAAGGATAATTGATTCGAGGGGCCCCGCTTGCAAAATGAGTTTCAAAAATATTGGCCGGCTCGCGACTTTATTCTTATCGGTTCCGACCCCCTTAAAATATTATTAACACCGAATGCGCGAGCGACCATGATCGAGGAAGATTACTTTCGCTTTTGCGAATCACTTTTTTGTTTCTCGAATAACTGGAATTTATTGGCCGGCGTTTATTCCTTTTTCGGCGACAGGGACGGTATCGCCGAGAGAAATTGCACGATGAAAAATTACGCTCGCCATGTTTATTGCTTAATTCCGTAATGCTCGGTGACCCGCTGATCGTGGGAATATTAATGCGCGTTACGTATGCGAATCCGCGCGAGGTGTAATCATTCCGCGGCGCTTTTTAAACCTCCGGATAATGTTGCTTCTTGAAATGTCATCGTTAGACTGCGAATTCCGACGAGGTATAATAATTATCGTTCGACGAGCAGAAACCATTTCGAAAGTTCTGTCGTTATCTGGACCGTTTACGTTGAAAGTGATACACGTTCTCTTATCGAGAAAATTAAAGGCTAACCCTTTTAATTTTACTATTACTCGTCTTTGCAATAGTTACATTTTTGCAAATTTCAGTCACGACGAAGTCTAATCTTCGACTCTGTTCTGTATTTATTTATTTCTTACTTATAAAGCAATGTGCTAATGGTTAATCTGTTTCAGATATTTATTCTGGGAGTGTCAAAAGAGACGAGCAAACGCGAAGTAAAAGCAAAGTATAATTGTTATTAAATAAATGCTAGCCGTTCTTTTAAGTAAAACGAGGCATTCGTCGATGTCGTCCAGGCGATTCGCAGGCCTAATCGCGTCGAGGGTATTAATCGTCTAAATCAATTCCATTGGCTGCCGAGCATTCCGGTCCCGCGGTGACAGCCAGTTTTCTCGTCTTAATTTCCACCGGCGCAAAAGATAAATTTGCCTTTCGAGGCGAGGTGGCTGTTTTACACGGCCGACGAGCCTCGAGTGGAATATTAGCAGGCAGCGCGTGTAATCGAGTTACGTGGTAGCGTGACGAGCGCATATCGTTATCCCGAAAGCGGACAGTTTGCGTACAGGTTGTAGTATGATCGTAAAATATAGACGACCAAGCGACGTGGAGCCTGATGCGTGATTATGCGTCGTTGCGAGTGCGAGAAAGACAAAACAGACAGAGAGGCAAAGAGAGAGAGGGAGAGAGAGAGAGAGAGAGAGAGACTGAGTGAGTCAGTGAGTCAATAACAAAGAAAGAGAGAGAGATGAAGGGACAAAAGGAGAGTGATTGCGTGATCAAATGAGTGAATAAGGGAGAGAGAGGAAGAGAGTGAATCAATGATTCATTTACGCAGAGGAAAGAAGGAGGAAGAAAGAGAGTGAACGAGATAGTGAGTAAGTGAAAGGAAAAGAGAGTACATGAGTGAGTAAATGGGTGAATGATTAAGAAAATGAGTAAATGAATTAATAAGTGAATGAGAGAATGAGTAAATGAATTAAGAATTGAATGAGAGAATGAGTAAATGAATTAATAAGTGAATGAGAGAATGAGAGAATGAGTAAATGAATTAATAAGTGAATGAGTAAATGAATTAATAAGTGAATGAGAGAATGAGTAAATGAATTAATAAGTGAATGAGAGAATGAGCAAATGAATTAATAAGTGGATGAGAGAATGAGTAAATGAATTAATAAGTAAATGAGGGAATGAGTAAATGAATTAATAAGGGAATGAGAGAATAAGTAAAGGAATTAATAAGTGAATGAGAGAATGAGTAAATGAATTAATAAGTGAATGAGAGAATGAGTAAAGAAAAGAGGGAGTGGATCAATCGGTAAGTGAACGAATGAGTGAGTGAATCAATCGGTAAATGAACGAATGCGTGAGTGAATGGGTGAGTGAATGAGTAAGAAAATGAGTGAGTGACTGAGTGATTGAATGAGTAGAGAAATGAGTGAGTGAATGAATAAGTTAATGGGAAAGTGAATGAGTGAGTTATTGGGTGTAGGAAATAAATAGGGAGTGAGTTAGCGAGGACGAGGGAGAGAGAGAGAGAGAGAGCGAAGGAGAGAGGTGGGAAAGAGAGACTTCGGCCTCTCAAAATTTCGAAACACGTAACGTAACGATGTAAGCGGCTTAACGTTGCACGCGAGGACTCCGGTTGCGCGGAACATCGGCCGACCTCGATAAGGGAAACACGACCCGTTATCATCGATCATCGATAACTCGCCGACAATTAGGCCCCTTTTACTACCCCGCGTCCGAGCGTGATTGCGAACCTCGTCCCCGATATCCCGTGTATATCCTCGCGCGCCGCGATAATAACTTCCGAATATACAAGGTGTCTCGTAATTGCTCGTACAACGCACTGGAGCACGGCTAAACGCATCAACAACCTCGTGCTCCGTAATATGCTTCGATACATTAGTATGTACGCAACAAATCAAGCGTTTCATTCTTAAAAGTCTATGCACGAATTCAAATAAAATAAACCGTGTCCCTCAACAAATTAATTAACCACTAGCAAACTGACTCCTAATTAAACTGTAGACAAGTAACTATTTTCACAGCACGCATTTCCCTTTCAAAAAGTCGAGAATCACTCGATACACTCCCTGAACAACAATAACATTTTACCCGGCTCTGATGACGTCCAAGTTTTCGAGCAAACTGTCCACCGCGCGCGAAACTCGTCTTCCAATTCGCGGCATCGTTCCTCCAATTAATTGCAGAAACGGTATCGCAACAATTCCTGGAGTGACTCTGCCCGCGAACTTCAGCCCGTCCTTTTACCGCGCACGTACGTGAAAATTAGGTCAATTAAGCGGCAATTACCGCGGCCGAGCTCGAGCCGACGACACGTGCGCGAAATCATTAGGATGCTCGCGTCCGAAAAGAGAAGAGGCGACGGACGCGGTCTGCGAAGGAAAAGTGACGGCGGTGTTTCCGGTTGTGTATGGTATATAAGAAAGTACAAACAAGTCCCTCCGATGAAACGATGTTATTAAAAGTGGCTAATTGCTCCGCTTTATTGTTGTCAATCGTGGGCCACGAATAGGAAAGAGTACCTCCGTCTGCCGACATCGTCGTCGTCGTCGTCGTTCGTTTTTCTTTTCTTTCTCCATTCGGTCGAGCTAATTAATGATCGGAAGGCGGGGGTGCAGCAGAGGGGAGGTGGAGAACTCACGAGGCACTCGACGCACTCGTTAAAACGCTTTTATTGCTCGATGCTTGCCGAGCAAACGTTCCAGAGGGCGCACTTTGAGCGTTACTCCTTTCACGTTTCAAAGATTCAGACTCGCACAATCGCGAGACGAGAACGCCCACCACCCCCATAGAAACTTTCATTTAATTATATTACTTCCGCGGAAACCTTTGATCGCAACGATAACCATCGATCTTTTATTTAGACCTCGTCTATTTGGAACTCGAAATTTGCCACAGCTTTTCTAGTTGATCAATCGAAACTATGAATTCCACTCGAAACCGACGCATCTCAGCTTTTTAGCTGCGTTCTAGCAGCAAAAGGGTGAACCCGCGAAACGGGCCACAGCTCTTGTACAGCGCGGTACATCCACGGCTTGAAAGATTAATATTTCAGAGTGGCAATCGTCGACCTTGAGCCTCATCATCGTCCGAGTTGTAAGTGAATATTCGAACTCTCATCCCGGCCGATATCTTCCCTCCGCGACGATACATACGGACACTCGAGAGAGAGAGAAATAGAGATAGAGCCCGGCGTATATGTGCGCGCATAAGGGAAAGAGAAAGCTGGTACACAGAGAAACCGTCTCCCCTCGATTACTATGTATACGTTCCTGAATAAACATGATTTGCTTGCGCGCCAGCAGGATTACGTATCCTGCACCTTGGCTCGGCGAGATGTGGAGCGTCTTAATCCATATGCATGGGAATTCGACGCGAGGATGCCGACGTGGCCAATTGCTTCTTTTGTTCTTGCCGTCGGGGAACGTTGGCCGAGGTGTTCTCCCCGATCGAGACTCGTTTTATAGATAAACACCGAATGCGGTGGAATGAATCGACTCTTTCTCCTTCTGTCCCGTCTCCACGGTTTCACAGCGTTCGTTCTTTTCGTTTCTATCCAACGGCGATATTAATATACCGGCGGGCATGAATCATTTATGAAACGATTCGAAATAACTCGACGAGACGCGAATAGATCGCCGGGTAAATGAAAACGCGTTATGCAACCCGAAAACTGACCGCGCGTCCATCCAAGAAATCCTTTTTTTGGCGAATTAACCCTCTGAACTGGTAGCTGCTTCAATTAGAAAATTATGCATCTTCTCGGATATGTAATATCGCGATTTTACAGAAGGTGTCCCGAAAATGTCGGATCTCTTTTCAGGAAATGGTTCTTCCGGAGGTCATTTAACCCCCTGCCATATTAGGACAAGTTAGGTTCTAAATTTCGTAGTATTTTAAAAATAGAACAGAAATGAGAGCGTTCAATCCATATGCTTCTTAGTTACTTCTTATATATCCATCTTAGTGACTTTGACGCGTAAACACTGCCCCTAAATTTTTAGAATCGTTGTTTTAGTAGATTTCATGGAAACGTAATCCGACAAAATAATAGCACACATGCTACACTCTCACTTCTCAGTTGAACACGAGCAAAGGAAGGTGGCTAAGTATTTGATATATGATATAAAAAAAACTCTGGAGGATCTAGAAAATATTAAATATTGAGTTCCCTTCGTATGTATGCATAAATGTTAATTAATTGCAATAACGTGCTATTATGTTGTCGCACCGGTTTATCAAGATATATACATTTTTGCAGATGAAACAAAAAGGACCATCCTTGTATATAGAAACTTAGCGCTATTTGGTGTTCAACACTTATGTGTACCTGTCTACATATTCAAAATTATATTTTTATACTTTAATAAATAAGAATTAACAAATTTTACGGGGTGTGCTATTCTATTGTCGCGGACTGTAAATGTTTCAGCTTCCTTTTTAGATGAAGTCAAATTTCATCCTCTTATCATCGATATTCAGGCATTGAAACAAATATGAGAGCTCACGAGAAATTTACATACTATTATTTAAAACAATTTTTACATCGATATCTTTATATCTAAGAAATCGGTAGAAATTGAAATGTTGCACATATGAGTAATAGTAATAAACTTTATATGTCCCGAGGGAAATGAACCATAATGCAATGGAACTATTCTATGTTTAAGAAAGGTTAATGTAATTTGCAATTTCTTTTTGTCGATTTATTTTTTGTTTCGCCGGCGTAGAATTCGATTCGACAAAGTCCGGGAAACAGTTTTCACTGTTTATTCGAGTGTAATATAAATGCAAATACAAAATATAAACTGCGATACGTACGTTGCTTTATTGCTTGGCGAAACAATCATTTCATAAATCCAGATGCGCGAGAAAACACTGTTTAATTCAAGTACTTCGTCGACAAACAAAATCGTGTTCCGGATTACCGATCCGTTTGCAAATGAATTTTCTACCGTCCACTTTTTTTTTTATTTTATTTTATTTCTTTTATAGAACGGTAAATTAACTCCGAGAGGAGCGGAAATATTTTTTTTGTCGTGCTGGAAATATAGAATTGTTCCAGCTGTTTGGTTTCATCGTTCAACAAAATTAATAAAATCGATACTGCTACACAACGAACAAGTATTACTGTTGTTTTTGCTTTTAGAATTTTATCCGTTTTATTAAACTTCATTAACAATCTGCCTAATAGCAATCATGCCTATAAATGTTTTCCGCACATTTTACTGCAAAATTGATTTCTACAATAATTTAAAATCAATGATTTTGTGTCGAAGTTAGGAGATGACCACGTTTATATAATTTCAATGGTTGAGTTTTATTAAGATAATTAATATATATTTTTCTCAGGTGTTTCTAATTAGGCAAACACGTTTAAGAAAGTTAAATACTCTCCCAAAATTTAAGAAAAACACAGCACTAACCACAGACAAAAACACTGCACAGATTTTGTGGCGAGAATCGTAGAGAAATATAATTATTAATATACACTTTTCAGGCTTTTCTAATTAGGCAAATACGTTTTAAAAAATCAAAAACTCGAAGAATTAAAAAGACAACACAGTATCAACCACAGACATCATGAGGTGAGAACAAGAAAGCAACATAATCTGTGAAACAAAAATAAAGATGGTGAATTTGGTTGGATGAAATGAATTTGTTAAAGAAGACCATGGCGGATCCACGAGCAACCATAAGCAATCGGGCGTTCCTTGAACCATGGTCCGCGACGCTCCTTTTCCTGCAGCCGCTTATTAATTGCGCCCTCTCCCCACTTTTTATTTTTTCTTCGAAAACTTTCTCGATCGGCTTTCGCGCGCGCGCACGCGCCTTTCACCCTGTTTCTCGTCTCGTTGTCTGGAGATTAATTAAGGGTAAACACTCTCCTCTCGCTTCCGCGAGCACCGGCGACGTTCAAGTTAAATTTAATTACATTGATGGGAGAGGGCGACGGGGTTTCGTTCAGTTTCTTTTTCGTTTCGCTGACGTGCCGGCAAAGGCAACGATAATGTCGATTACCCGAGCCCGATGCGAAGAAAAAGTAAATGAAAGTGGCTGCGGAATGCATTGTCCTTTGAACGGCTCGGAAAATGCAGACTGCTTCGACGGAGTTGAATCGAACGTCGGAAGTGAAAGGAATATGCATTTAATTTATCCGATTGCGTTCCATCCATTATTAATCCTCCTGGCGCGCGCGGCGTTCGCCGTCTATTTTCACCCAGACCGCCAAAATTGTCATTTAATTACACAGATTTCAGCGATCGAATCGATCGTTTCATGATTGATTAGTTTAACCCTCTATGGAAAATGGTTCATAGACCGAAGCTTGAATAATCGTTCTTCCATAATTCGAATGAAATACTATATTAAATAAACACATCCAAAAATGTCCAAATTCCTTGAAAGGGGAAACTCTTGGAATTATATTAACACTAGAACGACGTAACGAGTCAAAATGACTCGTCACTTAATTCCTATTTGACAGTTGTTGAAATTATAAGAACGTTCCCACGAAAACTGTTCACACAAACTTTTTCATTAGAACATTTATTAACACAGAAGATCGAGAAGCTTTGAACAATTGCAACCTTGTCATTATTATAAAGCAGTGTACATTGGTATAGTTTAATGCTCCGTCGTTCTGGCATTAAGAAACTGTTTCCTTAGCGAATGTGTCATATACAGGTTCGTTTACGAATAATTAACGAAAAACACCGTCCAATCGAAACGCGGCTACAGACTGAGACAGATTTCGCTGGGCGTGCATTGATTTTTAACCAATGTGTGATTATACACGACTAATTTCGTTGTTTTAACTGAATTTACTGCGTGTAACGGTTACCATCTTGAATTTTAATCGATGAATTATAGTTTACAAAATGCATCAATGTATAATTTGCACGAAGATCTGCATGCAATTAACATAATCACTCATGTGAACGCAGGTACTGTCTGAGTTTACGGTCTGCTCGAGGTCCGCTGTCTGTGAGGGTGTTTCCTGACCATAGTTCCTTAATTTCTTGTTAAGTTCTTCCCTCTTTGACCTTCCCAACCCTCGATAGAGAACAGATGTACCATAAACCCCAAGTTTCCAAAGGGTGCCAGCGTTGGTCAGCACGTGCGCGCGAACCTGGCGAAATTGCGAACGACGTGATCATACCCGGAGGAAACTTATGTCAACTTGGCGAGCCTCACCCTCTCCTTGAGAAAAGCCTGGCAGCCGACATGCGGAAGAGAGACGCACAGTACATAAACACTAGTCCTTTTGGATCGGAGGCCTTTCCTCGATTAGACAGTTCGAGATACTTGTAAACAGTTCCTGGGAAATTTATTATACGCGCATGAAAAGAAATTTGTGCGCTGTCTTACCTGCGCAAGGGAAGGTGAACCCACTTGCATCCGTAAGCGGAATATTTCCTATACTACAATGGCACATGAAATAAATGATGTCATAATCTTGTTTAGTCGTCCGACAAAGATTTTGAACCGTACAAGTTTGGGGCAAGGTTTAAGTACAGGTTTTAGGTTTGCGTAGGAAATGGGTTAAGAAGTCAGCAATTTATTAGCGTTGCTAGTTTGCGCACCACGTGTGAACGGGCAAAGTCTCCAGGATTAAAAGATCCATCGCAGGCATTAACAAGTAATTTTTGAAATTGGAGTTTCGCCTAAGTTTCCGGGCAAATTGACCACCGTCCGCGCACCACACCTGTTCCCTCGCCGTTTGCATGCACCTACACCTGCCGCAATCCCTGTCCGTCTCCAGCACCTTTGTCTCCTGCCGACGTCCCTTCCCGTTTCGCACCCTGCGATCTCGCTGCTTGCAATTTCTAGCAGCGAGCCTACAACTTTTCCCTCCTGCCATTTATGAAACTTTCCTGCCAGCCGGAACTGCAGCGACAGCTTTCCGCGTAACTCTGTCTTCGACCCCTCAGCTTTGCCTGACAGTTTTGCTTTATTTATAAGGAAATTTACAGTGGGCAATTTTATCCCCTTACCATATCATTTTTCTTTTCGAAGCCGAAGTTATTGTAATGTCTTCATCACCGAAACTGTTACAGAAGCACTAACGATATAAAAAGAAAAGAAATTACGAATTACATTAATAGAATTCTGCAACGATAACCTCGCGGAGCCGATAAAGAACCAGATAAAATAAACGTTTCGAATAATTAATTATAATTTCGTTCTCGAATCATGCTGCTTCTGTATATGTACGTGACAGTTTTTATGTAACGCGAAACGAGGTTATAATTATTCCAAGAGCTATCTTCGTAGCGTGATGTATATATACTGTTTGCATATCTATCGCGGTCTATAAAAATAGAAGCTAACCGGCTGGTAAACATGTGTCCGATAAATTAATCGTTTCGAAATGAAAAATTAAAAACACGCTTATTTGTTGCGCCTCGCGTATTTTTCAACGTCGTTTACACGCATCGTTCCTAACTGTGTGGATTTTATGCATCTATGACAAGAATGAATTAAAACAAATTTAGTTTTGAGGATGATTAGAAGAAGAAAATCATTTTCATTTAATTTTCCACGAGTGACTTGCATGGTTTCTGTTTTGCATAAAGATCCGCGTGTCTAATAACGATGAATGAATATGCGATACCGAATAAAACTAATAGAATCGTTATTATAAGGTGAATGTTCAATAAACTATTTCCGTTTTGTTTAGTAAATTCTAAGTTCTATCAATTTTAAACGTTTAGTAATTCCATAATTCATGCACATGCTATTGAATAGCGAGCCTTCTTTAATATTAATAGAACTGGCAGAACAACTTTTCTTGCACTGTCATTCAGGAAGCCATTACTCATTAGTAGACTGTGGATCTATTAGCAAAATCATTTTCTGCATCAATAGCACAGAATGAGAATTCAATAGAAATGCATTTCAGACGAACAAGCTATCAGTTCCTGTACTATAGCCAGCATAAATCATTTAGCTGGCTTCAGCCTCAGTTTTCCCAAGATGGAATGCAAATAGTGCTGAATATGCAGTTCACTGCGTGCCATTGTATATGTATACCGACGAACCTCGGTTTTTCAAGACTGCACACGCACGATATATAAAATAGATTCTGCAGACTTGTGACAGTTGTATTCACGTACCTCGAAGATCTCATTAAAATTGCATATAAGAGCCTAGTTTCTTTTTCAAGACTGCAAACGCACAATTTAAAAAATATGTTTTGCTGGCCTATGCTAGTTACACTTA
>CM052096.1:5925313-5941754 GCA_028453745.1 Agapostemon virescens | reverse complement strand
TGTATCTTGAAAATTTCATCAAAGTTGCATATAATATCGTCGATCTTCCAAGAACATGCAAATACAATTTTACAAATGGATTTTTCAGGCTTGGGTCAGTTATGTACATGTATTTTGAAGAGTTCATTAAAATTGCATACAAAATCCTATTTTACTTTTCAAGATTATATTTGCAGGATTCTGACATTTATATTCACATAGCTTGAAAATTTCATCGAAATTGCATATCAAATCCTCGATCTTTCAAGAATATGCAAATACAATTTTACAAATGGATTTTTCAGGCTTGGGTCAGCTATGTACATGTATCTTGAAGATTTCATTAAAATTGCATACAAAATCCTATTTTACTTTTCAAGATTATATTTGCAGGATTCTGAGATTTATATTCACATAGCTTGAAAATTTCATCGAAATTGCATATCAAATCCTCGATCTTTCAAGAATATGCAAATACAATTTTACAAACGGATTTTTCAGGCTTGGGTCAGTTATGTACATGTATCTGGAAGAGTTCATTAAAATTGCATATAAAATCGTCGGTACTTCAAGATTACGTATGTACAATTTAAAAAATGGGTGTTACACTGTATCTAGTAAAGCAGGTTTTTACGAAAATAATCGTATAAAATTAACGATTTATTATGCAACTAAAAGCTTCCAGCTTTGAAATGAGTCTAATTATTACACAATCATTTCTCAAAATGATTCCACTCGAAACTTTGTAAATTTTCGAGAAACTGACATCTAATTTTCCAGTTTATGCATTTTGTGGAAAAAAGATGACTTCAGTTGTTCGCCAAGTAGGTGTTAGGGAAGAATCGAATAAAGTGAGCGACTGGGAAACTGGAGGGTTGCAATCAAACTTCGAATCTACTTGCAAGGTGCTTAGTCCCATCGCTAGACATGGTCGAAGAGACTCGGGGCGCACCGGGTACGTCGAGCCGTGCAATATTTAAGTAGCACGATGCATATTTATGTCGCGGCGGCCGAAACGGGGCAAGGAACGAAAGACAAACGGAACAGATTGGTTTCCGACGGGGTGGCAGCTGCGAGAGAGGGCCTGGGTTTGTCACAGGAGGCAGGAAACGCTCGCACCCGTTAATAACCCAATTAAAATGGACAGGAAACATACCCCCGCCTCGCCGGACCAGACCGATGCCACACGACGCGTCGACAGCGTTACTATTATCGCTGCTATTACTGCCACTACAGGTGTTACCGTATCGAAAGAGAGACATGCTGGCTGTCTCATCGATGCCAGTTGATAGAGGCCGCTGATAGAAAGCTTTCGATACAATGTGCACACGGTCCCTTTTTCCTGTCTCCGACCTCCGAGCTGGCCCCTTTCATCAATTCTTTCGTCGAACCGAATCGTTTCGATGACGATTACCGATGTAACTCTGATATACCGCCTGTCAGCATTTCTCAACGCTTTCTTCGGAGAAACCTTCAATTATTTTGACAATATTTATGAGAAGACACGTGAATCAATTCCAGCACAATTCGAAGCTTTGAAATTTTGAGACAGACTTATGATAAACCTTTGGACAGTATTCTCTCCGTAAGTGTCGTATTTAATTCTTTTTAATAACTTTAATTGCGCGAATAAATGTAGGATAACTGTTATAAGAAGCTTCGAAGTCTAAAAGCTTCTTAAAAAGAAAAAATGGAACTGTATTTTCTAAATAATATTTAGAACAATATTCTACTTATCGATTTTTAAAATACATTTTTCGTGATACTTGTGACTAGCGATTGAAGGAGTAGAAAGTCCTAACAAATTGAATTTCCTATAGTCAACCTAATAATAACTTTATTATATTATATAACTTACATAATGAAATATTAATTAAATTAAATTTGCAGTTATCCAGATCTCCGAATGTTCATTATATTTTATTTACACCTCCAATTTGAAATGTGAAGATGCTCCGACAGGTGGACACAAAATATTAACAATTACGGTAGAGATCTTCTCGACAGTTACGGAGAGAATGGTGCCAAAAGGCAAGAGAAATATAACAATTATTCAAAAGCATGCTATTCAAGCAGGGAACACCATGGAAATCTACGAGTACACAATTCGCCAACAAATATTCCTATTGTAATAATCCACTTGGTTTTGTGCATCGATAAAAACGTTTAATAGCACATTAAACATACGCGATTTATCGGAAACGCGTATCAACGAATTCCGCAGAATCGACGATGACTAACAATGACGGAACACATTCGCAAAATGCGAAACGTTCGCCAATCAAATGTATTCCGATATCGTTGGTAACAATTACAATCGGACCGGTGAATGGAGCCATTGTTTATCATTTCTGACACCACTTAGCAACCTTGCGGGATAATCGGGAAATTTCGTGCAACAAATATGAACCGAGAAATCCGTTGGCAACTAATCGAGAATCGATTTGGGAGGAGGGGTTGCGGGGGAGGATTGCAGGCAACGCATCGGCACGAAATTAAATATTCGCCACCGGAGCGGTTAGCAATAATTCATCTAGATATTAACAGTGTTCGACGACTCGCAAGTACCAATCAGATTTTCCCGGAGTCGCTCGGAATACACGAATTTCCCATCGGTTCCCGATTAATCAATTATCATAGGAGCGTGGCCGCATCTCGCGCTGCCATAAATCCTCGATTAATATCGGGCAAGAATTAAGGGGGTGGTCTCGCGCAGGAGGATCAGAAAATAGATTTGATCTATTCTAGAAATAGACGCAGACATTTATTCTTAACCCTTTGCACTTTAAGCAATTTTAATTTCAAAGCCAATAAATTGTTTTGTCCTAAAATAATTCCACTGTACTCATTTTTGTCATAAATTTATAAAATCCACCAATGGCTAACCAAGAAGACAGCAGTGAAAGCTGTATAAATAATAGATCTGTACAAGATAGTAGCTGAACTAATTGGAAAAGTTAAATTACAACGCGAAATATATTTTATAATCGGTTTGAAATGAATTTATGTAACTCATTAAATATTTCAGCGTTTACACGAGGCAGCCATTTTGTTCTGCATCGTCAAAGGGCAGTTAAGTAATCGTTTGATCGACAAGAGTGAAATTTCCGGATCGAATTCGGCTTGTTTAGACCGAAAACGATCGTGTAGCGCGGGCCAGCTGTAACGAACAATTTTCTACGGTTAACCTGAGCCGAGTAATTACACTCGATTACCTTTCCCCGCGGAATAAACAATAATCTGGGATCCTGCCCTCCATGCACCTGCGGATTCCGTTCCGTTCTTACCTGAAACACAGAAACAAAGGGATACTTAATCCGTGGTCTAATCGGCGAAAATGATGGGGTTCGAGAACGGGGGTTAAAACGTATGTTAAAAGCAAAACTTATAGTTGGTAAATTGTTTCCAGTGAATTCGAATTTTACCGTGCGTTCGCGATTTAATATGTTTATCGGTTAACCATGTGCGTTTGATGAAAATTAAATAGCATGCAAAAGGAGATAATTTTTTATTAGTTGTTAAATTAAGCCCAAATAAACTGTGAACATTTTTATTTTGCAATGTATGTAGTTGAACTAAAATGTGCATTATTTTCATCAAACTTAAATTGTTAAAGACAAAATGGCACTTTAATGTGGGTTTTGTTTTTCTGCGGATTTTCCACGATATTCAACGTGTGAAATTTTTATGAATTTCTTAGGCACAAACATACAGGATTAAAAATTATTTTAATCCTTTTAGTGCCGAGCGAAAGTACGGTACTTATACGAAGAACACCGGGCCAATTTAACGAATTAGCTAAAATTTGAGACTTACCCTAGAACCTTCGTCGAGCGAACCTTATTTCCTAAGTTATACCCAGAACCAATTTTTCTAATTCTTTTGCAACAGAATTAGACCATTTACAACCTTTTACAAATTTATTTTGAGTTCGATCGCACTGCAATATCGTCGTTCAGTACTAAAAGGGTTAAATAATAGCGTTGCAATTTTTGACGATGCCTCAGAGTGGTGGTTCGAGTGGCAACGGTTAAAAGAGTAGCTTCGCCAAGCCGAATAGCATCCCGAACGAAATAAAAATGCCCTTTCCAGAATTCCTTTCCCACACAAACGCAGAGTAGTTCGGGTTGAAACGAATCGAATCATCGTCGCCCATCAACAACGTCCGAATTATTAACAACCCCGGTGTAGACAGGAGTGTCCAAAATCGAGGAGCAAATCACATCCACGATCTGCTTCGAAACGAGAAGGAAAGGGGTAGGAAGAGTAAAGGGGATATGGGAAATGGGGCGAGCGAAACGGATCGAGGTATAGGTACGCGCGGAACCAATAATTTCCTGTATCGCTTCGCGTCGATCTGGCCCCGGCATGAAATCGAAAGGATTGCCCTAACCGGGGAACCGCGGCTAAATGAAAACGACGGCTACCGGTCACGTCTTTCGCCGGTGTGCCTAAATTACCGGTTGGTACAACTCGGATCTCGAAACCGGGAGAGGGGAACAGAGGAAGACAGACAGAGGGAAAGAGAGAAACAAAAAATAAAAAAAAAAATAAAAAGAAAACAGACCGCGCGTAGCATTAATTATGCGACTTCCGCACCGTAACTCCACGGGGCCCGGGCTCTCCGGACCTCGATAACTCGAATATGCACCGAAGGGATACGCATAAATTTGCGAGCCCGGCGAAACGAGCACGCACAGGGCCCCCATCGATTTTCCTCTCCTTGTACGCATCGAATGATTCGCGAAATTGATATACAATTACTCGCCGCGGCCGCAGTCCGAGCGTGTCGCGAACGGTGTGTATTTAATTAAAACGCGAGCCGACCGTGGAATTGGAGATATGAAATTTTACATCTTTTGCATATGCAACGCGGCGGCTTTGCTCATTCGTACCTATTCCAAGCATCGATAGGATAATCGGAGTTTGATCGAGGACCGATCGAAGCGTTTCGTTTTTATGAGCTGCGGCTACGAATGTTTATAAAGTCGAGCACATTTTCTCGGTGTTTTCAAGAGACCGATGTCTGGTCTTCTGTGCTCTTCGATCGATGAACAATACCCTTTTTGGTTGTTTTTTATTTTGTCACTGATTCGTGTACGGCGAGGCTCGAGAAAGTATTCGGGCAGTCTTTAACCCTTTGCACTCGAGTGGCGAGTCTGAGGCGCCACGAAAAATTGGCACACTATTATTTCAAACTATTTGAACATCGTTATCTTTATATTTAACAAATTGATAAAAATATAAGTGTTGTAAGGACAAATAACAGTCAAAAATCCGATATACATAAAGTGAAATAATTCATTTGGAATGAAAATATCCTAAGCCAGAAGAAATGCTCTGGTTTTTGTATTTCGAACAGTTTCGAGTGCAAAGGGTTAAATTTAAACGATTAAAATCTACAGTGTTAGAAATTTACAGAGACCTAAATTAAATTCGCCAATCTCTTTGACGAATATCAAATTTATCAGCCGGTGGATCTTGGCTTCGTAGTTAAGGTGTTTCGTACAAAGTTTGACATAAGTGATCGAACTGGCTGGGAGTCTAACAAAGTAGCAGAAGAATAGCCGGCGTTTGTATTCCCTCGGCGCCATAAAATCAAAATGCATCGCTAGAGTGCAGATTTTATAGAATTGATAGGAAAAATGGAAAACAGTGAACTTATTCAAAGAAGTTAAACGTAATGTTACATTATCTCTAGCCGTTTACGATTATTGAGGAAAGAAACTAACGTCTAGGCGGCTTCTTTGAAAATAATGCAAGTCTTATTCTCTATAAAAGTCTACAGTGTTAGAAATTTACAAAGACCTAGCAACAAATTAAATTCACCAACCTCTTTGACGAATATCAAATTTATCTGCCAGTGGATCTTGGCTCCTTAGGTAAGGTGTTTCGTACAAAGTTTGACATAAGTGATCGAACTGGCTGGCAGTCTAACAAAGTAGCAGAAGAATACCCGGCGTTTGTATTCCCTCGACGTCGCAAAAATCGGAATGCAGAAAATTTCATCTAAAGAACTTTAACGTACCGTTGCATTATCTGCATCTGCAATTCTTACTTAACCCCTTGCCCTACAACAACGAGTTAGACTCGTGATCAAGATTTCGAACTGCATCTTCGAAACATGTATTTCCTTAATTTTCTTTAAACGGAAATAACATTTTATTTAATTGTTGATCGTGTACGATCATTGGAGAATAACTAGGCACGCAGTAACTACAAATGTATCTTTACTTTTTGTCCTTCTGCGGAGGGCACAGAAAGTCTAGTCACTGTTATTGTAAAATAAGGCGTAGGCCAAGGGGTTAATATAAAAATTCACTCGATCCACGAAGATATAGCGACAGATAAAATTCAGCCACCCTTTCGACAAACATGAAATTTATTATCCGGTTGATTCCGCCTCCCCACGGACGGCGTTTCGCGCCAAGTATAAATGCGAGAGGGCAAACCGGAGTTCAGAAAAGGTGAAAAAAGAATAAGTTGCGTTCGCCCGATACGAAACCTCGTGCGTGTGACCGGCGATAAGTTAGTGCCGCGATTGCCGCACGTGAAGAGAGTGAAAGGTGGTACTACAACGATAGTGCGACGAAGAAGGGAGGGTAGTAAACGGGTGTCGGCGCGATGGTAGAAAGAGAAGAAAGAGACCTTTGTAACAGAGGAAAAAAAAAAGGAAGAAAGAGGTATCGGTAGTGCAGTTGCACTCATTTACTTTCCCTGGGCACATGAGTCACACATGAAAGGGCCTAATCTCACGCGATCGCCTCGTGTCCGGCGACCCCCGATCTCTTCGCGAATCCTCGTGCCAACCCCCTCGCGACGACCATGCTGCTTTACATTTTTTCCTTTCCCAATATTATGGTTTCATTCCGTCCTTATCGCCGGTGCCGATCTCTTCCTGGCCCGACTACGACGACGACGACGACGACGCCGTCGACGGCGACGACGCTTATTTATTTCCGAAAGACTCGGCTCCCTATTTTTTTATTTTTGCGCACACGGAACGCGAACACGTGTTCTCACCCCCTTCGCGCGTGTCGCCGCGACTACCTGTCCGTTTAATTATTTCTTCGCCGAGCTTAATGGATAAACACGTCCGCAGAGTTATTACGCCTATTTGCAGCTGAATCGCTTGTTAACGCCTGCTGCCGCCAGCTAGTTTCGCGATTTGCCGTGCTCGAACCTAGATATATTGCATGAACCGGTTCGCGAGAGACCTTTCGATCCTTCGCGAATATTGCGCGAATTTCGTGGGCGTGCGAAACGGTGCTCGACGACGGTTGCTATTGCCTGCCGCTTTCTTCCACGTCGGCATCTTGGAATTTAATATCCCTAAGTTACCTTGTTTTTGTGCACGACTGGTCGGATAGACAATTTGTTGGAAGGTTAACTGATTATATTTCCGGGAAAATTTTTATTTACACCTTTAGATAACCGAGCAGGGGATCTGTATGCTAAATAGCGAATCGATTCTTACGAAGGCAATTTTAGAACATCAATAACTGTAAAATAAAAATTTGAAAAGGGTCATTTGACCCTTGAGAACTGTGGATACTAAAGCTAGTGAATATTAAAATTAGCAAGTATGCCTTTTCCTTTGATTACCTACATATCGTTGTCAGAAATAAATTTCTAATAATTACGAGAAAGAATTCCAAGCGACCAGTGTAACTCTAATTTGTAGATCGTCAATCTCGAAGATCCTCGAGCAGATTGGCAACGTGTCGTTGCGAAGGTATTCACGTGTCCCATAAAGATCGCATTGGAAGAGGATCGAGTCTCCGTTGAAAGAGTTAAGACTGAAGAAACAAGAGCAACGAGTACGAAGACCTCGAGCCACTCGGAGGAACGGGAAAAGGTCGTGCAAGCAGTGGCAACCACGGAACAAAGCTGCTGCTATTTTTGTGCGTGAAAGGCCATCTTGGTTGCCATACGCACACATACAGTGTCGTGCAAAAGTATCGGGCCACCCTTTAACAATGCTTCATTTTTTTTTTCATTTATTCGAACGGCTTGAGCTGTTATTTGAGATGCTACCGGGATTAGTTCTACAAATATTTTATTGTATTCATATAAATATAGAATTATATATAATTAAGAACTATAAATAGTTCTATAATAGTGTATATGGCATAATTGCAATACAATACAATTTTTGGCAATACAATTTTTATTTGAAATATTTTTCTGTAGCAGAAACGATTTTCAAGTTGTCTATTAGAAAATTCATGATGAGAGATTAATTGTACAAAGTGACCTTCGAATTTCGATTATGAAAGCGACATAGGTCAAAATTAACCCTTTGCACTGGAAGCTGTTTCAACCAGAAAACCAGAGCATTTCTTCCGACTTAGAATATTTTCATTTCACACGAATCATTTCACCTTATGTATAAAGGGTTTCTTACCGTTATTCCTCATTATAACGTTTAAATTTTTATCAATTTCTTAAATATAAAGACAGCGATGTTCAAATTATTTTAAATAATAGTGTGCCAATTTTTCGTGGCACCTCAATTAACCAAAGGGTTAATTATATCAGTGTCTGGTCCATTTCATGGACTACAATGTTTGCTTTGAAACATTTTTCCACGAAAGAAATAGTTTTCGAGAAATACATTAGAAAATGGAAGATTAAAAAACTTCAAAGTGATCTACAAATCCCAATGATAAATTGAAGATTAGAAAATTAATAATTAAAAAATTGAACGTGACCAAATCTCGATAATAAAAGCAACGTAAGAAAACTCGACCACCTTTAATCAACGTCCAAATTAATTTTGCAAATATGAACAAATAATTCCATATATGTGTGACGTGACAGTCGAAGTACCGAAAGATGGCTCGATGCTTTTGAACGTTACTGTACACACGCACACAGTCGAACGAAAAAGAGAAGCAGGTTGCGGACAAGAGGAGAGAAAGGACGATTGAGGAACATCGGTAGCGGACGATGATGACAATGTCGCTTACCTGGTTTGGATTGTCGGTTGACATCGAAACCGTCGAGCGAGATCCTTAATTCGCAGACGGCAGATGACGCCGGACTAAAGCCTGATACACTGGATCAACGGGGGGGGCCCAGGGGGGAAAGAACAATTCAGCTTTGTTCTGTCAATTGTCTGCGGCTAATGAGCCTCTCCTACGGTCTTCCTGCAGTCACTTTCAGGACGACTGTTCGAGCACGCGATACGGCCCGATGCCCGCCAATAAACCGCTCGACTTTTGCGCCAACTTCGTCGACGGGCCCCGGACACCGGGCCCCAGAAGCATTTATACAGGGCTATAATACCCCCTGGCGAAACGTCTTGCTCGATCGACTCGGAGAAATGAATCGAACCCGATCGATCTGGGAACTGTCGATCCTGAGAACGATTTATATTCGAAAACGACGAAAATATGCCATAAATTCCTCTCTAAAAACCTAAAGAAATGTTTCTCGATAGCCAAAATGCCTCGTTGCGAGGATTTCTTCAAAATTGATATAAGATTTTTCTCACAGACCGAAAATGCCGTAACTTATGTTACTTGTTGCCCAAATAACTTTCCAATACGTAACAAACAGTATTTCTTAAAATCAGAAGTGACTTATTGTTTTTCAAGCAGCTCACATTTTATTTGCAACTGTTCCCCGAGCATTGATCACGGTAAAAAAAATGGCAATGTGAGACTTTCTCCTATTTGATCACAATTAAACGCTTCCTGGATACTTGAGGCGGTTTCTCTCAATTATCCGTGCAGCAGCAAGCTCATTTCCCCGATAAATCGGCAGGTTGAAACGCATAAAATTGCATTAAAAAGTACGTGTATATATATCTACTTAGAGAATTGTAGCATCGACTGGTTTACGAGATAACTTTCTAATTTATAACGGAGAACAACGTTTTCCCGTTTATCTTGCATGAATGACACTCTCGCACGCACACACACCGCAGCGAGGCATTAATACGGGTCGTATTAATGGCTGTCCTCGCATTCGAACATGCATAAATTATTAAAATTTCCGCGAACATGTGTCACCGACCGATGATTAAATCGTACCGCTTATCGAACAGGCTGGCATCGATTGGTTGCAACATTCGATGTGGCAGCGATGATTGAAATCTGTTGGCTCTCAACTCTGACGTCTGTCCCCCTGCAATCCTAATCCCCTTAAAATACTTCTGCAATTTTCATATTTAAAAAACTGTTCAAACAAAATCCTAATATAAGTTACTAAGGTAGCGTGTACAGATTTCGAATATCTTTCTTCGTTTTCCCTGACAAAAATGCCAGAGACGTACCTAAAGATAATATTGGAAATTGAAGAAGCTTGAGATGATTTGATTGACATGTTTAGTCATAATAAAATTCATTATAAAATTCCTTTCCAATAATTATGATTTTGATTTCCTTGGTAATAATATTTTAAACAATTCTAGAGTGCTAACTTAGAGTACAAATATTTATGCATTCGTAATACGTAAAGCTAGCAGCTAAATTAAATGGATTATATTAATGCCAACCATTCTACAATCACTGCAGAATAGATAAAAAATATTGAAAGCTGAAACATACCAGCTAGCAATAAAATTAGAAAATTGATGCCAAGCTGGCTTCCAACTTGAATGAATCATATTCTTGCCAACCATTACGTAATTATTACAAAATATATTTAAAAAATAGAAAGCTGAAACGTATCAGCCAGCAAACTATATAAACGTGAATCAACGTAACAGATTTTTGATCGCCAGCAAGTCGTATCGTGACATAGCAAGGCGGTGGCTGACGAATCTCGAAGTGAGAGGGAAAAGAAGTCGAACATTAGTCACTCGGTTGATAATTCGTTCGGTGGTATTTTTAGTAAAATCCTGAAGCCCTTGTCGTCGTGTCGAGGTCGTTGAGAGTGGATCCTCGGCGCCAGTGGGCACTGTCAGTCGGTGTAACAGTGACAACGATAGCAGACGAAACGAAAATAAATTCCTCGATGGCCTGTGAAGGCTCGCGTGTCAAGAGCTCCACGGAGCCCTGTGGAATTTTCGAGACACGTGTGCAAACAGCGAGCCAAAGATCGTTATTGTTCCGCCGCGCGAGAGAATCCGCGGTCGTTTTAGTCGACGGCAATTTCGCGAACAATGCCGCCTTTATTTTCCGAAGGATTCCCCATCGTAAGCGACGTAAATGACTGTTGTAAATGGCCGCGGCTCGCGCAGATGGTTACACGTTAATCGAAAGATTTAAAGCGAGCACAGAATTTATGCGGCGAATAACGTTTGCCTTACCGCCAGAAAATAAGAGGACTGTTACATACATCCACCGCGATCGACCCTCTCTGCTGGATTATTTATCCGCGAATCGCTGCACGGATTTCTACTCTCCCGCGAAACGAAGGAAATATCTCTTTCGATGGCTGGGAGACTGGAGAAATTCTATATTGTTCTCGTTCTTTTTTATTTTGTCACTATACTAGAATATAATATACTTGAATATACAATTGGAAAGATTATCATGCGATTTGTATTCATTTTCGATTTACAAAGCTGTCACTCCTGAAAATGTTCACTTCTCAATCATCCTTCATCCCTTGCCATTTTCTTTGCAACTAAAGTTATTGTATCATCTTCATCACTAAAAATGTTACAGAAGAAAGAAGACAATTTATATTTTCTATAACTGCTACATCTACTTCAATGCTTAAATATTGATTATAAATTAACAACGTTTGATCTCGTCTAAAAAGAAAGGCATAATATTTACACTTGTTAGACTAATATTTAAAATCTTCAACATGAACAGTCATAACAGTTTGAATAGTTACAAAATGTCGAAGGGTTGTCAAACTATTCCTACAAATAGTTCATGTTTAAATAGTTAAGCTGGTCTAATCTTCTCTAAGACTAAATCCAGGAGTTACGTTCATATTACCGATTAATTAATAAAAATTCTAAAAGTAACAAATTTTTCGATAATCTACCCCCGGTGAACGACTGGTGAACAGATTCCTCTGCCTTGGCAGCATATACCGTAGAAATTCAGAGTAACGGTCATGTGTCATCTAATTACCCGTATACAATGAGAGTATCGACGCAGCTACCATCCGAGAGAGAGTCATGGAGCCGATAAATCTGGTGATCGTCGATAAGGCGAGTGAGTTGGCCGCGGTTGTAACATATGTGCGATAACTCGAGCGAACTCGAGACTGCAGCTCGAGACACGTACTAAGAAGGAGAAGGTCGCAGAGGGTTGAAGACACTTTGGCCGAGCCGGAGGCCTTAATACAATGAGATTTATCGGCGAGATGCGCCGGACCATTATCGCAGCCCGAGACGAGACGAGTTTCCCTCCCTTTATTCGAAACGAGGCGTCGACGGGACAAGAAGGAGGTGGAGAGCAAGGTTTAATCTCACGGGAGAGGCCCCCGGTTCTACTCGACAAGTGTCTCGAACGATTCGTCTTCAAAGAAACAGTTGGCCTTTTTTTGCGACCTGTCACTGCCTCCGACCCTCCATGCGACCGTTCTCTCTATTCGATAATCTTGTACTTTTTACCCCGAAATACGGTTTGATATTCCCCTTTTTTCGTCCCGGCCGAGGCCGCACCCTCTGTCGGACTCGGTCGTGTAATTTGACGGTCTTGCTCGTTATGGGACAGGTGTATTTTCTTTCATCGCTGCCCCGGACATTACGATCTCGATGGATTCGTTCTGCTGGACCGCTGACAATCGCCTTTGCTCGTCAATTACAACGAATCACGAAAAATATTCCGCCGGTTTCAAAATATATGGTTGAGCCTTTGGAACGTATACTTGCGTCGCGAATCCTGCAATGCTATTATGCCAGCGATGAGTTCCAAGTGCCCCGATTATACGTGTCAAATTTTAAGACGATGCATTAATGTTGACAATTTTTGTTTGCAAATATAAATATAAAGAGCACAGCTTGACGATGCAAAACAGTGTAAGTAAAGTCTTTAAAATTCCTTTTAATATTCCAAAAGGTGCTGAAGAAATGAACAGTGCACCTGTCGAAGAAAGGTATGAGGAACTGCCTAAATTGACATAAACCAAATAGACAATTGTCGAAAGAGCTTCTCGAGAGCCGAGTTGAGAAGAGAATTAGTTGGCGTTCTTTGTGAAAAGTTTCGGAAATAGTCTGGCAAAGGAGACAAAAGGGAATTTCCATGGACGAAATATAGGGTAAGAAATAAACGAAGTCACTTTTTCGGAAGGTCGACGTCCATATTTGAAACAGGAGGAGCTGGAGAAGATAAACGTCGGATCTATATTATAGGAACATGCTTTATGTACACGAGGAATCTGTCCCATGTGGACAGAGGAAGGAATTTTTGTCCTTTTTGTAACGCAGAACCCCTCCGATTTTCTCGGGTAAAACTTTTAGTATGTAGAGTGCGTCTCAAGGGTTCTGTAGGAACAGAAACTTTGCCGGTTTCTCCCTAAACAATTGATACATCGGAAGGGAAGCTACCCTCTTTTTAAACTTTCCTTTAATACGACTGACCGCGTTCATGGCACGCCGTGGAAAATACTGTGAATCACTGGAGCTGTCGATTCTAGAAGGGAGAGAAAAATGGCGGGCATATTTCGACTGTAAATCCTTATGGTGATGCGTTTCTCGAACCTCTAAATTGATATTTATTTTCAATCTCCATCTTGCAGAATTTTCTGCAAACACGTAGACGACTGATTTTTATTGCTACAATCTGAATGCTGGTTACTCTATGATAGTTTTTCATTGAATTATAAGAGAGATGTTATAAACTTTATGCGCGTGGAACAGCGAGCATCGATGTCCTAGTTTGTGTTATGATAAAAAAATCAGTCGCTCGGAATTAATTTGTTAAGGGGGTTGATTCTGTCCGAGGGGTTAGTGTTATTTGTGTAATTTTTCGTGCTAATTTTAGACGCTCTCGGGTTTATATACTACGCGTAGTTCGAAAATAAATAATAAAATAACACTGGAAACGAAGTCAGTATTAAAATACTATACAAGATGAACGAATGGAAATTAAACAAATGCTTTAGTTCCATTTAGGTAGAATCTTTTAATCTTCCTGCGTTAATTTTGTTAAACGAAAAGAAAATGTGATTGAAATATTGTTATAGAATAATAATAACTTCTCAGCATCGAAGTGACAATCTGCTGGAAAAGAATTAGCAGGGAGTTGTTAATCAAAATCCAAGACAGAGTCGACGAATTGAAAATTAACGATTTAGCGAAAGGATTAAAAAGTATTTAAAGCACTCGGATGAATTTAGACTTAATATGCTGCGTTTGAAATGCGATTGAATCGCACATTGAAAAGTTAATGGCCGACGCATTACATTTTGCCGATTTGCAGCCGCGCGTCGAGATATCTATTTGCGTAGCCCGAAATTCAGCGAAATCCCAGTCTATTACACAGCCAGCTAAGCGTTAATCGTCAACTGGCACGCCGAAGCTAATTAATACATTGAAAAGATAAAGCCGACCGCGTAGATATCAATGACGAACAGCCAACAGGCAAATTATTCTCGGCTCGTAGCCAGTCTGCTGCGCCCCAAAACGGAGCTCCTGCCACGTAAACAAATACGCTAATGCCCTTTGAATTCCAATTAACGCGCGCTGGTAAATTTCACTTCGGCCGAGCAACTCCACCCTCGCGCACTACCCTCTTTTCCTCTTTCGAACCCTCGGCGTCGTAGAAAATCGTTCCGTCGATCGCTAAATGGGCGCAAAGCGGAACAAAACGAAGCTTATTCCTTGTCTCTTTCGAACAAGTAACACTTTCCCCTACGCCTTCCAAGCTTAGGCCACCGCCATTATACAGGACGTTCCAAAAATATTCAAATTCTTTGAAAGAAAAGATTCTTTCTACCTTGTATCAAATTAACTTTGTCCCAAAAATGTTCCCAAGGGAAGATTCCTGAGATTATTCTAACTAATTTTGTCCTGTGCGAAAATGTCGTCCGCGGTTTCGTTTTTGAGTTATTAACGAAAAACACGGACCAACGAACGCAACATTTACAATGAATCACTTTAATATTCGGACACTATACAATTTTCACTTTGCCGCATTGTAATTTTTGTTCACGATGAAGAACAAAAAAATTAATTCTAAATTACATTACTGTATAGGGTCTAGTTAATAAAAGCATAATTTTTATTTATATAATTACTAACGTTTACTAAGTATTCTATTTTAAACGAAACAATGTCTAGTTTTAACGTGACAATAATATTCGGACACCTCGGAATGTAACAATTTGCGTGAGCTAATGTGATATTTAATGCAGTTGTGATGTCTGTTGATGACGAATTAGAACAACTGCAAGAACATCTAAAGAAATGTTAAAAGAACGACTGAAAGAGGAATAGAATAATATTAACACATAATATTTGAAAAAAACAATTTGCAATATGCCTGAACCATTAAAAGAGGTAATTCGCCAAGAAGCATATCCTACACGATATTGAATTACTTTTCGTTTGTAAAAATTAGTACAAAAACTATGAGTTTCAAAAAGTGTCCGAATATTATCGTAACGTTAAAACCAGACATTGTTTCGTTTAAAATAGAATATTTAATAAACGCTAGTAATTATATCAATAAAATTTATACTTTTATTAACTAGACATTATGTAGGAATGTAATTTAGAATTAATTTGTTTTTCCTTCATCGTGAACAAAATTACAATGCGACAAAGGAAACATTTTATAGTGTCCGAATATTAAAGTTACTCACTGTATAACTCGAACAATCGTAAAATAGAAAATCTGCAAAAGCTCGACCAGCTGTGGTAGGTTCGGTGTTAAATGGCTTAGCGCGCGACAAGGCGGATCCAGATTGCGCGGAAAGATTCGCGGTTTGGTAATGAGTCGGTCAAGTTGCCGAGCGAATTAACAGCCGGGTGGTTCGCAAAGTGTTGCTTAACTTTCGCTTCGAGCGAGCGGCTATCGCGATGAAAAATAAAGTTTCACGCGACAACGACAGGCAGCCACCGTAATGGCTGGTCGCGGAGTGCAACGGCGACAAAACAGGGGGTGAGTTATCGTGACGCATTGCCGGCTGCATTCGAACGCACGTGGCCGCGTCACCGTTATCAGTGGCAATCAGGCCGCGGGGCTGTATCAGTGCCGTCGGCACCGCTTATCGTCGCCGACGCCAAGCGTCGAATCGGCACGCGTTATAAATTGTCCTCCTCGCGCAATTCTGCCGGCCAGCCCGGACGAAAAACTAGTTCCCTTCGGTAATTTGCGCAACGCGAAACGACCACAAGCAAATAACCGGGCCGAGATACGCGAACAAACGATATAATGACAAGACAAATTGCGCCCGTAGCTGTCCTTCTCCGAGGGATTTTTTTTTCAATTTCGAGCGCCGCGGCCTACGTCGAACTGGGACGATCGTTATGCTCTCTTAGACTTGCTTTTGATTACTGTCATTTCGTGACCGTGGCGGATTAACCCCTTGACTCGTGATTCGT
>CM052096.1:5888710-5909315 GCA_028453745.1 Agapostemon virescens | reverse complement strand
GCAGGCAATAGATAGTCCACGAAAATTCTTGCATCGAGTAGCGGCCTTTGATGAAACAGCCGTTGACTAGTCGACGAACATTTTTGTAGTAGCAAACTTTTGATGCAACAGGCACTGGATAGTCCATGAATACCTTTTATACAAAGTGGCAAAACTTTGATGCAACGAGCACTGGCTAGTTCACGAATATCCCTTGTGTCGAGTGGCGATCCTTTGACACAGGCACTAGATAGTCCACAAACATCCTTCTATCTAGTGGCAATTTTTTTTTGTGGAGTTGACATTCGTGGCTAAACTTTGATGCAACAGGCTAGTCCACAAACAAGCCAGTAGTGATTCTTTTTGATGAAGATGACAACATTGGCTAGTCCACAAACATCGTTATATCTCTAGTAACTATTCGTTTCGATGAAGTTGACCTTGGCTAGATCACCAATATATCTCTTACACCTACTGGCGATTCTATTCGATGAAGTTGACTTTGGCTAGTCCACGAGTAGCCCTTACACCTAGCAACAAACTTTCAACACTTTAACTGCCGAACTAACAGCCTAAAAAATTCCACAAAATCAAAGTAATTTATTTAACGCAGCAACAATCGAAAACTTAAAACGTCTGACACATAGTTATCCTTCAACCTTCTTGCAGTCTCCAGATACGAACTAAATTGAATGCAACGAACATATCAGCGTAGAAATTTATTTTTAAACATGGACGAATAATTCTGTCACCCACATATGGGTGACATGGCAGTCAAAGTGTTAAAGTAAAAGGAGTTGGCTATCCTCAAGAATCAAACTATGGTGCCCAAACAACGTATTACATTTCTCGTCACACAAATTTCCAATGAAACAGCGGCGCCAATTCGCATCGCGAAACCTGAAAAGAAGTTGTCCTCCATTATTGGCTGTTCGGCGACGTAGTGAAAGCGTTCGAACGTAACCAAGAAAATTAGTGGCGAGCAGTCGGCGGTGAGTATTCCGGAGTATCCGTGGATCGCGGGTATCCGGGTAAACAGACCGCGGGACTCGGGTTCTCCGATCGTCCGCAAAAAGATCCGAGTCTCGCAGCGACTCGGTGCTCTGGTCGGAGAAGGCAATAACGAAGGGCAGGCGAGGAATGGAAAAAAGAAGAGGGAAACGAGCAGGAAAGACAATGAAAGATAGGAATGGAGAGCGTGTAGCAGGCGAGTCAGTCAAAGTCAACGACCCACGTGCCGCGAGAGAGAAGCTGGCCCGACGTGGGCAGAGACTAATGGGAAGATATATACCGGCGGCCGAACGTGGATGGATAGACGTAGGTATTACCGGCGTCAGTATCATCTGGCACATCGCACGCTATGCCGAGCAAACCAACGTTCAGAGAGCGTGGGCGTCGCTCGTTTCGCTTCCATAAAATAACCTTCGAAGGATCGCGGTCCGAATATTTCTAAGGTTCGACGGCGTGGGCATACATCGCCAACCCTGGAGGACTGTATTACCAACGTTGATCTCGGTTTCTCTCTTCTCTCCTGTTACCTTAACACTGACAATGAAACGCGCAAGCATTGCCGGCAATGCGCCCGAGCAAACTCGGCCCGAGAATGTGGGAGACAAGTTACCAAGTCGTTAATGTTTTACGAGCGCCTCGCGCGTTTGCCATCCAGCTACATTCTAATCGATTCCATACTCGGACCGAGGGATTCGTGCACTAACTGCTGGAATTAGAAGCCATTTTTCTTCGGGTTCTATAGTTTGATGCTTCCCGAAAATTTGAACGGTCGAGGCGAGTCGTATCGGAGGCGGAAAGCGTCTAAATTGGCGTGCGAAGTTTCTGCGACTACTATGGTGGGCTAGCTATGTCCAATGAGCGACGGTACCAAAAGGGATAATGGATGCGGGACTGGATGCGAGGATAACGACCTGGGGAGAACCTAGGGCAAGGTGGCAAGACAGTGTTTGATAGACAGATGCAAGAAGAATTGGAAAACCCAAGAAAGAAGAAATGTTTTATTTCTAAATTTTTTGAGTTGTTTTATAGGAGTTGAAGGGTTGACACAATGCCTGACACGATGAATACACTGAATGCATTGACTAACTAACAATAAGGATCGAATAAATTTCAATTGAAAAGCTAAGTTCAATTTACAATTTTAACTTCTTACAATCATGAATTAAAATTGCAGAATCGTCGAATCTGTGACTGAAAGTTAGTTTTGCACTTTAAACATCTGTCGCAAGAAAACGAAAGCGTATATTTGAAAATGGAATTTACCACAGTACAATAAATTCTCTATCACGCGATTACAATTTTATTTAAATTTTACGACTATAGAAAAATCGACTTTTGATCGTCGTGACGTGGTTTCGTCTTACCGAGCACCGTTATAATGAACTCTATTAGGTTTTCCGAAACGGATTCGTTACAGAGCCGCCGCGACAGCTACTGCAGGCACATTATGCGCAACGAGTGCTTTTTAGAGGCCGATGTAAAACTGCTTTGGCCGCAAAGATGGTTCGCTAAGTGGCCGGTTTGCGGTCGGCTTGTCACAAGACCGTGGTCGATTAGCACCCCGGTGTCTTTTAGTATCGCGTGGGCGGCGTATTTTTCTGCAAAACCGGGATGGAAAGATCCGTTTAGTGGGTGGCATCCGACGGGGGAACAACGTGCCGCCTTATTTAATCCGCGAATCGAATTGGTTGCTGGCTACCGGTAAAAAATTTCTTCACCGCAATTCTCTTTCTCTTCTCTTTCACACCGCTGCGTCGCGAAATCCTTGCTTAGGCACTTCGGTGTATTATCGCTTTCGTGTCAAATTAACCACGTGGAAACGTGGGCCGTTCACATGGTTTTCCAAAAATGTTCCCAAGCAAATATTCCTGAGATTATTCTAACACTCTGCTTTGCGAAAATCTTTTCAGAGTCCTAGCCCGAAATAATCTGTCTCGGCTAGGTTATAGTGTTCGCAATAAAGCAATCGACTTCGCGTTATTAATAGGCTAAAATACGAACAGTTGAAGCAATAGCAAGCTGATGTTGCGAAATCAACAGATACCGTCCCATTTTGCTTTTCCTATGCTGTCCGGATCGCGCCCCGGTGCTTATTTGCACGTAAATAATTTATTGAAACCGTTTAATCACTTCCTGGAACATCAATTATACACCGGCGGCGCAAATTGTGCCTCTCTGTTGCAACGTGTCTCTGCTTTCCATTGCCAGCTGTTTAGCGAACGGTGTGGGCTTAATTGTTACTTAAATTGTTTCCCTTGTGCCTGCTTAAAATTATGATCAGCGAAAATATCGGCGTTGCCGGGTAATTTAGGTGCGACGTGTTCCAGGTATCGTTGGCAGCCATTGATGTGGGCTGAATTGTGTTTGAATTATAGTCATTGTGGCTGTTTCGAGTTAAAGTCGCGAAGAGGAAGATTGGCGATGTTGAGTAACTTGGTTGGTGGGTATTAACGTCTCGTTCAATGTTATTGAGTTGTTTATGTGGGATTAATTGGTGTTTGAGAGGTGCTGTTAGAGACTTTAAAATGTAATTAGTAGATGAGGATGTAGTTGTTACTGATTGTAACATGCTTGCGTTGCAGTGGCAATTATTCGATAATTTGTGTTGAATTTAATTGCATCTTATTGTAGTCTCCTTGATTATCATTGAGCAGTTTATGTGAATTTAATTAATACAGAAATGGTCCTGTCTGTGGCTGGTTAAAATAAAAACTGCAAATAGGAATGCTAATGTTGCTGGATAAATTAGAAGTAACATATAAAAATAGTAATCAAAAATATTATTATTCTTGAGAAATATAATTATATCTAATTCGAGCTTCATCAATTATTATTGAACAGTTCATGTGAATTTAATTGTTCTTTAAATTGTCCACTAATGGTAATTCAAAATACAAATAATAAATGAAACTGTTTTTGGATAAAAATGTTTCTGAGTCATTTACTTGCAATATACAAACATAGTAAGTGAAGATATAGTCATGTGAATTTAATTATTTCCTGTGTCGCAGTTCAAGATGAAGAAAATAAACGAAGATATCGTTGAGTGAAAATGTGTCTGAGTCATTTCCTCGCAATATATAAAATAAAATAAGTAAAAATAGTGTTGATGTAAAATAAATTAATGATATCCTGTCCGTATCTTCGTGACTGTTATCGAGTAATCAATAAGAACCCGATTGCTACCTAAGTTCTACTTTTTACAGATATGAAAACTAGCAATACACTCTAAGATGGTTATTAAGTAATTTTTAAGTACCAGAGTGTTTTTTTTTTTTAAATTGGTAACATTTCTACGTGATCGACGGTAATGATGGAGTTCTGCGAAAGAAAGGAAGTGATTCGGCATTCTTCGTGGAGCGAGACCAGTTCACACAGTTGCAAAGTAACGGTAGCAACGCTAATTCGTCTCAGTAGCTACTCAGCCACTGCAACAACCAAGAACCGTTGGCGCATTCCTGCATCAAGCTGGACGGGTTTCGACATTTCTAAACGTCTGCAACCTTGTTGCAATTACAACCGTCTTCTGTCGACGGCGTTTACGAAGAAAATTCCTACGTTCGAACGCGAGCAAATTATCCTTTTTATGAAACACTACTTCTCCGACAAGAGTAAAAACATTTCTACAGTCCTTGATTCTTTGTCATTCAGAAAATAAAATCAACCAAAAAATTATATCATATATACATTAATACTCAACCTATCATTTGGTAAAATAATGCCAATATATTAACATGTGACTAGAAAATTACACGGTCCCATAGAGGGTTAAACTAACGCGAACCTGTGGTTGTGAATGACCAATTAATCGTTAGAAGCAATAAAAAATAAAAGACCAGGTACCAGCGAGAAATAATTTACACAAAAATTTCCAAGGCTAGTAGAAGAGTATAGAAACGTCGGTAGCCCAGGATAAATGTTCCCTGCAAGGTACTATGATCGATCCCAACGAACCTAGCCGATCTCTAAGCCGCCGCATTGCCAAAAATACTGCCGATCCGTTCACCCAATTAGCCGCTCGTTTTTGCGTTGACCCATGGCCCGTTCGAGCGTGTCTTCCGCTCAGAAAATAAAGGAAAGCACCGGTGTGTTCGGGAGCAGTGGAACACGATCCCGGTACAAGGATTCGTGGATGTTCGAATCGCGTCGTCCGGATGACATCGTCCGGCCTGTGGTCGTGTTCCGGGAGAGCATAATTGAGTGACCGGTCGGGTACATAAAGTAACGCGGCGCGACGCCGTAAACATAAGGGGGCCCCCTTAGAAAACCGCTTTAATTGCCCGGCCGATTATAAATGCTTTTTGCGGGCCGATCGGTATCGGTTCCGGCTACCGGCGTGTCTCTCTCTCCGTAGGTGAGGTGTGAACTCAAGATAATATGGTAATACCCGCTGCTGCGATATCTTTACGGCGATAAGCTCACGGGGAAAAAGAGAGGGGATTTCGTGATGGGGGGTGCGAGACGGAGAAACCTGGAGAACGTAAACTGGAGAGAGACAGGGATTCAGCGAATCACTGAGCGAATCAACGAGTAAGAAAAAGAGAGTGACAGAGAGAATGTGCGTGTATGTATGAGAGTGAAAGAGAGCGAATTACTGGGTGAGTGAATGAGTGATAGAAGCAGAGACAGACAGACAGAGAGAAAGAGAGAGTGCTTGAGTAAATGAGTGAATGAGGGAAGAAGAGAGAAAGAGGGAGAGAAAAGGAAAGAGTGAGTGATGGAGAGGGTGAGAAGGAGAGAGAGTGAATAAGTGAGTGAATAAATGAGTGAGAGGGAGAAAGAAATAAGAAGAGAGTGAATAAATGAATGAGAGAGAGGAAGAAATAAGAACAGAGTGAATAAATGAGTGAGAGAGAGGAAGAGAGTAAATAAGTGAGTGAATAAATGAGTGAGAGGGAGAAAGAAATCAGAAGAGAGTGAATAAATGAGTGAGAGAGAGGAAGAGAGTAAATAAGTGAGTGAATAAATGAGTGAGAGAGAGGAAGAGAGTAAATAAGTGAGTGAATAAATGAGTGAGAGAGAGGAAGAGAGTAAATAAGGGAGTGAATAAATGAGTGAGAGAGAAAGAAAGAAGAAGAGAGTAAATAAATGAGTGAGAGAGAGGAAGAGAGTAAATAAGTGAGTGAATAAATGAGTGAGAGGGAGAAAGAAATAAGAAGAGAGTGAATAAATGAGTGAGAGAGAGAGAGTAAGAGAGAAGAGAGTGAATAAATGAGTGAGAGAGAGAGTAAGAGAGAAGAGAGTGAATAAATGAGTGAATAAATGAGTGTGAAAGAAAAAGAGAGGGAAAGAAAAGCAAGAACGCGATACCACGCGCACAGGAGCCGCATCGTCGTTAATTGTTAATGTTGCACGCAGACTCTTTTCTTTAAGCGCTTGCAAGGGACGGGTTCGTGTATCGCGCTCGCAGATGTATAACGCGTTAATGAAATTCTTATCGGCTCGATTATCGCGTTTAATCCACCCGGCGGCACCATGTGCTCTCTTTTGCTTTACGGCGACGCGAACTTGCACAACCTGGGATCGACTCGACGCGATAATAAGCCGGTTAGGCGATGCTGCTGATTTGCACAGGCTAATCGTCGGTTCGCAAGGTGAATTCATGGAGACGGAAAAACTGATTGAGTTCTAGGATTTAAGGTGATGTCTGGGAAATTTGAGTGACATCCGGACGGTGGTGTTTTTATAAAAGTATGCTTTGCAATATTGCCGAGTGAATTTTGCTTCATAATTGCTTATTTGATTGGTGTATACGACTAGAGTCGTTAGTAATTATTGCCAGTTATTCGATAAGGAATCTTGCACCTTAAACTGTAATCTAGTCAATCTCAAAATGACTACATTAATATTCAGTACCACTAATTTTATACGAATCCTTTACAAATAAAGTAGCGACAGTCGCCGGTGACCAGTGAAACGCTCAACGCGTTAACTTTCCAATAAAATGAGAAGGAAATTAAACAGCGTATAATTGAAATGCATCAAAGCGCAATAAAGTACATTGAACTGTCTAAAGATCCACAATCTAGCCATAGAATATATCCTTCTTTCTCCTGAGAGTATTAGCTTAGAATATTCGAATATATTAGAAACTGGCAGAGTACACGATTTGCGTCAATCTAAACAGCTTAGCCAATATAATAATAAATTTATTAACACTAAACTTTGTAGACGATCACGTGTTAAAAATGCCGTACCCGATGGGTTCCCGAAGCTTTTATTCCCTTGTCCAGTTTGCTTAGGCCTCGCAGTTAATAAGTGCATAAAATCCGCTGTCTACTTTCGAGCAATATTTACGTTGCGGGCACAATGATTTATGAAGCTGGAACCGGTTGCATTTCAATACAACAGTTTAGTTTCCTATTAACTAAACGCTTTCGCACGGAAAATAATGGGAAGATTTATTAGCATCGGGAAAACACGTGGACACGTTTAAAAAAGTGCGTCCGCGGAAAGCACACGGGTCGAAACGCCGTAACGTTTTCTCCCATCATTTTTCCTGTCTGCGCGACGGTAAGATTTATAACCCATCCCCGTTGCGTGAATTACCTTGTGTACATTGTGTACGTGATAGCATGCTAATCATATTATTCTTTCGTTTACGTTGCGCGTGTTTGCGAATGTTATTTTCTGGCCGCTCGCCCGCTCGTGCTACACCGACTAAATTAGTTCGCACAATAGAACTTCGTACGTCATACTTTCACGTTACGTAAAGGTCGTTCCACGGCTAATTAATTAAATTTTGCGATAATCAAGCGATAGATCATGTTGCACACGCCACATTAGGGGGAGTTTAAGTCATCGTTTTGCTGGTCTCGAATTTTTTTAGAAAATACAGAGCTTACCACTTTTGTATATTTTCTGAAAACTCGTAGCTGTACGAGTATTTGTTAATAGTCGTTCCACGGCCAATTAATTAAAATTTGTCATAATCAAGCGATAGATCATGTTGCACACGCCACATTAGGGGGAGTTTAAGTCATCGTTTAGCTGAATTTCAATTTGTTTATAAAATGCAGATACAAATACAAATTTGTATTTCAGAAATTGTTCATCGAATTCACTTAAATTCTTTTCTATCTCACACAGGAAGCCCTGATCGATAACAATTGTATTTTATTATTGAAAAAGTCGCTTGTACACGATTAGCAAATTTGAAGAACAGAATAAGACCTCTCGCACATGGGGCAACAGATTTTATGTGACTGCGAAGTATGCGAATGTGTAAAGCCTAGCAAGATAGGGAGTTTTATTGAAATTTTTAGTACGTGTTTATGGTACTTCCCATGAAATGAAATCGGCCGTAGAAGAAATAAATTCCTGTTGAATTAGAGTGCTAGTCGCATACCTTGTTACAGCACGTTTCCGCGGAAACACGTGGCTTTATTGATTAGCCTTTAATGCTTTGACTTTGACAGTAACATAATGATTCCGAAGAATGTCGGTGCCTACAGATAGCGCTATCTGCAGAACGCCGTTAAGTAGCAACTAATGTTTTTCTATTAGCATGCTTATGCAATTGACGAATGTAGCAGCGCGGAAAGTCAAACAAAAATTGCAAATGCGTCCGGCGTTCGCGGCCGATAACTCGCGCCGGGATCGTTCACGCTAAAATAATGATTTCAGACATTATGTTCGAATATTCGTGTATTTCAACTACACGTGTAGTGACATGGCCCGTGATAAATCTGCATGCCTCCGGATCAAACCACGTTTATTTAGATTAATTATGCGGACAGCATATGCGGTCTTTAGTTACACGTGATTTACAAACTTCCAAGTCAACATCAACGTCGTGCGATCAACGTATGGGTTATGGATCAATGCGTCGAATAAATCACTTGCGAACGGGTCTGACCGTTCCTCGAAAATGAATTCATGGAAAGGCCAGAGTACATTGTAATTTTCAATGAGAACGCTAATTTATGCGCGAAAGAGCATTCGAGGCATAGACTGGCCCAAAATAAAATTCTCCAGAGTAAATTTATTATGAAGTATTAATTTAGAATGAAATAGAGGAACGATTAATTTTTGAAAATGATTCTGGCTCACAAGTTGTGCGCGCGACGACGTAAAACAACGTTCTTCACGAGCTGCAGACACGTCTTGGCAAAGCGGTGAGATCAGTGGTTATTCGAAAGACGGTTCTACGGTTCTCGGAGAGCATAATTCCTCTATGCTGTCTTCCCCGTGACCTCTGCGGTAATAATGAGTCACCTCTTTCCCTTTCTTCGTGGATAGAATCAAGTTAGGATCGACGAAAATAGCATTCGACGAGTTATATTGTGCGACAGGGCGCAGCTCGCTTATTTTCCCCTTCTTTTTCTCCTTTTTTAATACCCCTCTCCCTTCCTCCCTCTCTCGTTGCCATTTGGCGAAACGAACACGCACATCGCGTCTGGAATTCTAATTAATTCCGGATCCACAGGACGATAACTGTTTCTTTTATTGGGAACGTCTGCAGGAACCGTGACTGAGAATAATGTCGTCGTAAGTGCGTCCCTTTAGCGTTAGACCAACATGATCGTCTTCATCTTATGCATCTTTCTACGCTTTCAATGAATTAGTCGATTGATTCGAATCGATCGGTTTCTTTGCGCCGAAGAACATTATTTAAACGATGGTGCACGTTTAGTGTTGATTTTACAAGTGATACTAACTTTGCGAATTTTTTCCTGGGAAACTATTTATGTTATGAAAATAAACTTTCGTGCAATGTATAGGTACATTCTTACACCACAAGCAAATATTTTGTTTAATTGCATTTGTTCAATTATTAGTTTGAGGCACTTGTTTAATTTTATTCGAGTGATTCTTGCATGGCAGCTACGAAACTAAAATATGTTTCCAAATTTTTTCTAAAGGACTATCAATATTAGCAAAGTGAATATTGATTGAACGTACAGTTGCATTTTCGAACTGCAATTTCTATAAATTCTCTACGAAAGATTCGATCAATCTTGACGTTCGTAATTTTCAATCGCAAAGGATAGCCTGCTCCAATAAAACAGGGAGACGAAATTCAGTTTACATATTTCAAGCAATTTAATTAATTCGATCACTCGAGAAGTAACGACATCTCGCTTCGACGAACACGATCCGCAGCGTGGATCTCGTCATCTGGATCTCTCCTGGAGCCAGGTTGCAATCAGTAGCTGATTGACGCTTGACATTGAGCCCCGCAGACAGCGTCTCATCCATTTTCCACGTCGCTCGTCTTTGCGTCAATTCAATAGTCTCCGTTCGGTTCTCAACACCGAATCGATAAAAGATCCTGACTAATTTCGTACTCAGACTACGCGAAGGAATGCCAGATATTCAATTACCTCGGATTTCATTCTTCGCTGCGAATGTTAATCTATTTTTCGCTGTGCACTATTCGCGCCGGTTCATCGTCAATTTGCACCGATTTGTAGAAATTACAGTTTCGCGATTGCTTGAATTGGGTGTAATTGCTCGAGCACACATCTTTATGCTAATTATCAATTAGGACGTTGTTTGTGGGATAAGTAAGAAAAAGTGTTACCGATTATTGTTAACACGCGCCTTCGTTTGCATTCAATCTATTTGCAGAAACAATAAACGCCGAAGTTACCGTTTCAGAGCAAACTGATCGACGAGTGTAAAACGTGCTAAATCTTTTCATTTTGCTAAAATACTCAAAAAGAAAGTGCAGATTTTGATGGTTAGGTGAATGTTACAGCGAATTTCGCCATTTTATTTTATCCTACGTTTAAATTGAATTTTAAATTAAAAAGTTTGCAGGTAATTTTAAACCCCGTAGTAATTTTCCCGAGGAATCCATAAATATAGGTTATTTCACAATAAAAATCCTCGATCCATTAGCAAAAATATATTCGCAATTCACTCTAGTCTAAATTTCAATTAAATTCTAAATTAAAAATGCGAAATGGGATTTTTTTATCGGCAATTAATAATTTTCGCGAGAATTCTATAAATGTCGGTCACTTTGGAATAATAATCTGCAATCCGTTAGCAGAAATGCATTAGTCGGTGGGCGACGCGACGTTTCAATGCAATCGCAAATTAAAAAATTCGGCGTGTGCAATTTCAAACAAATTTATAGTTCCGGTGCGGATAGCGTGAATGTACACCGTGTTCCCGAAAAAAAGCGTATGACTTCTTCCGACAGGGAGTGGTTGTGCGAGACGGATATTTTGCGAAACGTCGGACGCAATCGCCGTTTCGAACTAACTGGCAATTTTCGCTTGCCGTACAATCCGGCAGAAACTCGTCCGTCGATCACGATTGAGTTTACGATCGAACGGTGCTGGCCCTACGGAAACTTTTATAAGTTCATCCATCGGTAAATGCATGCGGGAGTTACGATCGATCAGAGGAATCCCAGACGGTATATTCGACGTGCTTGCGGATGAATAAACCGACAGATTTAAAGGAAAAAGAGGCAGATTAAAGTTCCTGAATGAGGATGGGTACACACGGGTTCGCAGACACTCGCAGACATTCGCAGACTGCAGAAATTGATGGAGAGCGGTATAATGCTAACCGTTCGGGAACTTTCCAACTCGAATTTTTCTTGTCTTATTATTGGACGAATATTTTTCTTGAATATAAAAATATCTATGCAACGGAAAATCAACAATTACAAAACCTATATATGCAGATTAAAAGAAATTTAACAGTTTAAACAATCTTATAATAATTTGTAACTTTGCACTATGTTTCCAGCATTTAAAATAACCGCTTTTCTTTTCTTTTTAATAAAATTGTGTACATACTTTTACTAATTTTAAGCATTGCTGCAATTTTCCTTTACGATTCACCTTTTGCATTGTAAAAAATGACACGTTGTCGTACGTTGCATGAAGTGTTTCTCTTACGTCCGATTATTACCAGTGAACTTGGTGAATATCTAAACACAACTGATTTTCTGAGGCTCGAGACAGTTTAAACAGACTGTAATGTTTGTAAACATACATCACAATCGCATTAAATATCGCACTAGCTCACGCAAATTGTTGCATTCCGAGGTGTCCGAATATTATTGTCACGTTAAAACTAGACATTGTTTCGTTTAAAATAGAATACTTAGTAAACGTTAGTAATTATATAAATAAAAATTATGCTTTTACTAACTAGACATTATGTAGGAATGTATAATGTATAATGAAAATTGTATAATGTCCGAATATTAAAGTGATTCACTGTAGAGATATTTTGCAAGAATGTATAAAAACGAAACGTTGGTTGTAATGTTAAATGAATAAAAATTACATTAATTTTAAAGTATGCTATCTTTTCGTCCCAGAGTACCGTACCACTGTAGATGGTGAAATACTTTCATGGGCCACTGTATCTAGGGTAATTCGAAGCGGTCTGATCGCGGATGGGGAGCATGAAATTTCGATGGTTCGCGATTCGATCATCGTGTACACGAGGCGGCTGCCAAAAAGGAAAAAAGGAGAGAGGCAAATCTTTTGTATGGGAATAGCGCGCGAAGATGACGCACGGGGTTTCGAATGAGAGGTCTTCTTCTTCTTCGGTTGGAAGTGGCCCTCTTCGTCCGGGTGTGTAAACGCGCGTGTCACTGCCACGTGGCAGTTCTGGCTGACCTTGAATAGTCAGCGAAACTCAGCCGGGCTCGATGGAGATGTACGTTCGAACACGCCGAAGCCGGGCTAGAAATGTAAATCATCGGCTTCCACGAATTCGCCGATGCTAATATTATGATAATGAGTGACGAACCTCGCCAGCCATGCCACCGAATGGAGATCGATGAATGCGAACACGTTCGAGTTACGGATATTATGCGCGGTTTTCTATTTCCCTCTGCGGATTTCCATCGTGGCCGCGATTAATCACCGTGGAACGTGACAAATGTCTCCGGAAGAATTTTCCCGCCACAATGGCGGAGCGGTTCTTTTATTGTCAATCGTTCGTCGTTTTTTAACTGGCGGACAGGAGAAGAACATTTACCGTTCCGGCATTTCTGTGGGGAACCAGCAGTATTTTATGCGGAGACGTGTTCGCTTGGCGCTTCTTGCAAGATGTAGTTTCGAACGTGAGAAATGGCACGAGGATTTTTCGGGAGAAGTAAAAAATTGTCTGCGTTGATCGCACGAGATAGGAGACGCGTAAAAATATCTTTCTTATCTTTGCTGTTCTTGCTTGCTTTCGCACGGAATCTCTGAAACTCGTGATTTTGGTTGATAATTGAAGAGATCGGTAATGTGATTGATTTAATTAACTCTGGGGAATATGTCGGGAGCAAAATGAACATGAAAAAGTATTAGAAGTCTGTGATACTATAAAGCGTTGCAACTTACTTGTTTCTAAGGCAATCATCTGAAGATTACATTTTGGGTTACGAATTAATAAACAAAGCGAATGGGTCTGGCAAACCCTGAGAAGTATATCAAGACTCTATCGAACACAAAAAGATATTAAAAATTGGAAAAACAAATCTGTGATACGATAAAGGGTTGCAAACTCTACCCTCAATGAATCAATGTCCCATTCTACTTGGTCCTAATGGATCCTCCATAAAACGCTTGTTCGGTTCAGAATTCCTTAAATAAACAAACGGAATGGGTCGAACAGATGTTGTGGAATACACCAGTACTAAAACGAGCATAGACAGCATTACAAACTGGAAAAAACATCTCCATAAAATGATAAACCGTGGCAAAGGCTGTCTCAATAATTCAACGTCTCAATCCACTAGCTTCCAAAGAGATCCACCGACAAACACATATCTTCTGACGAATCGAACAAATAAACCGAACGATTGGTTCAAACAGACCCTGAGAAGCACAGCAGGATTAAAACGAAACTAAAAACATTTCAGAAAACAGCAACTCCACGATAAAATGTGGCATAACGTTATCGCTTCGGCATATCAAAACGGCACCCGTTCCACTTTCCCCTAAAGGCAACTTAACAATTAAAAGACTAAACAAAGCGAATGCGAGTCGCTTGAAGAGAGCGAGGTTAAACCGAAAGACTATTAAAAACAGGGCAGGGGAGAACGACTCTCCGCAATATGGAAGATTACAGGATCCTCTATCTCCGACGATCAACGAAACCGTTCCAAGTGTACGAACGAGCCGGTAATAAATTTGCCAGAAGTGTATCAATTCGTGCATTCGTTTGGCCCGTTCCGGAGAGGGATTCCTCGGCTCTGTTGTGCCGATTCTCATGAAAATTCAAGGAATCCTTGACCCAACTGTGTTCCGTGTCCGTGTCCGTGAGGCCTCTCCCGCTGGTTGCATCGTCCCTGGTTCGCCACACGGTTTAACCTCCAGACGGAGCACGGTGTGTCGTGTCTATCAGATGGTTGTGCTGGTCCGCTGGCTCGGCAATGTCAGTACCCACGACGACCAAATGTGCCTGCTTCTTCGTGTATCCCGTCCGTACTCGTTCACGGTCTGATTCTCCCCGGACGGCGATTCGTTTCCCACATTTTTATTCCCTCGATTTCGCCGGAGAGTCCTCCTCCTCCTCTTCCTCCTCCTTCGACTCCCAACTCCTCCGCAGGCCTTCTTTCTTTCTTCGTCTTTCTTCTTCTTTCTTTCTCGGTTCGAGCCGACCCGGCCCGACCCGACCCGCGAATTTATCATCGCCCGGATAGGAGACCGGAATTTCTTTACCCGTGAATTTTATCGCCCGAAATTCATTTTCGGCCGAGGGCGACGGCCAGACCGTGGCGACATCCGGTCTGAGAGAACCACGGTACCGTTTCAACGTTGCCATAGGCGGTCCTCGAGTCTTGAATTATCAGATGTTGCCACTGTCAGGAAATTTTTAAGTTTGATAAGGATTTATAGGGTTTTTCGGGGATCGAGGAGTGCCTGCTGTCGGCGATCCAAAAAGACGTGATTTTTGAGAGCGTTTCTTAAGAACGGTAATGAAGATTATTTTTTAACGAGTTGCTTGTTTCAATGTGAGTATATTGTAGAATCAGTGGGGATATTTATGTTGCGAAGTATTAAGAAGTACTTAAGTGACAAATATATTAGTCTTGAGAAGTCGTGCGTGAGTTAGATTTAGGAAGAACGTGATATTTGGGAATGTCTGCTCCAAAATAGGGACTTGTACTTTTCAAAAAGTGCTTCCTTTAAAAACATCGGTATCATAAAATTGATAGGAATATCTTTGCTAGATATTGCTAAATCAAGAAACAGAAACAAAGAAGATTGCGACACGAAGCGAAACAAAAATCTCATCGAGCCCGTTCGGTGGGCATGCCGGCGATCGAACCTTCGTTCGCGATACAGGTATTCGTTTCCCATGGAAAGGCAGCCCGTGGCACGCCATCAAATTAATTAATACTTGTCCCGGTGCAGCGCGAAACCGAGACAATGGCGGAGGCCGAATAAATCTTGATCTTTCCGTGGCCGCGGTGGAATTCATAAATCGTTCTGCGGCACACACTGGCTGTTTCTCGACGTTCTCCGGCTACGTGGGCCCCGTAGGCCTTCGCGTATTCGAGCGACTCTTTCGAAAAAAATGATTTCCGAGAACGGGCCTTGGGAGATCTCTCACCGATTGCTGGCCGACTCCCACGCGTCCGAGAAAGAGGGCCTGACGCGTGGCTCGTAACCCATAAACTCCGCGAATCGTTCAAGGTGAAACGGCCGCGAGCACATCATGGCCCGAACACGAGCAGACCTTGCGAGGCTCTGCATCGCTATACCGTGCATAGTATACCCGTACCCTTGACTCCCGACATCAGGGACCCGCATTTTATGTCTGCGATCCGCCACGACTAGCACGAGCCCATCTCTCTCTCAGTTAGCACCGACACGTCGCGACGAAACGCGACGCAATTCAACCTCCAGACGACCCGCCATCACTTGTCGCGAATATATTAACCCCACCCCCTCTTCGGACCCCCCTGATTCTTCCCCGACCCCCCTGAGCCCCCCATGAATCTCGTTGATCCCGTTTTGATAGATCTCGCTTCAAGCGAGCTGCGCAGCTTCCAACGACGTTCGCGATTAACACTGAACCTACACTCCGCGACAACAAGATAGCGCGAAAATACACCGTAGGATAGTTTTTCAACCCCTTCGAAATTCTGCAATCGCTATGTGCAATTTTATTTTCTACAATTCGGTTCCTCAAATGGTTAGTATGTCGATACTTTAGCATTTTCGTTTTTGACAAGACTATGACATTAAATAATTTAAATGTTTTTAGTATACTTGCAATGTATTATATGAATTTTGTCAGCTCAGTTCTGTTAAAAATATTGTTTGAATTGCCCGCGAACTAGGACGCTCTGTACAATTGCTTCATTAATTGACATGACGTCTGCCCTCCAGTTCCTCTGAAACAAAACATTCTAACGAAGTTTTATTCTTTTCACACATACTTATTGTTCGATCTGAAATTATGAAAAAATTCTTACTGATTGCACAATCAATGTATTTTTAGATGAGCCCCAGATTTTTCGAAAAAGAATTCCCAAATGTCACTTTGATTCTAGATCTAATCTACGAACGATCTTTTAAGGAGACTAAAAGATTGTTACTCGGTTAAATTTTAATGTTTTGCAACAGAAATATTCATACTAATTCAACAATATATATACTTTTCAAAGAGCCTCCTGTTGAACTGGCCAGATCCTCAACAACCTCAAGAAAAATTCTCAAAGATCCCGTCGCCTTCCTCAGATCGTAAACCACGAACGACTCTACAAAGAACTTAGCAGATTGTCACCGAGGCAATTATCAAGGTGTCGCAGCAAAAAAATGGCCGCAAGTAGCACAATCTACGTCCTCTTAAACGAACCATTCGTTAAAGCAGCAGGTCCATTAATTTCCCCTAATAAAAATTCCTAAAGATCGCGTTCATCTCTAATCGTTAAACACGACCGCTCGAGTCATTCTGTCCGAGACCGCGTTGAGAGTAGCGGGTCTCTTGAGACCCGGGGCAGGCTAGACAAGTAAATTAGAGAGTCTGCTGTCTCTCCTGGCTTCTTCCCCGGTTTTTCTCTTTGTAATGTAATTAAGAGTTCGCTCGTTCGGGTCGGTGTTGGTATGTTTTACAAACTCGAGTGCACGCGAGACCGATGCGGGACTTCGATACGCGAAGTCGTGCGTGCTGTGTTAGATGGTGTGTCCGTCGGTTTTTCCGCGAAGCCGTTCATCGGCTCGAAAGCGACCCGTTCCGCATTAATCATGCTACTCTTACGTTAATTTCGCCGCGATAAATCTCCGTCCGCGGCGAACAAAAATGATCGCGCGTACGTGCCCACCCACCCGAGAGAGAAAAGGGTCGTCCTTTCTACCGGCCTTGTTCCCGAGCATTTCCACCATAATAAATTCATTTTTAATCTTTCGGATTCTCGGTTAATATATCAGCGCCGGACCGGCCCGACACGGACCTAACCGCGCGCGTTTATGCTCGCCGAACGAATAAAACCGCCACGCGATGGTCAAAATAATCTTAATGGCGATTATTCGATATGGTAATTCTTTACGATTTTTGGGACACGTTTTAGGTACGATTAATTGATATTTGTATTAATTTTGTGAGATTTTTGTGAGAATTAAATTTTATTAAAGTTTATTTGTCTCTTCAAGTAAGGAGTTAATTAGACTGTGCATCTTTATTCAAAATGAAAATTGTTTGCATGAATTTCAAGACAAGGAAGTTTCATGTAAATGGATCTTTTCTCTTGGTTAACGAAAATTCTTTTCGCGTTTGGATATAAATTTAATTAAAATCCAATTAACACTTCAAGAACATGGTAATTAGACTGTGCATCTTTATGCAAAATGAAAAAAGGTTTGCATCAATTACAAGATAAGAAAGTTTCATAAAAACTGATTTCTTCTCTTGGTTAACGAAAATTCTTTTCGCTCTTGGAGATAAATTTAATTAAAATCCAATTAACACTGCAAGTACATGCTAATCGGACTGTGCATCTTTATGCAAAATAAAAATTGTTTGCATCAATTATAAAAGAAACAAGTTTCATAAAAATTGAATTCTCTTCCTAATAATTGCAATAGAACATCACGACTATAGTGACTAATAAAATACGGAACACAGTATAAAGAATCACAATTGCATAACGATATACAAAAAGCAATTAATATTTGTCCATCAAGCAATTAGAGAGAACGTAGCCAATTACAAATATTGCAGAATGCAGACATACAAAAATTAATTTTTTAAATGATTGCTACAGAGATGGACGAAAAATGTTCTTGCCAGAAATTGAAAATAAAAAATCAAGGGTCTCCCAGTTATTTTAGTTTGAATAAAAGAGTTAACGTGGTGTGCTGATCGAACATTTTTTTGCAGGTCTAACCGCAGCATGAAAACCATCATGGAAGAACCAACGACACCCCCATGGTTAGAAAAAGACGGGAAACTAAAGCGACCACACGGTTCGCCATGGAAAAGGGTAAACGATGCTACTGGACACTCATCGGTCCATGTTTTGAGTTATGACCCAACGACGGTCGATAATCGTTAATTAAAGCCCACTACAATCTGCTATGATTCGTCCCCTTGCCCACAAGCCTGTGGGTCTTGCTCTTTTTGCAACGGACCACTTAATTGATAAGTTTTTTGGTCGTCGCTCGGTTTCGGTCGCCATTTTTGTACAACTTTTTCGAGCTGCGCCATTAAAACTAAAACAAATCCACGAAAAACCTCCACTAAAATCCTCTTGTTTAGATCAGTGGCTTGTTTAAACTTATATGCATTTTGCCACTTGTAAACATATTTTTATTGCGAAATTGTAAGAAATGTCTGAGTGATTATTAGGAATTCTGTTTGGAAATACTGATGGACCTCTTTTTAAATTCTCTTCTAAATTTTTTAGGGGATGTACATAGTTCACGATCTACGTTAAGATTATTATGAACGACATGGGCTAGATTCCAATAGCTTTCTAACTTCGAAAACAAAATCCAAATGAATAAAATCTTGTAATTTTTCTAAGACAATCGTCGCTAGCCAAAATGCCGAGAAGTTTCAGCGTTAAACAAGGCAAACCGAGTGGAACACGGTCGCAGCCTGTTGAATGGAAGCTGGAATCCCCACCGAACATTCGGATTACAGGTCGGGCCCGGTAGTTGATCATCGTGAACTGAAGGCGCAATTTGTATCCTCACGATATGATACCCCGAGCAGGATAAAGCCGAGCATCCTGTTCCAAGGTTGCGAGCGAGTCCTTCGCTGGTGCAGCTGAACAAGCGCGCCCTCTGTCGTCCCGAGATACGATCAAGCCTAAGTACCAGGAGATATACGACCTACGATTGGCATGCACGGAGCGTTACCTACTTACATGCAGGGTCGGTCCTTCTTTTTTCCCTTTGCCGAACCGTCCTAACCAGGCCCTTATGTTCCCTTGTCGAACGCGTTCCTCGTAGCCGCGCTCTGATAAAAAGAGATCAAAACCTGGGACAAGATAAGGTCTTCGTGCCCCCGATCAGCCAAGATACATCCGGGGTACACGGTGTTTGTCCTGTCCGTGTGAAACGGTCCACGAAAATCAATACCGATACCGCACGCCGGATAAAACGATGGGAAACGCCGTAACGAACGATTCTTCCCTCGAAACTTTCCAGCTCTCGCAGATTAACCCCTTCACTGCGGCAGACTTTGAGAACCACCGACCGTACCCAAACGATAGCAATTCAGCCACCACGTACGTCGAAAACGGCGAAATTTTGGGCAGCTTTCCTGTAAAAGTGTATTTCAATAATCGAAAAACTGAATTTCACTACGTTTAAAACTAATAAACTAATAATTTAATATTGGAAATGTCTCTTTTATTCAAATATATATTGGCCACTATTATCTATGACCTTTTGCCATTTTTGGGATAGAGCCATAATCCCATCGGAATAGATCTTCTGTGGTTTATGGGCTAAAAACTTGGTCATATGATTTTCACAGTCCTTTTTTGAATCCAATTTTTTACCATGAAAGTAATTTTGCAGAGAATAAACGATAATCTAATGGTGTAAGGTCTAGACTAGACGGTGGATGCATCAAAATTTCTCAGCCAAGCTCTCTCAATTTTTGCAAAGTCATCAAACTTGTGATGAGTCTACACCTCTTGATTTGCATGAGCGGTGTTTGTGTAGAACTTGTTTTATTAAGTGTAAATGGAATTTATGTATTATTTATTGGCAGATAATTATATGTATATTTCTATGTAGGCGCCCTCGGTCTCAGGCGGCCACAATGAGATAAGCGTCTATAGGCGCCCACAGTAGCCTAGGGGTTGATTTCAATTTTTACGGGTCTACGATGATAACGGATCTGGCGATCGTGCATCCGATGATCGAGGGCACGATTAAGGCGCAGGTGCCTTGTACTCGGCCCTCGTGAATAAACAGAGAGCTCGTGCGAATTTGTATGCAGTGGTGTGAGGAAGGTGAAATTAGAGTAACAGTCTTGTTTGATACATTCGATGCAACACAATAAACCTATATTTTCCACAAAAATATTCCGGTTTCATATTTGCATGCCTGGCAAATACTCGACTGGGATTAAATGTAACAAAAGGTGACTCGAATTGCCGTTTAGTTTTAGTGTTGAAATTAATGCTGCACCTGTGGCCGAATGAAATTAACGTCTCGCATTATAAAGGGAAAAAAACCGA
>CM052096.1:5866005-5883710 GCA_028453745.1 Agapostemon virescens | reverse complement strand
ATCCCTATATTTTAATGTAGGACTCGTTAATTCACTATACCTGTATTTTATACTAAAACTAGTTAATTCACTACCCTTGATACGCGAGGCGCGATACGTTATCCGACCTAATGTGCATCGTGTGTTGCAACGTGCACCGTGTTCGCGACGGTGCACTCTCCATTTTGCGATGACATGTCTTTATAGGGTGTCGACAGTGACTGTTATATGGCTGAATGAATGGTATGCCCTTTTTTAAAATGAGTTAATGAGCTGGTTTTATCCTCTCCTTCATAATTAGCCTCGCCTTTTAATATCTTTAAATCTTTCTCTTTTATTTTGAATTCATTTAAGTGGCTCTTTCTTAATTAAGTAGATTTACTTAAACGTAGCAGATCCTGCAAGCGACGTTTCCACAACCGTAGATGGATTATTTCATGCTCAGACAGAATTTAAATAACGTTTCATAAAAACTTTAAAAATTTACTACATTCAGAGTGTTCATATAAAATTCATAAAAATGCCGTACATTATTTATTTCATGTCCAGATATGTTTTAGATAGTATATTTTAGTTACCTAAACTGTGTGAATATTACTTTAACACTAAACTCATCGAGCATTGCAAGCAACGGGCACAGCTGTATAAAAATATTACAAACTTCATAGTTTTCAATAATAAAAACGCTGTGTCTGCTTGCTGAACAAATAAAATGCACAAAAAAGACTGTAAAAGAACACATTGGAAGAAGCTCTTTTATTTAACAACCGACGGCATCACGAAGGAGCGAGCAAAAAAGCAACCCTCGACGCTCGTACGTTTCTGCACAAGAATACGGAGTCCTGTTCGAGAATGACACTGTTTGCTGAGAAGGGAAGCTCCGGTTTCGTGACGGCGTGGATCTCGAGCATCGATTCGTCTTTCCCCGATACACAATTTCACGGGGAATCCCTTGATCATCTCGGAGAAGGGTGTGCCAGACCGGGCCGCGACAGGAATATCGCCACGAGGAAGCGACGACCGGGCGTAGAAGAGAATTCAAGTAGACGAGACACTGTTGAAAAAGGTTCGAGAAAAGTTCGAAGGGATTGGACGGCGGAAGGATCGTGACAGACGTGCCGGAGGGATCGAAGAAAGAAAGGAGACAGGTGGGTCGGAGTCCGGGGGGTTGTGCCACGGTGATTTCACGCCCAGGAAAGCCGTGCAAGTCGTCGTTCGGTTGGAACCTGGCCAAATGCACTTAACGTTCTATCAGACCCCCCAGAAGAACACCTTACATCGCCGGCATCGGTGGATCGCGAACTTTTTTCATACCGCCACGTTTCAACCGGCTACCTACACGCCGAGACGACACCTGATCCGCAGACGGAGGAATTTCATTCGAGAATCGAATCTGTCGATCGCCTGATCGGGGTAGATTATGTTTGGACGGTCACTGTCATCCGGGGATGACAAAAATGTCCGGCGAATTGAGAGAAATGTTTCTTGTACCACAACGAAGTACTGGTTGATACTGTCATAGGGAGGTGGGGTTAACTTAAAGATTTTAAGCTTCGTAGTGAAGGAAGAAATTTCAAAATTGGCAATTGAAACTTCTGAACTTAAGTTACCCCTAATATCGCTACCCTAAGATTCTTCAACGCTGACCAACAGAAACTGCTAGATCTATTGGGTTGTTCGGAAAGTAATTTCGTTTTTTCCCGAAAGAGGATTCAATTGTATTTTTGTGCACCCAACTTCACACTTAAGCCGCATAATCATTATATGTTTTGAGAGCTGATATAGCAAGGCTTGTGTGTGAAAAAGTCCAATTGATTGTACGCAGTAGTTTTTGGTTGGTGCCAAGTGGGTTTTTTGGTTGGTTCTACCAAGATAATGCGAGACCTCATACAAGTTTGGTCACTCGTCAAAAGCTTTTACAGCTTGAATGGGATACAATGCCACACCCACCATATTCTCTAGATCTGGCACCTTCGGATTATTATTTGTTCCAGTCACTGCAAAATTTTTTAGACCGTAAAACCGTCACTTCAAATGAGGAGGCCAAAAACCACCTCGATCAGTTTTTTGCCAGCAAAGGCCAAAAATTTTCTGAGCGTGGAATCATGCTACTACTAGAAAGATGGCAAAAGGTATTGGACCAGAATGGCCAATATAGAATTTAATAAAATATTTGTTCATTGTACGAAAATTGTCTTTCATTTTCACAAAAAAAAAAAAACGAAATTACTTTCCGAACAACCCAATAGATTTCCACAATCGAGAGTTCGCATTTTCCAAACGAGGGTTAGTCGGCAAACGTATCGTCGCGCGCATTTGTTTGTCTTCCCTCGGCCGACACGTAGCCGGCAAACATCTAAATTGTCTAAGTAAACGTCCGGAACAAAAACTGGCTTGTTCTCCGGCCAGTATTATCCGGGGGATGATCAAAGCACGCGTCCGGCTTCCTTCAGGAGCCCTTTTCGGAATGGTTTTATCTGGTCGGTCTGTCGCTGGAATCGGGCAAGCAGCAACAGCGACGGCAGCAACCGTGATCCGTATTTGTCCTGGCTGTTCCTTTACGTGGAAGTGGCTTCCACCAGTCAGCCGGAGGTGGTAATGCACCTCGGTGGTGGCTCGAGGGTGGCCGTTCCGTCGATCTTCTCCGGGGGTGAAAGTGGACGGCTGGCAAAGCTTTTACGAGGGCGTCTCTGTTTTTCTGTTTACGCGGAACGAGAACCGCTCGAAGGAGCCGAGGGTTGCGCAGGATACAACCCCCGTATCTGCTGCGGTAAATACCGAGCTTATCTAGACTCTTCCGAGGACGTTTGTGTTGTTCGCTGCCGTTGATCAGCCACGCGAGACTCCCCTTTCGATGCCGCAGCATCCTCGCCAGTTGTGCACACAACCCTCCCGCAACTTTTGCCTGTCTTTTCCTAACACAAGTTTGTGGCTCTCGCATGACGATTGTTGTCATTCGTGTGAATTCCCACATGCCGCACCATGATCGAATACCTCGGCATCTACCGGCTTCGTGCGCCGCAATTCATTCGTCGTTTGCGAAACGCAAGGAGACGCGTCTCAATTTTACTTTCACATTAACCCTTTGCGGTCGTACGTTTGAATACGAAGATTCGGTGTAAATTTATCTTTCATACGTTTAATAACTAATAATTAATAATATTTAATAACTGCAGATTTGTTCTGCGAGTTAATTTGTTTATTTGAATCTTTGTATGGAATGTTCTCGACAGTTTTAACAGAGCCTCGACAGAGCCCTGAATTTTATAAACGATTTTTAACATCGCCGGAGCTCGAGTGCGGTGCTAAAGGTCGGAAAAATGGCAGCAGCAATGCTTCTAAGCGATATTTAATGTAAAAGCGTCGACGGGGTGCAGTTTTTTTCCGGCAAGTTGCCTCGAATTTAAACTAAACTGCTTCTTTCTTTTACGACCGATTTATTTAACGGGTCTCTGCGAAAATGAGCAGACAAGAAGGACCGACGGATTCTGTTATGGATATTGCCTGGAGCGGGGCTCGAGTCGAGCGTAAAAACCTCTTTGGATAAAGCTCGAGGAGAGAGTGGTGAATGGAACGAGACACTTATAATCTCCTTTCCTCTCTCGCTCTCCTCTCCTCTCTCTCATTCACCTCTCTCACCTCTCGCCAACTCCCCTATCGTTTTAAATCACCGCGCAGCGATTTCCCTTTCCATGGTTTCGTTTCATCTTGATTTTCTGCGTCGCGAAACCGGATAAAACTGATAAGGGAATCGAATTCGTGCGAAAATAAAGGGTCGTTGTTCATCCGAAACGGATATTTGCGAGGCCTTGTGTGCAAACTGATCGCAGGGAATAGGGCGAACACGCCGGACGCAATAATTCTTCTTTCTCGACATTTGCGGCAGAAAGAGAGTTCTACGGAAGACTCGTACAACTCGTGTATTTCTTAAGCTGGTCGATTCACATAATTTTGAAATAGTTAAACGATCATCTGCACTTTCGGAAATTTTATTAAAAATACTGTTATGGAATGCCTCTTCAGTTTGTAAGATCCTACAAATTCTAAAAATTATTTATTTTTTAAGAGAGATAATTAAAAATACTAGTTTAGCTATTGGATGTCTCTCACTGTATCCTATTCAATTGTAAAATTCTTAAAAGAACATCTGTAATTTAGGCAATATGAATAAATATTCTATAATTGCTATAAGGTGTTTCTTCATCCTATTGATTTCTACAAATTCTAAAAATTATTTATTTCCGAGCGACATAATTAAAAATACTAGTGCAGTCATTATGTACCTATCACTGTACCCTATTATAATTATAAAATTCTTAAAAGATCATCTGTACTTTCGGAAATTTTATTAAAAATACTGTTATGGAATGCCTCTTCAGTTTGTAAGATCCTACAAATTCTAAAAATTATTTATTTTTTAAGAGAGATAATTAAAAATACTAGTTTGGCTATTGGATGTCTCTCACTGTATCCTATTCAATTGTAAAATTCTTAAAAGAACATCTGTAATTTAGGCAATTTGAATAAATGTTATATAATTACTATAAGGTGTTTCCTCATCCTATTAATTTCTACAAATTCTAAAAATTATTTATTTCCGAGCGACGTAATTAAAAATACTAGTGTAGTCTGTAGTACACTGTACCCTATTATAATTATAAAATTCTTAAAGATCATTTGCACTTTGGCCAATTCGATTGAAAATACTGTTACAAAGTGCCTCTTCGGTTTATAACATCCTACAAATTCTAAAAATCATTTTATCTTTTTGTATACTTGTTCATTTACTCTTTTCTTTTTGTTGCAGTGCATTTCACTGTGCAGTTCGTGTTTCAATTTTCTCCGGGGAATTTTATCTTGAAAAAAATATATATATACAAAATTACTTTCTACATATATGAACTCTCCACGAAAGCTGCCTTAAAAGCACGCATTTCCAAAATTTTCTAAATTCTCTCTTCGTCGACATTTCCACTATAATTACCATAAAGGTTAATTGTCACTTAAGCTTTCGTTCAAAACGTTCGCAAGAACCGAGCAACGAACGATTCTTCGGTGCGCGAGAGAAACGACGCCCGACCGTAACTCGATTTGCAAGAAACGTTGAACCGTGTCGCGAAAACGGTGGAAAAATCTGCGGAGTTTTGCATAATCCGTGCCGGGTCCGGATATTTGCTGGAAGAAGAGAATCGTATCAATGGTGGTAATTGCGTTATCCCCGGGCATGGGAACGATACTTTTCCATGCCACGATGGAACGAAATGAAATATGCACATAATAATCGCGAACGGGATAGAAGGATCGGCGGCGATGGCGGCTGGCTACGGCGGCAACAGCCGACCGGTGGTAAAATCATGCGCGAATTTCGAACGAACGAGACGAACTGTATATGCAACAGAGCTTCATTCATTATTAATATCGACACGCTGCACACGTGTGCAAAGATACATACGTGATCGCGGTGAGAATGGCACGATCGGCCGGCTCCAAACCGTTGAGAAATGCATCGAACGTACCTGCAACACAAAAGAGAAGAAACGTTAAATATGACTCTATCCTAGGCATTTATAGTGATTCACTTAAACGCGAAATTCAAGTGAAATCTAATTATGTTAATTTGTCCTAGACTTACTGTGAACGGAATTTTCGTACAAATTTCAAGTAAATATGTAAGCATTGATTTTAAGATTACTTTATCGCTAACCAAACATCAGTGAAATAAAACAGTGAATATGCAACGAAAAATGTAGTCTCAATCAGTCTATTAGGTAGAATCAGTAAGCTTCTTCACGGTAGGCAATAGCGCTGTGACACATGTTCATTTAATAAATACTGTTAACTTGTGTGTTTCGAAACTTCCATTTGGGTTGTGCATTGCAGCTTTCAGTCTCCATTATTACAAATTAGATAACAATTTTGCTATGAATGCATTCAATTCCTGTTCTAATATTGATGATATTAAAGTTATACAGTTATATATACAAATATAAAGTTATACGGTTAGACATTAAATTGTACGATGTTAAATAAAATGCAAAGGAATATCGTTACAAACAACAGGAGAATAAAAATCATTGCCGGAGCCATCTATTCTCGTGCAGTTGACAACGTGCGCCAGGATAGCTTAAAATTCACCCCTGCGTTCTTCCAATAATTACTAAGTGACCCAATAGCGTCTATAAATACATCATCTATAAATATGTATAAATAATTTTAATTTCATCTAGTTTCCTTGAAAGTGGCACGCGCCACGCATTTCCGGACCAAGAATAATGAAGAGCGTACACGTGATATTTTAATATTATTATCCAGCGGACCGATGACGATCCGTTTCTCAAATGAGACTCGATTCGTTATCCGAGCGAATATGCACCGTGCGTTGCAGCGCTCGTGCACTGTGCATTTTGCAATGGCGTGTCTTTATAAATGTATATATTGGATAGATGTTTGTCATTAGATGTTGTTTGGTGTCATATATCGGGCAACACTAATCAGATTGCGTCATACTGACCGTTATCAATATTGTTATTTGTTACCTCAGAGACATTATATAATTTAGACGTATACGTTACCTTGTAAAAAATCTAAAATTATTTCATAAAATGTTGATATATTAACCCTTTGCACTCGAATGGCGCCTCTAAGGCGACATTAAAACTTGCCATACCATTATTTAAACAACTTTTACATCGATAGGTTTGCAGTTGAGAAATTGATAAAAATGTTAAAATTCTAAATACTAGTTATAGTAATTAATTTCGTATGAACGAAAGGAAATGAACCATCTACAGTGGAGCTTTTATAGATAAAAATATTCTTTCGATTTTAGAGTGGAGTTGCTTCGAGGGCAAAGGGTTAACATACGACTGGAAAGATACACGGCCCCATAGAGGGTGAAATAAAAATTGGAAGAGCTCGCAGTAAAGGTTTGCAGTTTACACGACTTCCAAGCAATTTTGCTAATAAATTATGCACTCCGCGATCGGTTTATGTCGCGAAGAGTTATTCGCCAGGGAAGATACGCACATTGTATTAACAAACAAACAAAAATGTTCCCGCCGCTCAGGGTATCCGCGTGTAAATTACACATCAAAGAGGCAGATTTACTTATCCCCCGAAAGGTTGTTTAAAGTAAGAGGGAAAACGGAAATATCGTCGAATCGTTTCCACGTGTTGACGTTCCGTAGAAACCAGTTTACGGGATTGCATCGTTCTACGAATCGTTAATTCAAATGTAAAATGACGCAAAACGCTGGATCGACGGCGATCGCTTTTAAAATAGAATCAGCACGTGTTGCCGAGCGATCGAGACATTCTTTCCGCGTGCGTTGTCCAGCAAAATTTTCCGTCTACGTATCTCCTCGTCGCTTCTCAGAAGAATTTTAATTTATCGTTTATTAACGGCGAACGATAACAGATTTTTATTTCTGCGAGCACGTCGAAAAACGTACTTCAATTCCGTACCACTGCGGAAGAACGCGTAGTTGACGAATTGTTCTGTACTATTTGTTCGATTCATTCGTGTTTGATATTAAACATTTTTATAGAAACATTTACCAAGTGCAGTTTAACTTCGACGATTTTATTTTATTAAATTTTGCAAGACTTTGTTATCGAAGTTTTATTAAATGTATTCCAAATGAAATTTTTGCAGCAGAGTCTGAAATGAATGTTTTAATATAGTCCTTTTATTTCTTTGCTTCTTAATTATGGAAAATAGAAAAGTTTTTCCAAAATAATAATTTAAAAAAGCTTCCAATTACATGGTCAATGCTTTCCAAATGAAAATGATATTTTTTAGTGTAAACGAAACAGAATTACAATGTTTTATTCGTTAACAGTAAACATAGCGGAGCTTTTTCATAAAAACAGATTTTTAAACGTGACAGAATTTAATTAATTTGTACTATGCGACGTTGTTGTTGTAACACGTGCTTCGTTAATTATATTCATTCAATAATTTATAAAAGAGATTCTTTTACGTATAATCATGAGCAGATACTTTTATTTATTTATCAATTTATATATTATATGTATTATAGTTTGTGGATATAAGTTTTGGTAGACAGTCTCATTTATTTATTAATATATATCGTATTTATTTTATTTCTTGTATAGAAGGTTCGGTAGATGCTTCCAATTGTTGATGATTTTCTTTTGGTAGATTTACTACGTAATTATTTAGATTTATTATATAATTATCTAGAAAAATAAAGGGGTTGCGAATTGGCCTTAGATCTGTAGGCAAATACCGAGGATCCGAGGGAAAATGTGAAACACGTCAACGTGGATGATGATATAATCGAATCGGCGAGCGTTTGATTAGCGATACAACGATACTCTGCAACGGCGACGTGTACTACGCTCAGCTCCGTGACGTTGAAAGCGTTGCTTTTAGCGTCGCTTTCAACGCTTTTCCCCGTACTGAAGCTGTTCAGTCTCGTTCAAATATTAAAATAAACGAGCGGGAGAAGCGGAAACATGCTCGGGCTTACAAAAGAGATTTTCCACTTTGCCGTGACCTGGCGTTCGGGATGCCACGGAGGGATGGAAAAAAGGGGTTGAAAGGTAGAGGGTGGCAGAAGGTTCGGTGGTGTTCTTTCGTCTGCTTTCGATTCTGGGACAAAATAAATTTGCAGACAGGAAGCTGCGGCTTCGTGTACTCTGACCGATCGACGACAACCCCTTCAAGGGTTGCGAAAGGGGTTGCGAGCGTTCGCCATCACAGCTACTTCTATTTCGCAGCTTCTTACAATCCACGATGCAAATTCATATTTGCTATTGCCTAATTTCCTCTGGGTTTCAACGCGTATTTGTTTGCAAATTTCTAATTCCACAGATTGACAAAACTTTATCTAAAACTATATCATCCACTTGGCAAAAATATCGGTCGAAAAATTCAGTTTCCCAGATTCTTTTCTAAGTCTGGCTACAAATAACTGGACGCATAGTAAGGGTATATTTTAATTCCCGGGTCCATTGGAAGCGAATTACGGCCGTGGCGCGACTTCGAAATTTTGGGGTTGGTGAAAATCGCGAAATGGGAAAAATGGGGTTGATAAAAGGGACCCTCCTAGATTTCCATGAAATGCTAGCCTAAATTTTGAGTACTTTGCTGAAAGAGGAAGGTTTGAGGAAGATTTTGCCGTTGGAATCATGTCGATAGCTCTAATAGTTTGGTCGGGGCACGACTTCAAAGATTGCCAAATATTGCCAATTAATGAAGAGACGTATGCCTACTACTTAAGCATGTCTTTAAACATTACTAGTTAATGTCAGTTTCATCAAAGCGTTGCCATTAGATACAAAGAATACTTCTGGACTAGCCAACGTTTGGTTCATGAAAGGATTGCTGCTTTGTACGAGAATGTTCGTAGGCTAGTCAATGTCTGTTTCATCAAAGGGTAGACATTAAGTACAAGAATGTTCGTGAACTACCCAATGTCTATTCAATCAAAGGGTTTCCACTGGATTGAAGGAATATTCGTGGACTAGCCAAAGATTGCCTCATCAAGGTGTCGCACCTAGAATCAAGGAATATTCGTGAACTAGTATTAGGAGGACCGGAAAGTAATGTCGTCTTTTCTTTTACATATTTTGTAAAACTCCCGAAATGGAACCTTCAAAAGAGTATTAGGGGTTGTATAAACTTGTATTAGGGGGACCGGAAAGTAATGTCGTTTCTGCGCATGTCGACATTCGTTTATCATTTATCAGCTCGCTGTATACTTCAAAGTACACAAAATATGTAAAAGAAAAGACGACACTACTTTCCGGTCCCCATAATAAATACCTGTTTCATCAAAGTTCCCACTACGATTCGCGGACAACATCGAATGCTTGTCGAAGCTTGCGGCGAGCATGCTCTTGGTAAATCACAGTGCTCCGAGTGGTTAGAAAACTCCGATAAAAATGTATACATTAGGTGAGGTTACATAATTTAGTTACGATCGCTTTGACACTTGTAAACAGGGTTCTTCGCAAATCGTTATAACGACGTCAGATAGCTCTCTTCGATTGCCCTCTACTACATTGCTAGATGTTTCGTTAAGTTACCGATGGGCACTGCTTCGAATAAGATATTTTGCATAATTTTCATACAATGCACACATATTTTCATATTTCTATACCCGGTAAATATTCCATCCCAACCGGCAGAATTTGTTCGTCTCGATCGAGTTCGTCGAGGATGAAGAAAGTTCAGGTGCAGCGACGAATCTCGCGCAAAAGCGTGGGAGACCGAGAATTCCGACGCGGAACGTCGCTAATACGCTCTAAATTACGAGGACCGAATCAAATTCACCGAAGCTAACAATATTCCGACGGCTGGCTGGCAGGAAAGCAAAAGGGGCTTCGACTCTCCGAGTGACTCAGCCCGCTTTCTTCCTGCGGCTCTGTCCGGGAGGAAACTCTGGCTTTGAAATACAAGATGCTAATTGCTAAACGGGGATGTACACCAGATTCTAGCCGGCTTATCCCCCTCGCCTCTGGGTTTCCTTCGCCGCGGCCCTTTCTCGTTCTCGTTCTCATTTCCATTCCCATTCCTCTCTCCCGGGCCCCGGCGAACCACTGAATATTCAAACTTCGGCCGTGGAATGAGCGATAAACGCAACATCGACTCTCTCTGTTTCCTCGAGCAGCCGCCGGTGTTAGGGGATGCCTGGGCCGGTCCCGAGAACCCCTATATTCTTTCACGCTTTCAACAACCCTTTAATTCCCGTTCTATTTTTGTCACCGAGACACGATGATCGATTGTTCATTCATATTTTAACGCTCTACCTAACCGAACACTATTAATAACGTTCCGGGGAGGTTTTAACCCTTTCACCCTGCCATGAAACGTCGCTGTTACTTTGTTGCGCTTAGAATGGAATATGTGTATAGGGGACGAATGATATGTTCTCTAATTGTGCTAAAGAGAATTGCTGTCGGTGAAGGCAGGTACGCGAGCAGTTACCCCTAATTGTGCTTGATAATTGGATTGCGAGAAGATTGTGCATCTTTGAACCGAGCAAAAGCTGTTCTCGTTGATTGTGAGTGGCAGGAGGCAGGTAACAATGCATTTCTTCTTTTTAGTTATTTGGATCAAGAGAACATTGCCTGGCAGGAGTTTTGTGGTTTGTTTATTTATTTTTATTATAAATGCATACATTCTATTAGATTTTATTCTAGTTTGGATTTAGCACGTACGAAACAATCTGTTTCTTCTTTTTACTATTGGAATCAAGTGAACATTGCATGCTAGTGTCTGTTATATGTTATATTCGTTTGTGTTCAATTTAGTTCTACTAAAGAATAACATTAAAGTTATTTAAAAGCTAAAACGAAGTTTGCAAAGCCACTTTTAAATGCATAAAATTCACAGTCTACCTACTATACTTATAATGCTTCATATTATGCAACTCTACGCTCGACAAATAACATTAAAGTTATGGCAAAGCGGGAACAGTTTCAAAACCCATCATAAAGAAAATGCATATCTACAATCTAAAATTATTATGAAATGTTTTTGTTCTTCGGTGCTTGTAATTCTCTCGAAAAGTGAAAAAGCAGCGTACGTGATCGACGGCTGTGTCACGTTATTGACTACTATATAAATTGACAATTTCCGGCAGTGGAGCGTTGAAGTGAATCAAAGTATGGCACCGTGGCGTTGATACCTTTCGACCGCTTTCTAATTCACAAAGGTGAAATCTGACGCACAAGCGATACTTGTAGCAATAAAGATCAAAGAGTCAAAGTAATTCACCTTTCATCGAGGCCCCGTCGAAACCATAAAGCGATAGACATCTATGTTCGAGCCGTGGTAACATTGTTGATCACCGGAATGAAAGAGAAGGAATGAATTGTTTCAGACGGTAACCGGTATTAGTTGATAGAAATAGAAATTCGTTGTACAATAAATGGCACGAGTCGCGTACAAGATGCGATTCTTTATTGTCCTGTCGATGGAAAATGCATCCCATAGATTATCTGGAATTGAAAGTGATAGCTCCTAGCTGGCGATAGTCGAGAACTATGAATCGCACGACAGTATTACAGCGAGTAACTTCGGTACTTTATAAATTAAATGCTGCACTTTAATTTAATGCTTCTAAAGTCGTTTGAAGGAAACATAAAATTAATCAAGGCAATTGTTCTTATAATCCTAATGCATTTTATAGATCCTAGCAAGGCTTTGTTTACTTACTATTATTTGTGTAAAGTGATAATAAAATTATACTTTGTAGGAAAGAGTCAAACAATTTTTGGAAAACAAGTTTTGGGGAAAAAAATGTTAGTCAGCCGTTTTGTAGAGTTTTGCAGTTGAAAAATTACTACGAGTTCTGCAGTATATGTACTTTCAATTAAAATTATTGGTTTGGAAAAAGATCTATGCATTTACTCAGAAAAAATTGCTAAAGATCCCTTTTTTTAAAGACTGTTATCTTGTCTGTAGGAAAATCACTTCTGGAAAAGCAATTGTTAACAGGTTATTTTTTAAGACCTAGCAGCATAAAAATTGCTACAAGTTCTACAAAGTATATATTTTGAAATAAGTCAGCTATTTGAGAGAACAGCTTATCAATTTTTCTAAAAAGAAAATTCCTAAAAGTCACATTTCCGAATATTGTTATCTGGTATCGATCAGCGAATAAAAAAATCTTAAAATTAACTCATAATTTATTATTAGAACACTGTAGAAATCTGTCACACCATGAAACACTCCATTGCAAGTCATGCCTATTAAAAAGGAGGTCCATAGGCTCGGGAGAGGTTTTTGGCCAAAGCGACCAAAGAAATAGAAGAATAATTCGCGACGACGATTTTGTCGGTGCAATTCCGAAGGAACGAGGACCGATCGAGGGACTAGAAAATTCGCGTTTCTTTGTAGAGACGGTAAAAGATGGATGGGTTATAAAGTCGAGATTGAATCTCGCGACGAATGAGAGCCGCATTCCACCCGGACGCCAGCTAGTCAGCTTCCTGGTATATTTCAAAGGATTCGCGGCGCGAGGCGACAATAGTGAAAAAAGCTCACGCACACCTTTTGTGCGTCGTGTCTATTATATAATCCCTGGGTATTCAAACAAACCCGGGCAAAGCGAGAGGGAGCCCCGGCACGCCGAAGGAATTGCAAAACACCGATCGTAAGAAAGGGTTCACCGCGGCCGGTTATATTCCCAGCGCGAGAACACGCATCTCGTTAAGTGGGAACAAGCGGCACGAAGAGCTACGTGCGTACCTACAATTCGCCTTACGACCTTCGACGATGAAGCCCTAAACGAGTTAAGGGACAGCCCGCAAAAACCTGACTTTCGCCAATTTTTCCTGAGAACATGCAGCGACTTTTTCCTTCGACGACTCTACCTCTATACCGTAGAACTCATTGCAATTTTTTCCTGCGGAATTTTACAAACAGCTACAGTCGCAGCTCTGCTTTGAAAAGCTATATTCCTGTAGGCAATCAACGTGTGCCTGAAAACCTACGCTGTGTCAAGAGACCATCTTCTAGCTAACAATCTACAAAGACTGAAGTTGAAGGAATTTATTTCTGAAAAATATTGTAGACCCCTTCATTGAGCGACTACCTTCTTCAATTGTTTTCAGTGTAAAATTAATTGCAATAATTTTCCTGCAAATTCAACGTTCTCATGGCAACCTGCAGTATGATCATCATAAGAATTTTCCCTGAAAATATCAGTCAATGTTTTTCTCAAGAAATGCGTCTTACTCGAAAGTGCATATATTCTAGAAGCCGTAGCAATTTTGTCGCTGCAAAAATATTACAAAATGACCGACTAAACAGCTTCTTCCCCAGAAGCGGTTTTTGCCACGGACCGAAGTAAAACAGATGCTCCTTAAAAGCTGAAGCAATTGTGAAATTCTTCATTTCCTTGAATTTGCATTAATTATATTCTCAAAGGAAACGCCTTGGCGCGGTTTGAATGTGTGCACCGCAATTAAATTGCTCTGAAAAATAGAATGTTCGCTAAAATAGGAAACGAGTTTCCTGGAAGGCGGCAATGTAATCGTGTTTGGTACATTATAACTAGGTAACTCTAGAAGATGGAGAACAGTTAGTCCAGAAAATAAAGAAGCTGCGTCTAAAGGCCTCGCGAACAAAGTAGTTAGCTCAATTAGCGTGAGTAGTCATGCGGCGAATGTAGCATCCGGGTTCGAATCCCAGCCCAACAATTCAATCGGCTGATCTTTATCTCTGCCCGTCTAATAGCATTACTTATGTATACATTATATAAGATAATGTAAAAGGTATTTTAGAGAATCTCCACGTAGGTAATTGCTTAATTAGCGCTGAATAAATTTAATGAGATATTCAGATTGAATATCTATAATAATGGTCTGGCTTAAAACCAAGAATGCATATAATATATTCTTAGACGGTTGCTGCCGTGCTTCTTAAATTTCATACCGACTACTTTCATATTCAACGTGTATTTATACTAAGATCATATTAAACTTTTTCATTCAGGAACGTTCATTAGATTTTTTCTTATCTGTCGTCTCAAAGCATTCGAATGGGGAAAATTTACTTGATTACAGTTGCTAATATATTCCAGAGGTGATAACGATCTTATCAACCGCTTTGAAACATTTTAATGCGCATGGCAGTGGCGAGGCACTTAAAAATATTATAAAAACGCATAAAATACAGAGGCAGCTCAGTTTCTGCTGTCTTGGCAATGAATTTCAATCGAAAATTTTGCAGTTGAAGGCAAAAGAGTCAATTTTCTAATTGGAGAGACGAATGGGTACTCCTAACATAAATAAATGTTTCCATCTATACAATCATCGGAATCATCCGTCGACCAACTTTTCGATTGTCAAACGTTGAACGGTACTGTCCATAAATTTTCCAGGCTCGGCCACGGGGCCGAAACGATCAGCTGACGACTTTGTCGCGACGTTTATTCGATGGTAAAGCCATCAGCCTTGTTGTATCACCAGAAGCGGTAGTTTCTGCGATCAGGCAATTTGCTTGCATAATGCGACGCCCACGCGCGGCTCCCACGCACTAGTCTCGGTTGAGAACCTTCATCCGAGTTATACCGGCTATTAACGATAATTTGGTGCGACCTGGTACGTGACCACGATCAAATACTATACCGTACACAGCTGACCCCGCTATAACGCGATAGATTCGTTCCGCGTTGTATCGGAATCGCGTTAAAAGAAACATAGAACTAACGCAAATCAGAAGAATCCTGTAGCAACTTCGAGTTCGTAAATTCGGACACTCGTGCGAATGTTAAATCAGTGCGTCCCAAAAATAAAACCGTAAAGCCCTTTCCAGAATCCTATCCTATGGTGTTCGCAATAAAACAATCGACTTCGCGTCACAAAAGGCTAGAGTACGAACAGCTAAAGGAATAGCAAGGTAATGTTGCGAAGCCAACAGTTACCTTCGCATTTCGCTTTCCCTACGTCTCCCGGATCGCGCCTCGGTGCTTATTTGCACGTAAATAATTTATTGAAACCGTTTAATCGCTTCCTGGGACATCAATTACACGACGCGGATTGTTCCTCTCTGTAGCAACGTGTCTCTGTTTTCCATTTCCGCTTGTTTAGCGAACGGCGTGGGCTCAATTGTTCCTTGAATCGTCTCTCTTGTTCACGTTTAAAATTATGATCAGCACCTTTCAATGTCCTAGCCCGAAATAATCCGTTCCGTTTCAGCTATTATGTTCGCAACGAAGCGATCGACAACGTCTTACAAAAGACTATAGTCCAAAGAGATTTCGTGGCTGCCTCCTACGTTCATCCATGAATTGGACGGATAGACAGTTGGAAGACCTTCTTTTCCCACTGCTACCTTATCCGTCACCGATTCATAAGATATCTACAGTATCTGTCGAGTCCTCTAGCACACTCAGGACGAAACGATCCTCATTCTTCTTACTTCTCAGAGTCTCATTATTTCACCCACCGCTAAACAGCTGAAGCAACGGCGAGCCTCTGTCCCCGGAAATGCCAGGACGTATTTTTTGCACGTTCCTCAATGGTCGTTCATTTGCATAGAGGATAGAGAGCGATCAAAACTGGACGGCGATTTCATTAGTCAATTATGCGAGTAAGAGAAAGAGACTCTGCTGTGAGAACATTTCGCTTGTCAGCGGTGCCGAGAGGTGTTTACAATGCATCGATTGAATTCCAATTCGCGGATCTTTCAGTCGGCGCTTGGAACCTGTACAATGAGTCATTGATAATGCAAACCGGCCAGCAATTCCTGCAACCTGCACGGTTACGGAAGCGGTTAACTGCATTTAACCGGCACCAGAAGCGGACAGTCTTATCGAACGTTGATCGAGATGAAGAAATTAAGCGGAAAACGCTGTTCGAGCCGTGTGCCTCTCCGCTCGTGAAAGTTTCGTTGCCAGCCCACGATGGATAGGTGTATCGAATCGAGCAAGTTGCCAACCTGTAATCACCCCGGTAATAATGCAAATGTTTTTTGCCGACTGGAGAAACGATCTTTCACTTCCTCGCGGCAGCAATTATTGCCTTCGACACGGAACAATTATGTGCCTCGCCGCTTTATTATAGATTACGTCGTTAATCGGTTCGGACGAAGGAAATACTGGATTTACTTCTCCTTCGTTTATATTCTATAATTGGGTTAAGTGCCCTTTGCACTTCGAGCAATCTTAATTCGAGGTATTATTATGGGTGTCCCAAAATTAACGCAAGATTTCAATTTGCCGGCATTTTTGCAGTAAATTTTTGGCAACCCTGAAAAAAGAACAATTTGACAGCTGAGAGTTTAGGAATAGTAAAAATGGAGCGTTATACGATACAACAACGTGTTTTCGTTATTGAACAATATTTCAAAAATAATGAAAGTTTGGCGGCCGCAGTTCGAAAGTTTTATACAAAATATGGTCAAAATAGTGTTTTAAGTGTTTAGTGTTAGTGTTTTTCTACGTCAACAAGCCCACAACCACCCGTGCAGGTGTTGAAAAATTTCGACAAAAGAGCGCGTATGTGCCAGCAAAGCTGTGGAAGCCATTTGCCTGATGTGTTATTCCATAAATAACCCTATCTTATGTACTTTATGAATCAATGAAAAAATAACAATCTAAAGACTAAAAACTGTGTTTTCTATTTGATTCAAACCTTGCGTTAATTTTGGCGACCCTTTATAATATAATTCCTTTCATGCAAATAAAGTTTGTGACAAACTTTTCTGTCGCAAACGCGCGTCTTCGGTTCCACAGGTGTGGATCGATGGTTATCGGTGTGTTCAGAGATGCAGACCTAAACAGACTTTCGGTTGGCAACTCGGTGCATGCTGGGAATTGAGACGAGCAAACCCCCCTCCGCCCCAGTTGCATCGGCGATGCATCGTGCCCCGGTTCCTCTGAAACGAATCTTAATTGGGGATAATTGCGGACTATTGCTGGGAACGCGTTGGGTGGCGAACGGACTCGAAACACTGCAATTATAGAATCACGTTCTTACGCTCGGGTTCCATCACTTTTTCGTGAGCCTGATATTATCCCCATTAATTACGCTTCGCTGGCCGACGCGCCGTTCTTCGATACCGCTCGGGTCTCCCAATCAGAGTTCAGAAACGCGCGAGCTTCGTCTTCAGCTGCAATTAAATTGTTTATCCTCACGGTGGACACCTTCGGCTGCGGTGAGATATCGGTCACTCTTTTTTCTTCTGGGCAATTATTGTCGTATAGCTTCCATTTTTATTTATACCCTCGGAGAGCAGATATATT
>CM052096.1:5847055-5865995 GCA_028453745.1 Agapostemon virescens | reverse complement strand
GGTCGATCATTAACTCCTTAAACTGGGAGAGCAGATATATTGGTTGGCCATTTTCACTGTGCTACGTTGTCTTTGGGGTGTCTGCTATTGCGAACACTGTTGCATATCGTATTTAATGTATTATTGATAAGCAACGTCGTTCTACATTGTTCTTAATGCATTCTTGGAAATGGACATTGTTCTAAATTTTCCTTAATACATTCTCAGCAATCAACATCGTCCTACATTGTTCTAAATGTGTTCTTGATAATAAACAGGATTTTACCATTGCCTTTAATGGGTTGTCGACAGCCAACACTATTCTAGATTGCTTTTAATGTATTTTTAATAATCCACAATATTCCACCAACGTCTTTGATATACTCTTAACAATCAACACTGTTCTACATCGATCATTAACTCCTTAAACTGGGAGAGCAGATATATTGGTTGGCCATTTTCACTGTGCTACGTTGTCTTTAAGGTGTCTGCTATTGCGAACAGTGTTGCGTATCGTATTTAATATATTATTGATAAGCAACGTCGTTCTACATTGTTCTTAATGCATTCTTGGAAATGGACATTGTTCTAAATTGTCCTTAATGCATTCTTGGTAATCAAAATTGTTCTACATTCTTCTTAAAGTATTCTTGATGAGCAACATCGTTCCACATTGTCCTTAATGCATTCTTGATATTCAACATTGTTCTAAATTTTCCTTAATACATTCTCAGCAATCAACATCGTCCTACATTGTTCTAAATGTGTTCTTGATAATAAACAGGATTTTACCATTGCCTTTAATGTGTTGTCGACAGTCAACACTATTCTAGATTGTTTTAATGTATCTTTAATAATCCACAATATTCCACCAACATCTTTGGTGTACTTGTTCTACATTGGCTTTAATATATTTTTTAATAACCAGCATCGTTCTCCAGTCTCCCTAAAGTGTTCTTAACAGTCGACACTGTTCTACATCGTTTTTAATGTATCTTCGACAATGAACACTATTCTATATTATCTTTAAAGTATTTTTCATAATCAACACAACTCTATCATTGCCTCTCATATATTCTGCATAATTAACACTGTTCTACATTGGCTTTAATATATTCTTAATAACCAGCATCGTTCTCCACTCTCCCTAAAGTGTTCTTAACAATCGACACTGTCACGCAATCACAATAATGTCGCATTAATACAATTACGACTACACAACTCGTGTAATTAAAGCGTCAGCCTCGAAAGCAGAATACAAACAATGTAGTACCTCTCTTCTATGATTGTGGCTCGGCTTTCCTGAAGCTAAGACAGTTACGGAGAGAATAGTGTATGCGAACATAAGGGAGATAGAGTGTGGCAGTGAAAATGTGAGAGAAAGGGAGAACGAGAGAGAGAGATAGAGCGTTTGGCGAGTAAAGAAAGAGGGCATCAGAGGGACAGGCTGGTCACACGCGAAGAGATTAGTCGTAAATGCGTTTGTAATCCGGTGTAAATCCTGGCGATTCGTCGTAAGTCCATTAACAGTGCCGCAGAAACACGAGAGGCCCCTCGGTGCAACCGACAGAATACCATTATCAGACCGGTAAACAAGTTTCTCTGGCGTGCTCTCGACGAAATCGAGTTGTCCGACAGATTTCCAGGTATCGCTTTCTGGCTTCACTCCAAATCCTTGCCCACGAGGTGTTCACGGATCCTTGTGGACTGCTATACCTAACCCACGGTTTCAAACGGCCATTGCCGATTGATCGAGTCAGAAGGAGAGTGGTTCGGATCACTTGATGGAGGTTTCGAGATCTGCGTGATCTGCGAATACCGGGACACTAACCTCTCTATCGCTCTGCTAAAGGGATTCCTTTGAATACCGCGGAAAGCTCGAATGCCTCGTTTAACACGCTCCACCACGGTGCAGATAAAATCACTTTCATTCGACGGTCCCAAGTTCGTAGCCCGCCATTTATTCTTTACGCAGCGACGAATTTTTAGGTCGCGTTTCCTCAGCGAGAGGATCTTTGCAAATTTTTTTTTAAAAGCCTGTCAACTTTTTAAAACGAGCCCTTTTCTATTTGGAAACTTATGCTTTCGAGCACCTTCGTGCATTTCTGCTTTTAACCCCTTGCCCTGCAACAACTAGATAAACTGAACATTACTGGTATATTGTCTACCATTTATTCAAATTAATAGACACTAAATGAATTTAATACTGCCGCTACATTGTCTCGAACCTTTTCAAAATGTTAAAAGAAACACCAAATTAATTGAATATTGTTAAAGTGAAAGAAACGTTAGTTGAATTGAATATTACTGGCGCCTTATCAACAACCTATGAAATTAGTTAACCCCTTGCCCTACAACAACTAGTCAGATTCGTGATCAAAATTTCGAACTGGATCTTCTAAACATGTATTTCTTTAATTTTCTTTAAACGGAAATAACAGTTTATTTAATTGATGATTGTATGTACGGTCATTGGAGAATAGCTAGACACGCAGGAACTATAAATTTGTCTTTTCTTTTTGTTGTTCTACGGAGGACAAAGTCTAGTCACTGTTATTGTAAAATAACTCGTAGGCTAAGGGTTTAAATATATTGAGAAGTAGTAGAGCGTCCTTTCAGAATTTTCTGTAAGAAAAGTTCTCTCGCGCGCTCATGGCGCCATCTATACCATTCATTCGTAACTCTCATGCAATCTAAACAATCACCACTCACAGTAATTGTAATTTGTAATTTTTTTAAAAGAAACCTCGTAAACTTTGCAAACCTTTCTCTTTTAATATGAAAGAGCATACATTCAAGTAATCATCCTAATTTTTGCACGCATAGATATTAATAATTTATCGAGATGAGACTACTACCCCATTATTGAATTCTATGAGAAACTAAGAAACGGGACATTCGCGAATTATTTTAAAACAGTCTGCAAATATTTAACATTCTGTCCTATTGTGTAGAAAATGCCACACTTTCAAGCAACTATTATAATTTTTTAAAATAGTGACAATGGGCGAGAATACAGCCAGTACTTTAAAGAACACATTTTAGTGTTTGAAGCAAATTGAAAAGTGTGAAGCGGTTCCTTTGAACGCATCGTAAAGATTTTATTTGTAGTAACATTTTTGTGATCGGTAAACATTTTAACAGCCATTCCAATGCTTTGGAGTGTCAGCATTCCGCGTAAATCTCGCGTTAAGTAGGATGGTAAATTCTCCAATTACTATATTTAGGATAACGACGCACGTCTACGAAAATAGAACAGAAACACGGTGTCGAACATAAAACCCGTTTAATTTGCAACTTTTTATCGGAGAGATCCAGTCGTGATGCTGTCTAATTGCGATTGACACCTTGTATAGGATACCTGCTCCGACCGATCGAATACCAGTTTTTCTTACCGATACGATATGCATATCATTTTCTGCAATAGCTTCGAGAAGATGAAACCAGAACCAGTTGCATAGAAATGCGCTGTTAAATGCAGGCCGCATGCTACCCTCATCTGTTGATATCTGCGTGTGCTGCAAATAGGCTGTTTACTATTCCAAAAACTGCGACGATGCCCGGGTGCGATTTTTGCGAAATCAACGATTTCTATTCGCTGAATGCGCCAGAAGAAAAATTATACAGAAGACGTAAATTAATACGCTGGCATTAAGATACAATCTTAATTCAGCTCATTAGTCTCAGTCGCCTAACTCATAAAATTAATTTTAGATAATATTTCACATTCGTTACAATTTATCTTATTATACGTATTAAATATTAAAATTGATCTGCAAGTTCACCAGAGGTTAAAAATTAAAATTGTAGCGATAGTCCTAAAAGATATTTTATAATGAATTTTATGATTTATGCAAAATAACTTTATCAGGAGTTTAATAAATTAACTGCTGTATAATTGACACTCTCCATAAATTTTATGCAACAATTTTGAATGTTAAATTCTTTTTATAAAACTTTCAAAGGATTTTGTTATTTAATCATCACTTTATGTGACCATTAATAAATTTAATTATAATAAGGTAAATGAGGCAAAGATTGCAGGTATCAAGAAGCAATTACATTTGTATGCAACTTTGTTCTAAGAGGTTCTAAAAAATGAAAATTAGTTGTAATAATTTAAAATATGTTAGTTCCATTTAAATGGAATAACAAGTGGAATTATACGAACTTGAAATTAACGTTTGCGAGGGTGTATTGCAGATTCAGAGAAATAGAAATTTGCTTTCACACATTTTCGAGTGTCACCAATGCGAGAAAATGGCTGGAACGATTGGGCTACAACGAGGACCTGCATTCCTCGTCGGAAGCAATTTTCCGCAAGGTAAAAATGTTTTCCTTACCCAGAACTTTGTGAACTAGCTTCGGGAACGGTTGATAGAATTTCACGATATTTCCCGCAACTTTCCTTCGAGTGTTTACCGTGGAATTTGTGATGCGGGGATCGGGAAAACACTTTCAAAGTGCTTTCAATCTTCCTCGAAGTGGTCGGAAAAAATGTAGCAAGACATTTAACTTCTCGTTGGTATGTGCAACATCCAAAGAATAATTTACTCGTCGACCGTACCGTTTAGTTTAATTTATTAACACTAGAACTACCGAGTAATAAACAGACAAGCTGAACAAAAATTGCAATCAAAACGATTATTCTAAAATGGACGCTTCAGAAATAATATTTTTCGAGAGCAAAAATTGCTATATTCTTTCATTTAAATATTGTCACTGTGTTTTATTTAGAAAAATAGAATATCTAGCGAAATAAATGACAGTCTTCGTTTCCCTGGTTTATTAATTTAGTTTGTATTTTTATGAGGCTTTAAATTTGTAAATTCCGCAGGATGTCTGCAATCTGGGTATAATGACGAAACAATTATTTGCCAAGAAAGTATTGCGGTTAAGTCACATAAATTTCAGTAACAAACTGAGGTAGGAATTTTTAAAAGCGTTACCGGTTTCTCGTGTCTAGCTACCGAAGCATCGATTATCCGCGTTTATAAAATACAGATACATCGCTTTACAGATTTAATTAAACCCCTATCAAATTATGAGAGCCTCGATTAACTTCGCGATGCGGATCACTCGGCGTTAGGCGAACTACGCTCGATCAAAAATAGCTCGCGGCTAATAAAGGATGCACGAGTATGGCCTGAGCGATAGCAGAAATTACCAACTTGTTTATACGGTCGAACTCTCGTTTTAATTTGTTCAAGCACTCGGTAGCTCGCGATAACACGCTAACTAAGAAAAATATAGCCCTGCAACGAAAGAATAACATTATCGATGAAACCGTAATTGAAATTGTTATTTTAAAACAGATCCTCCGTGCAGAAAGAGATTGTTTATAAATTTCTTGCTGATTGCTCGTCGATTGCAAACAAATGTGTTTTCGTTTTTAACAATACGATGTACCAGGTCAGTTGATAACACGCATCGTATGTAACAGAATTGTCTGTGGATGTTTGTGTAAAATATTAAATATGGGATGCGATTTGTTAACACTTCACCGACCGGAAGCCTATTAACCCTTTACACTCGAAGCTGTTTTGACTTGAAAACCTAGGCATTTCTTTTAACATTTTGACTGCCATGTCACCCATATACAGGTGACGGAATTATTTATATCGTTTCTAAATGAATTTTAACGTTGATATATTCATTGTATCAAAGTTGATGGTGATCTAGAAAGTGCAAGAAGGTGGCAGGAGTATTCTACATTATACATTTTATTTTTTCAATTTTTATTTCATTCAACAGCTTATTTCGATTTTGTAAAATTTTCGTGGCTGTTAGCTTGGCGGTCAACGTGTTAACTTAGGATATTTTCATACCACATGATTATTTCATCTTATGCGTATGAATGTATTTACTATCAACCGACGTTTCAATAGTTACGTTCCTACGAATTTCTTAGATACAAGCATAGCGATGAAAATATTATTTTAAACAGTGGTGCAGCAATTTTTACTGGCGCCCCAGAGTCGCCGTTCGAGTGCAAAGGGTTAATAGGACTCTCAATAAAATAAAATATCTTCAATGAAAAAAGAAAAAATAGAAACTGGCCCTCATATCTGTGCGTTCAGGGGGTGGTGGAGGGTGAGATAAGGCAAGGGTCGGTTTCGCGCGCGAAACGAAGGTTGTCAGCGGTGGAGCGAAGATACTTGTCGCCGATAAGGCGTGAAACTTCGAATGGCCCCCCTTTTGTCATCGGCCTCGGCTTGCTCGGGGTTGGCAGCCGTGACTCGACGAAAGATAACCTTCCCAAGAAAGTTCCTTCATTACCCGGGTAATTGCATCGTTCTTGGTCGGAGCGTGTGTACACCTTAAGCCCCCGGTTCTTCATCTTGGACGAGGAGGCGACAACGCCGGTGATCGTCGGCTCGCTGACAACGAAAGAGAAACTTTAAACGAGCTTCGGCTCTGCCCTCCTCATCCTCGTCCTCATCCTCCTTCTTTTTCCTCTCCCTCCCCACACCCTCCCCCTTCTGATTTCGTTCGCTGCTCGGCCGTTTAATAATGACTGCAATTATGCCGCTATTTACTTTGGAGGTCCGCCGTAATGGCGGAAAATCGCTGGTAACTCGAGAGATCCACTGGCCTTGGCGGCCTCGCGGGAACCTCGATAGAGAATCCCGCCAAGGATGATCGCGAGACTGTTTGTCGCGTGTTCTGCATACGAGCCGCGGCTGCTTTTGCCTGCTAATAGCTGTCGGCATTTTTCCAGAACGATTTCCGGTCGACGCAGCTCCTTCAAAATGTTTCATTTCCGCCGACAACGAATCTCAGAGTTCGGTCGAACCGAAGGTTTCACTTGTTGCATCGCTGTGTGGATGCGTTCGAACAATTTTAACACTTTAACTGCCGAACTGGCAACCTCAAAAATTTCACAAAAGCAAATTAATTTATTTAATAAAGCAACAATGTCAAAATTCAAAATGTATGATAAATGGTCACATTCAACGATCTTGTAATCTCCAGACATCAATTAAATTCAGTGCAACGAATATATTAATGTAAAAATATACTTTTAATCATGGACAAATAATTCTGTCACCCACATGTGGGCGACATGGCAGTCAAAGTGTTAATATTCGTCTCGTTCGATTTCAATCTAAAAGAAGAAATTTAAAAATCTTCTTTCTTATTTATAGATTATACATATGTTTTTAACCCTTTGCACACCGTTGTCACCTCTGAGGACTTCGACTGAACATCGTTCAGGTGTAATAAAGGTGTACCACTATGATAACAGCGACAATATTAACAACAAAGTCGCAGAAATATGATCGACTCAGAAATACAGCGAAGGGTAATACCCTGTAAAATCGCAGCAGCGGAAAACTGCAAGAAAAGCAATGGTGTGTTCGAGGGAATCGTCTTCGACTGGCCAGTTTTCATCAAGGTGTGCCGCTGTCTTAATAGGGACACTATTAATAACAAAGCCGCAGAAATATAATGCCGAGTGCCGGGCTTGATTGAGATGTATTCGCGTCGCGCGACGGGTAATGTGAAACAGTGAGAACCTCTGGATGATTGGACGGATATAAATGGGTAACTGAGTGACAGCATGGAATGAGACTGACCTTGCGAATCAGAAGGCAACCTGAATTTAATCCTTCAGGGCTACGAGCCGAGACCGGACGAACAAATAACAGTAATAATAAACGAACGGTTGCTAGTAGATGCTACGCCGGCGTAATTACATACATTGATTAATACTCGATACAAGTAATCAAATCTTTCAGAATCGTGCAGAAACACGTCTCTATTTATGAGTTTTTTCGTACGACAATTTCACCTGTATGTTCGACGAAGGTGCCGCGCACCTGCATGTGTTTTTACCGACTCCGAAATACCATCAATTATTATTTAAGTCGTTTTACGTGGTTGTTAATCGACTTCTTTCGCGGAGATTTATGTACAATGATTATAACATATGTAGTTTTTAATAGAGTTCTTCTAGCAACGTTTGTGTAGAATGATTACGACATAGTATAGACTGATCTGTTTTCTTTTTATGTCATTCATTCCGCATGTAGATCGACTAAAACATGGCATTAGCGAAATTACGATTTTATTAACGTCCTTTCATTCTTTCTGGTTTATTTTATGAGTTATAATAATACTTTTCTCGGTGGATCTGTGCTTAACTGTACTTAACAATTTCAACACTGTACTAACACTGTACTTAAACAATTTCATTGGCACTGTATTCATTAATGAATCCATCGAATGAATTTTATTAAAACTAGATATGTTTTATTTCAGTGAGTATACACGAATGATTGTATTTAAACAATTCCATTAAGGCTACGGTTTATTGTGGTCAATGTAAATTAATCATTGCATCGATGCATCATTATTAATACTGGATATACTTTGCTGTAGTCAATATGTATCGATCACTGTATTTAAACAGTTGAAATAATACTGTATTTTAATATAGTCAATACAATGTGAATGGCAAGATTCACGGTGCATAAACAATTCCATTGATGCAAATTCGAAATAAAAATATAGAGAAACGAAGGAAATGTGATAAGTTAAAATAATTATAAATATTGTGATATTATAAAAAGTAATGAATTTTTATTTACAAGCTTTATTTATCATGCTAACTTCGCTTGTCACTTTTTATGTAACAGTAAGAAACAACCATTTTTCATTCTGTTCAAAATTTCTGAACTGGCATATAGATTTTAATTGCAACAAAAACTGGAAATCTCGAGTTTGTCGCACAGACCACCAGTGACAGTTAACACGTATCGTTTAATAGCAATCAAGGTCGGGTTAAGAAATCGAGTACTTGGCTAATTAATACAAATGACTGCCTTCACCGGCGTAGATACGTATCTAATAGACGGCTACAAGCGATTTTTATTCGACAGTCGTGTATATGGAAAAATTATACAGTGTTTCAGTGTGTAATCGTTGAACAGGCTTTTCGAACTAGTCGAACAATTATGTCGAACAAAATACCGATAGAACCATAAAATCGATAGAACTTTCACGAATGATTATTAGAATGTGTCTATTAGAAACTCACTAAGAAAGTATGAAAATCAAATTAAATAATGATACCACATAAACAATCAAAATATCAATTTATTTATGTATCCTATACGATCACACGAATATTTCAAATATATTTTATTTTGTACCTACAACTGCATATTTCTTTTATGCAATACTCTATTCGTCAGATTTATTTCATCAGTTTGTATTATATTTTATTTGTGCATCGTTCAACAAATTGTTTCAAGACGTTCCAATTTTTATTGTACCTGCATTTATTAAATTCACTGTGGACGTTTGAAAAATTAATCAAAATCGTTAGAGCCGTTTTACGCGAGCTGGCAAACGTCGCGCAATTAATTCCGAAAATGCATCCGATGAGCGCTGTAATTAATACGAAAGTATTAAACGATTCTACACGCAGATGTCCGTTTTACGAGAAAATTACTGGGAGGACCGGTGGTGCCGGATACAATTCCATTAAACGACGCTGATGAAACCGATCGGTTGATTTTATCAAACAACAAATTTTAGCATAGAGATCGACCGGCGCAAAAACATTCCGCGGACGCGGGCGCGAGCGTGTAAATAACCGCGGCGTTTCGACGAAAGCGAACGTTCAATTAATTAACAGAATGTAAAATGAAAATTAGCATAATGCGCTTTTAACCGGGCTGGGTTTATCGACGCGGAACACGGGCTTCGGGTCGCGACACGAGCAACGATCCTGCTCTCTTTCCGTTCGCGTGTTACATGAAAATTCGATCGGCTAACAATTACACCGTTTTCCACCTGCGCGAAACTCGAAAAAGCTTTTCCACGTCCGCACACCACACTTCACCGACGATCTTGATTAGGCCTTGCCCAGATACAACGGGAAAAATGTTCGATAACGAACCGGGAACGTTTATGCAAATCCGCATTTAAATTTATTATAAACTGCATCAATTTGAACTCGAGCACCTAAATTATTCCGCTACTATCGAATCTCGGAAAAACACGACCGAGTGGAGGCTACATAGTTTTAAAGCGAACATCTGATGCTGATAAAAAAAATATTGTAAAGGTCGTTTTAACGGTTTCTTTTCAAGGTTATTTTATTTAGTTTATGCATTAACGTGTCGATTTTATGACACGGTGCGATAAAGGCGTTAGGATCGGTTCAATGACCTGTAAGCAGTGACCTTGGAGTAACCCTGTAGCTGAAGAAATCGGTTTGAGAGTAATTGCAAGCTTAGGAATTTTAGTTTTTTAATTTTAATTTTATTTTTAGAATTTTAGAAATGAATTTGAATCATTGAGTTCTAGAATATCAATCGATAACGGTCTTATTAAATTGTGAATCTTTGTGACAAAGCAAGAGGTGGATTAATTTCGTATAATACATAATTACAATATATTGCAACATTTTATAAATATATATTTAAACCACTACATACTTTTCCTATGCAATTTGGTTTCTTCTAAATAATAGGCAATAACTTTTCCTACATGTTCATAGCTGCATTCTTTGATTACAACAACTTTTGCTTTTTTCTGATATTGATATACGATGGACGATCACCTAGAAGTTGTCCGACCATAAACTCAGTGTCGCAGATGTTACAAAGTGGTTTATCAATTTCTGAGAGCGGACACCGATAGGTTATGCAAATTGCTATCGCTTGATATCAAGCACAAAAATATTCACCCGGCATAAAAATCTTCGTACGCGAAAAGCATTATAAAAATCGCGGAACCGATTGTGATGTCGTAGTCCGATGATTTACGATTCTGAAAGTCGCCTAACGAGCACGGGTCTACAAAGCGATCAACTGCGCAAATCATTTTCAGAAAGTGACTAAACCAAGCAGAGATCGTAAAAGTGAATTGTTGCGAGCCTCGGGGGAACGTCCGTAGCGTACAATTTTGTATGCAAGAGAATTAGTAAACTATTACAGTGAACGTCATAGTAAATCTTGACAAAAGCGTGGAACCATTCGCTGAGAGGATGCCTAAAGATACGACGCAAGGAAAGCGTCTTGGGAAACCGTTTGCGGAATGTGAAACCGACTACTACCACTACCACTACTACTACTACTCGTTTAGCCTAAGCAACCTTATTAAACAGTTCCCTTCCGGTCCATCAATTATGGTAGTCGCCATAGGCGGTCCCCGAGAACGGACAATCTGGAAAGGAATGATGCGGTGTTGGGAATAATCTAATTAAGGAATTCCCGCATAATTAACTTCGATGCTAACCGGTATTTATTGACTGTATTAACGCATTTCATTGAGTTTTCATATACGGTCACAGTGAATTTCTTAAAAAAAATACCTGCTATTTTATACTACGCGGATATTTATACTCCATAAAAATTGCCTAACTCAAATATGAAATACAACAGTCGCGTTGAAAATAAGTTTCTCCTGTTTTATTATTTTAACGAGACGAGAAACAAATAACTAATGTTCCAGAAATTTTTATATGTCCACACTTGCCTTGTCTCAATTATTTTTGTTCTGCATGAATTATTAATGAATTGTTTAACTTGTGCATCATTTAATAAATTGTAAGACAGCAACTATCCATTTTTGTTATACATACGTTATAAAGGAATTGTTCAACTCATGTATTATTTTGTGAATGGTTTCAAGACATTGATCAGTACATCTCAATCAATACATTTTTCAAACAACAAAGATAAAATGAAACATAAAGTGAAACATAAAGTGTCTAAACAATCGAATGCCATCCAGAATAAAATAAATACAAAATACATGCAGCAAGATAGAATATAAAACAATCACGCAATAAATTCCTAAAACAAGAAATGCAAATCTCTGTATCACTTTAGTATAAAACAATCCTAATTTAGAACAAGGAAAAAAGTGTAAGCAAGAAATCAACGAATTCGCTTGAAGGGAACTGCTTGCTCATGAATAATGCGATTTTCCTTTTACAGAAAGGACAAATCAATTTGTACGTGCCCACAGCAGTTTCTCGGCAATCGATTATTGTTTCCCACGAAGATCCTAAGCACAGCGTTGAATCACTGTTGCCACGATAAAAATGAACTTCGAAACCCGATCAAAGCTCACCGTCGCTTTGAACGTTAGCCGTTAATAGGTTAATCGGTCTTAAGTAATTTCCCGCTGCCCATAGCGGATTGCGTCTATCATTATACTTAACCGAGTTCGTTGATAGGTTGACAGTCTCTCTCCCGATACGGGTCTGATTGCAAAACGCAATTGAACAATTTACATTCTTCGGATGCCTCGAGGATCCGCGCCCTTGTACTCTATAATTTATTCTCCCGCGATCCCTTTTTCTCTTTCTACCTCTTTCTCTGTTGGTACATCGATGTTACAGGTGAGACGAGCGAGGGGGTGAACGGGAGGTGGGGGGGGAGGGGGTATATAACTTTAATAACTACGTGTCCGTCGTCTAAACGAAAGACCACTTTCGAAATATTCAAATCAGCCCCCGTTCATGGAAGCGACACGCACGATCACGGGAGAAATAATTACGGCAGTGACGAATAATTTATACGTAAACGCGTCGCCCGGAGCTAATCGAGCCACGGTTATGCTCCGGCATCGGTATGATAATCAGATATTATTTGGATCGATCGACGGCACACCATTTTCGGCAAACGATAAAATACGAGCGGGGCTGAGCTGACGAGGACCTCGTAACCGGATCTGTAAACGGCCCGCGAATACTGCCGGCGAAAAACCTGCGAATATGTCGCGAGATCGTTCGTCAATAATTCTGATCGTAATTTTTAGCGTAACGAGTGAGTCACGTGGAATCACTTTATTAAAATTACGAGGCTCCGTCGATGCGTAATCGCGCTTTCCGAGTAGCCGTGTAACTATGGTGTATAAAACGCATGAATAAAATTGTTACTGCTAAATGTCGTTAGAAATCGTTGCGGGAGTGCGCGTGTTGGAAATTGAGCTCGTTCACGGTATAGGAAAATCAAATTATATAATAATTGTGCACAGATTATCGAAATATCGATTTTTGTATCTCGTATGCTAAAGCGTAAGTATTTTAAGTATCTTGCAATTTGTATTTGCTACTACATATTTCTTCTATGTTATATTTTATGTCATGATACAGATATTTTATATTTTGTCTGCTGTCTGCTATTTCATATTTGTTTCACAGTTAATTTAATTTTATTCCATGAATATTTTCTACTTTTTCTTCTCTTACCTACTTTGTACTTGTTTAACTGCAGATTCTAATTTACTGTGTGAACAGTTTATATTTCATTTCGTATTAAAATAGCTGCAGCACTGTTTAAAATAATCTTTACATCGCTATGATTGTGTCACAGAAATTGGTAAAAATATAATCGTTGCAAGGCGGAGTAATAGAAAACAAATTTCGTATGCATAAGATGAAATATTAGAATAAAAATATTCTAGATCAAAAAAATGCCTTGAGGTTGGAGTGAAAACAGCTTCGAGTGCAAAGGGTTAATTTCACCTCGACTACTCCATAAGAATAAGTGGCAATCTAATCCTGTTTATTCACTCCAAAAATATCCACATCTGCAAAGGTCAATCTTTGATACAACTCTAAAATAAGCCATCTGAAAATTATTCGACCAGCTGCGATAGGTTCAAAAGCGTTAAGGTTCGAAAGCGAGTTATGGCAACGACGTAACAACAGTTGTCCAAAGGTTAACTCTCTCGGCATCGAGCGATAAACATTGAACGACCTGGTTTACGCAGTCTCGCAGGGATTCGACTGATCGATCGTCCGGCTAGGATGAAAAATAACGTTTGAATTGAATTCCTCCGAATCGACGGTAGAATAAGAGATAATTCCGGAGCGTGGATTTACTATGGCGGTTGTGCGGGGATCGTGTAACAGTCGCTCCGTTACAATTTATTGCGACATTGGGTTACATTCGTTTCGCTTTTACGACGACAGTAGCGCGTAACGAGACCGTAATCAAGCATTCGGGTCAGGGAGCATAGAGAATAACTTATCTAACGGTGTTTATAGTTAAACCGTGGCTCGTTATAGTGGGACGACGTTGTAAAACGCTCTCTTGCTCCGCTCCGCACGGCTCCGCACGGCTCCGCAACGCTCCGCGCCGCTTCGCTACGGTTTACTATGGTTCCCGTTCGTTATGCGAGATTTAGTTTATGAATTACGCGAGCGGCCCGATACAGCCCGGGACACGGCCAGATCGGTTAACAAGATTAATAACGGAGTATCCATTCCGGTTCAAGCACTAATGCCCATAATGTGTAATTAATGTCCAATGCTATCTTTCAACGGTATTACATCCACCGCTATCGATCAGCTGCTTTATTTTGGTAATGCAGTCGCGGTGTTGTTTGAACGACGCCGAATCGATCCGGAATATAGGTTCGGTGAGAGCAACGCGATTAATTGCCCGTGGAATTTGTTATTAAGTTTAGCTAATTCCGGGGCTCGGTGAAGTAGAATTTCGAATGGCAGACCGTGTAAATAAAGTACTTTGTTAATTGGGAGGAGCTTTTGAAATATTGTTGGAGATAGTATTGGATTATGGCAAAAGGTCATAGATAATAATGGCCAATATATACTTGAATAAAATAAAAAATAACGAAAATCTCTCAATACTTTTCCAACCATCCAATATTTAACCGAAGCGATTCTACGTGTTTCAGTCCCCATCGCTGGCGCGGCCTAGCCGCCCCAAGAAATTGATTAACCAATGACCGCCCCCGTTCAATCGTGATACGCGAATGATCCCGAAAGGTCGTCTAACAAAGTTAGCAAGGCCGTCGAGACTCAGACGAGGAGGCAGTTAGCGCATCGCCGCCGAAAGACAAGTTTCCATCGGACTATATTGTCCCGGTGCTGGTTACATGGGGAAACGAATGAAGTGGACAGGCGAATGGGGGTGAACCGATCCAATTATACCCCCTACAATAGGATTAGCTATCCCCGAGCCAACCTCCAGCAACAAAAACCCGGTAATCGTGTGGAGCTGCTTGAAACTTCGGGCACGGCGTCTTATCATCCTGTCCGCTGGGTGTCATTATGTCCTTGCTCTCCTATCAGAGCATTAAGCCAATGATCGATCGTCGCGGGGAAAACAAATCAGCTGGTCCTTGATTTTTCTCGAGACTCTAGAAATCTGGTTAAGCAGGTCTTCCAGTCTAAAACGTCACTACGGAGATTTTTGTAAAGGGTTCAGGTGACTGTTTTGTGTCGCGGTTTTGGCATACGTGTTTTTCATTATTTGGACCATATAATGGAATTTTTTAAAGTCGCAATACTCAAAATTGTAGGAGTTATAGTTCCTTGAAGAATGTTATGTATAATCTGTCTAGAATATTTAACTAGTCTAGAGTAATAGTTTCTAGCTTTGGACATTTTCGTAAATAAATCAAACCACTGTTTCGTATCAAGGTTTTGCACATATATTCTCTAATATGTGGACCAGGTAATAGAATTTTTTGAAGTCGAAATACTCGAAATTGTAATAGTTATAATTTTTCAAGAGGACTATGTAAAGGAAAGAGCCTTATTAACTTATCCTGACATTTCTATCGTTCTAAAATTTTTAAAACAACAGTTTCCCCTATCTGTGACCAAAAATGAACCTGATCGATTATAATCACTGAATTACTAATGAAAGAATCTATCATCCTCGGTGTTCAAGCAAGAATGATTCCATTTTGAAAAATTAAAGTGCCTTCGTAAGCCTGTTAATAAATATTATTAAGAATACTGTTAAAAAATATTATTAAAAGGATGCCCAAAAATTTGAATAGACACATCCTTGTAATTTTGATAAAGCGACGTAAAATAATCGCGTTTGCATTCCGCGAGTCTGGTGCTAATTCCCCGGGAACCCGTCGAAATTCCCAAAGAGCCGGCGACGTTCCCCAGTTCACGGGTATCAGAATGCATTATTTATAAACGAGCGAATCTTGTCGACAAAAGCGACATTCCCCCAAAAACAGATATTCCCAGGATCGTGGTGTAGGCGATCCCCGGAACTGAATTTTTCAGATAGGGCGAGGAAAAGGATCCTGCGAAAAGCGAGAGAACGCGGGGGCGGGCTTTAATCTTCGCTCGTGAACGACGGGAAACCTCAATCCCTTTTCGTGCCCTTCAACTCCCGTAGCTTGTCACGGGGCGTCCGCGTGATTCGGGAACATGTTCGAAGGGGCCAAAAGAAGCCACTCCGACAGATGTTCCGCTCCTCGAGGAGCCACTCGAGAAGAACTGGTAGCCATTTTAATGCCGACGCTCCCTCGCCGACGAGGAAAACGAACCGTCAAAATAATCGTCCGGCATAATGCGATCCCCGAAACGATCAAACCGCATATTTAATCGCCAACGATCCTCCTACGGTCTTCTCGCTGGACCCAGGCGGTTCGCAGCGCTCAATGCCGAAAGCTTCAATTTTGCAAAATCAAAAATCTGAGAACATTTCTCTCGCAAACATATTGCAGGAACCTAACTCGGTAGGTTCAGTGTTAATCCTTTGCAGTCGAAGCTGCTTTGGCTCGAAAACCTAGGCATTTCTTCTGACCCAGAATATTTTCATTCTACTACTTCTTCATTCTACGTTCTCTATTTCATTCTCATCCATATGAGGTCCGTTACTGTTACTCGAAACGATCAATCCGCATATTTAATCGCCAACGATCCTCCTACGGTCTTCTCGCTGGACCCAGGCGGTTCGCAGCGCTCAATGCCGAAAGCTCCAATTTTGTAAAATCAAAAATCTGAGAACATTTCTCTCAGAAAAATATTGCAGGAACCTAACTCGGTAGGTTCAGTCCTTTGCAATCGAAGCTGCTTTGGCTCGAAAACCTAGGCATTTCTTCTGACCCAGAATATTTTCATTCTACTACTTCTTCATTCTACGTTCTCTATTTCATTCTCATACATATGCAGTCCGTTACTGTTATTCGTCCTTACGACAATTAAACTTGTGTCAATCCCATAGATCCAAAAATAGCAACGTTAAATTTAAAAAAAATAAAAGTACACCAATTTTGATAACTCGTTAAGTCCAGTATTAACACTTTATAGACCGGAGGCCTATTATTAGGCTTTTCAATATTCGCGCTGTATCAAGATGAAGCTTAAAATTCTATTTTTACATTCCAATTTGTAACAACATTATTAGACAATATTATTGGGGATGCATTGTTGATTGGCAATAAAAATTGCTGTCAGCGTTGAAAGAGCCATTAAAAAGTTTTCAGTCATGGATCATGGGCCTTACAAAAATTCTGAAATAGTCGCCGGTAGATAAAGTGTTAAAAAGCAATTCCATAATTCATGTATAAATTCAATACTCTCGAATTTCAAGATGCGGGGACCACTCGTGGAAGGCGTTCGACGCCGAAAGAGATAATCAGCGTTGAAAGTATCCGAAGAAAAAGACGGAGAGAGTTGCATCGAGGAGGACGAGGAAGAAACGAACTGAGACAGAGAAAGAAGGAAAGAGAAGACAAAGGAGGAGAGAGAACCTGCAGAAAACTGCATGCGAGGACTGCTATTGGTAGGTAGCCGAATCACCGGTGCCCGTAGACCTGTTATTAAGGTCAATGGGCTTAAAATGTTTCAACCGTCACGGTCTTGACAGCAGACACGGCCACTCTGGGATATCGCATCGCGCAAATATCCACCTTTCGGCCGACTGCTCTTCTTCTCGGCACCTTTTTCTTCTCCCGTCGGTTCTGCTCCGTTCACCTGCATCTCTCGAATCCGGAGAGCGGGTCTCTTGTTCTTCCGCCAAACGGCGTTCATCGATCTCCGAGGCCTCTCCGCGGTAATTGCACGTAATCACACCCGTGGCCATTATGAGAGCCGGCCAGTCGGCAGATGCGCATTTTTTATTTCTCCTACCGTCGAAGCACTTCCTCGCCAACTGCCTCCCCGTTCCTTCTCGTCACTGTTTTTCGCTTTAGCTGACAGTGCTCATCGATACTACCTCGGGCGATGTCGGAGATTCGCCCAGACATCATTCTTAATGTGTTCATCCGAGGTAACCGCACTCCATTGTTGCAATCCGCTCGCAACCATGTATCTTCTTTCGAGATGTCGTCTCACTGACAACCGCACGGCAACTGCAGTTTCTTCGTTTGCTTAGTGGAGCGTAAAGAATTGTTGAAGCACTAGCCGAGCAAAATATACGGCACGTTTCGCCGTGCAATTTCAACGCGAACGTGACGCAGCCACGAGCAAACTCGCTCGTGCAAATCACGATTCGGCCGAACCTCTGTTATACGAATTTCTGGTATTTAACACTTTAAACCCTTAGCATTCAATGACGTCTTTGAGACGTCAAGAGCTGTCTATGGCGGAGGCTGAAAATCGTGCACCGATTGATATTTTAAATCGCAGTATTATTGTTCTTTCCTCGTAGTCGTGCATCTTCCTCCGAGGAGTCATTCGTTTTCCTGACGGTTTCTTCAATTTTTATTTTTATTTATTGCCGTGTGCAGAATTATTTACGAATATGTACTAGAGAGTGTTTGGAACATTTTTCCGAGTAAAATGAGTACAAATACGATTATAGCTCGCTGCATATGTGTATTGGTCCATTGACAAGTTAGTAGAGCCTCTACTATGCGAATCGAGTAGATTCCAAGCGATTTCTATCGAGTATAATTTATTATACGAGCCAACGACGAATGCTGCTTCAAATGGAATGCACACAGGTTCGAAGAACCACGTTTCGAAAGTGTCTGGAAAATTGGTTTGAATTTCGCAAGAAGGTATTCTGGTCGCTTTAAAGGATTCAACGACCTCGGGGAATGAGAGACAGGCAACAACAGCATCATTCGCTCCCCGATCGGTTCGGCTGGGCTCCAGCGAAAGTGGTTCGAAGCGTGCACAATAGTTTCCAGACAATTGACGCGGGTTAACAAGCCAGAACTCACTGACATTCTTCGTTCTTTCATTTTTGAGAGTGCGCCGCGCTGCGCA
>CM052096.1:5814925-5833110 GCA_028453745.1 Agapostemon virescens | reverse complement strand
TCGATTGGCTAAAACTGAAAAATACAATCTTGACTAAACTGCCATACAAAATAAATACGAAAAAGAACTCGTCAAAAAGCAATAAAAAGAATAAATCGATCAGAAGATTTGAACAGAATGCCACTGGGACGCCAAAAACCGCAAGAACGGTTCACCTACTCAGTTTTAAAACCCGTTTCGGTCTCGATTGGCTAAAACTGAAACACACGATCTTGACTAAACTGGCAAATAAAATAAGTACGAAAAAGAACTCGTCAAATAGCAATAAAAAGACTAGATCGTCGAGAAAATTCGAGCAGAACAATGTGACTGGGGTGCCAAAAACTGCAACAATGGTTCAGCAGGCTACTTCAGCAGTGTGTTTAGGTCCCGTATCACGCACACACTCGAAAAGTTTCGATTGTCCCTCTAAGGGCAGAAAGATACGTCGGCGTGTGAGGCAGGAATTCGTGGCTCGACATTACAGAACACGTTTGTAACCTACCCGGGCAGGTTTTCGACCGAACATTTGTAAGATAACCCGTCCGACAACATACCCAACGATCTCAGCGGCCTAATTCTCTTGCCACTTTTCTCTCTCTTTCTCTCTCTCTCTCTCTCTCTCCTCATTCCTCTCACCATGTCTCTCCCTCTCTTTCTCTTTCTCTCTCTCGGTCTCTCCTCGACGATCACTCTCTGTTGCTCACTCCCGTTTAGAGAAAGAGACCCGGGGTGATCGCGTGCTTCTAATAGAGCTATACGATGAAACCTCTCTCGAGCCCTTTTCACCTCTGCAAGTACGACACACGTGACCCAGAATGCGAATTCAGAGATTCTAACGGCGCCATTAAAGTCCAATTCGCCAATTTTCGAGGTTCCCGCGTCGATCGCGCCTCGCTGTTCGTGATAAATTCAATTTTCTGCACCGACACGGCTGAATAGGCTCATTTCTGTGCCGTGTAACCTGTAATAGCGCAGTGAAAATTTCTAAATCGCTCCTAGATCATTTCCAGATTATTCCTGGGTCGTTCGGCTCCCCTCGGATTTAATATCGTTGCTAATTATCCGCTAAGACCGACACGACGCTGATAATTCGTGTTAATTAGCCGCTGTACGTCGGCTTTAATCGAATACGCGTGGAATGTAAGTTTTAGAAAAGTTTATTTAATCCCTAGTCTAATTTTATTTTGTAAATAATGTAGTCAATACAGTAAAACAATTTTTCTGAACTGGAAAACATCTTTGAAAATTAATACACGCTTTAAGAGGACGAATAATGAAAGAACACTTTCAAAAACGTAGAAAATATTGCAAAACTATTTTTCTAAACAGAGGAACCTGGTTCTAAGTGAATATACGCTAAAAAACAGCCACCTATTAAATCTAGTCTCATTCCACAATTATTCCAAATAAACCTAGCCTCGTTCAAAATGGATAAATCCTTCGCAAACCAAGAAAGCAAACGATCTAATCAATTCTCCCAAAATCAGAAGAAAAGCGAATCCATAAAATCTGCCAGTAACAATTCCCCTAAAGGGAGCGCCATAATCGTGAATGCCACACAGCAGAGATCAAATTTAGTCGTCTCGAATGAAGAGGATGGCCTTCAGCATCCTGTTGCAAAGCAAAACTAATTGCAAGCATCGCTGCGCACACAAAACAGTGATACTTACATGAATAACTCGCGATGCTCGCAAGCGAACTAACGCGACCTGCGTGCAGAACACACAAAAATACACACGCGCACAGACACAAGCATCGAGAGGGTACACCAGGAAATCATGCGCAGTTTTCCGCGTCGAGGACAATATGCAACGACTGTGTTTTGGTCCATAAAACATTGTCCGAGACAACATTGTAGTCCATTTGCATATTATTTCCATACCGTTTATCCGAACGGGAAAAGTCAACGGTACAGGAATTACAAAAAAACAAAAAGAACCTTGGCAAACAGACACGCTCGCTGGCCTAAGCACTCCGGCATTCTACGATTCTACTCTAGATTCGAGACGACTCGGCTGAGCGACTATGGCAATCCTTGAGGCGACTTGAGGAAGACAATCGTTCATTATATTTTCACGGCGACGCCGTGGCTCGTACGTTGACTCTCCGCGAGCACTTAAGCTCTGTGCATGCTTCTCTAAACAAGTTATAAATATCAAAAGAGACTTATGCTCTCTTTCTATCTACCTCTTGCATTCTCTCTCTCTCTCCCGCTCTCTTCAGGATCTACAGTTGCATCAGCATCTTGCATTCGCGACATTGTGCAGCTTTCCGTGAGACTATGGCTACATTGGAACGCTATCCGAACGAACTATTCTCTGCTCGCATACAGTCGCTGGCAAAAGTCCCTCCACACTTGGAGAAATTCGAATGTTTCACTTGGAGAAGCTGAGCAGGTATTTCGTTGGATAACCAGTTGGTTTGATTAGAAAATAAACGGTGAACACTGAATTTGTGATCTGTGAACGACTGGCAAGCTTTTTATAAATTACAACATTGTAAAACTATTGCAAGATTTGTTCGAATGAAAACAATATATTAGTTCACGGATAATCATTGGTTTGTTTGAAAGATTCTAAAACTATTGCAAGATTTGTTCGAATGAAAACAATTTATGATTTTCAACTGAAGTTTGTTCAACTGAAAACAATTTAGTCGATCTTTTGAAATATTTCATAAGCGACAACAGAGGGAGACTCATTGTAGAAGTTGAATCATTTAATTAGACAGTGATACATACTCGTAATACTAGTTTTTAAGTATATAATTTTAGCTCTGCAAATGTGACTTGTGTGCAGTTTCTTTTAGAGGAAATTACAAGTACGTACCTCGAACGCATAAAATCGAATGAAATTTTTTATCGCGAATAAGGAGAAGGATCGTAAAAATAAATATAACAAATTTGAATTCTTTATGTACGAGCAGTTATTTAACAGTCTTTAAAAACCAAGGTGAACTAAGAGGTTTTTAATGAACCGTTTAATGGTTACTGCAAATTCATTCGTAATGTTGTTTTGTTCGAATAATTTGTCTCGTCCGATGGATACTCGAATGGAACATTTTCTGTCGGAGCTAATAATAATCATTTCAAACAAACTATGAATATTGCAATATGTTTAGCTTATTCGTATCTAAACAAGATATCTTTACTTTGAGGCTATCTATTAGTTATTGACACGCTGAACTCGAGAGCCATCAATCACCGAGCGGCACGTCAGGCATTCGAATCACTTACGAATTCAAAAGCAAAATACCGATTAGATTATCAATTTCAAAGCATTTTGTTCTTTATGATAATCACTGCGATGCGAGAACCATGTAAATCAAGTGTGATTTATCGTGCAAATTAATGGTTCTTGGGCTTTACGAGCAACCATTAAATCGAATCAAGGATTAAATTGAATTGCGCGATACTTTTTTTTTTATAGAGTTCTTTTTTTCAAATACGTTTAGGTAACGCGTCATATTTCAAAAATTATTATTGCGGATTATTTATTATTATATCTTAAACGTTGTCAGACATTCTTTGACAATTAAGATGACGGTGTAGAGTTCAATTGCATGATTCTTTTATTAGCTTCATTACGATAAAAGTAAATAAATTATATTCAATCTTGAAACTCAGAGGACCACAGATTATAGTGTAACAAGTATTACTATGAATAATTCATCGCAGTTTGCTAAATTCAATTTCCTTGCATGGTGTTTTTACTGTATGAATTTTTCATAGTAAAACAAAATAACATATTCAATTTTAATTTTTAATTATTAACTCTCAAACTCCCAGCTGTCCACGAATTATAATTTAATAACTGCTTCAATGAATAAAACATTGAAATGTTCAGAATCCAATTTTCTCGTATGCTGTATAAACTGCAATATTCACAGTAAAATTAAACTTTAATTTGTAAAATTGTGTACCATTTTTATTGTTAACTCTCAATCTCCTAGCTATCCACGAACCATAACTTAATAACTGCTTGAATAAATAAACCATTGAAATGTTCAGAATCCAATTTTCTAGTATGCTGTATAAACTGCATTACTTGTATTAAAATTAAAGAACAAATTGAACTGCTAAGCAAATGAAATTTCAATTTGTAAAATTGTCTGTGAACTGTTATCTCTCGAGTCCCAGGTATTCGTGAATTATAGTTTAACAACAGTTCGTACGATATGTATTATTCATTTGTATTTATTGCATTAGTCAGAGGAAAAATTAAATAGCAAATGTTAGTTTGAAAATTCTCTTGTGGGCACTTGCTCAATTATCTCCAGAGGCCTATATCTATAGTTGAACGATTGTTTAGGTTAATTTTTCACGAAACCGAAATTCCACCGGCGCGCTTTGTCAGCGCAAATAAATAATAAGCTTGCACGGTCAATGAACATGTTACGTTGTTAAGCGAATGTACCAATCAACTACTCTACAGTGCACGTAACAGCAATTGTCTTTCGCGTATTCAGATAGCAGTACTGTTTATCTACGGCTATAACTTACTTCTGCTCAACACCAACAACGATAATAACACCTATGGTTGCACAGACACGATTGCACAGCTGTTAATTCTTGATCGCGCTCGAAGCAAATCCAAGTAAGTGCACGGACAACATTATAAATTCTCTGTTCAGCCACTTAAGGTATTTGACAACCGAAGCTACGCTGATAAATAATTCAATCTGACAATTGATTTCATAGTGAATCTCCTGTAGAGTCAAACAATAGACGTGCCTTGAATGGCCAAGGTCTATTCATGAATTGCTACGATGCTAGACACACCATATTGTCCCTAACGATTAAAGTATGTCTATCGTATTCTTTAGATAATCTTTGATCGACATTGAACTCCCGCGTGTTCGTTAATATTAAAATAGAAAAATGTTTGTGCATATTCGTTTGAGAACTGTAGCCAGAAAATGGAACACAGCACAGTGTCTCTAATAATTAAAATATGCCTTTTGAAGTCTTTGAACAATTTTCAAATTACATTAATCTTCAATGTACCTATTAAAACATACAATAGAAATGTGTGTAGCATTGGTTTGAAAACTATAATCAGCAAAAAGAAAATAGTAGACTGTCTCTAATAATTAAAATGTGCCTTTTGAAGTTTTTGAACAATTTTCAAATGACACTGATCTTCAATGCATCTATTAAAACGTAAAATAAAAATGTGTGAAGCATTGATTTGAAAACTATAATCAGCAAAAAGAAAATAGTAGACTGTCTCTAATAATTAAAATATGCCTTTTGAAGTCTTTGGACAGTGTCTGTCTTTTAAATCTCGAGAAATATAATCTTGAAAAGAATATTTATCCCAGTATTTGTAGCTTCGATTAAAATAGCGTTTTCCTCTGACAGTTTTCCCTACAGTAATAAATAATAACGAAGTTAGTTATGTCACAAAATTCAGTCTATACCAAACAACTTTTCGATCGTGCTTTAGGAGATAGTCTATTAGTATAAAGGCTAGTTCCTCTCGATAACGATACAGATCGACTTCCAACGAGTTTGGGGGAAGAGATCAACAACAACTTTATCACAGAGAATAGCAAAGACGGCGGCTTGGTGCGACCATATGGAAAGCGTGGAATCGTGAATAATGCGTATCGCTCGCGCCATGACCTAAATTCTGCCTGTGGGCCGAGGGAAACGAACGACACGAGGGCCACACGATTGGGACCTTCGGTCCAATGTCATCTGGTGGGAGGGAGTCTAGTTTCACTGACAATCGGAGAGATCTGTCCCGATTTTATCGGCGCACAAATCGGCTAAGATTACTATTATTCACGGTGTCGGGTCTCTTGTCGACTGAAATTTCCGGTCACTTGTTTTCGGACGTAGAATATCAGGCTACGGGTCTGCTGATAATAAATCTATATCGGTTTATTTAATCGCGAGTTTACAGTTAACGCGTTCCTTGCCACGTGTACCACCGATGACACACGATGACTTATTTATTTAAGCCCTTGACGTACAAATAAAACGAATTTGTTTGACTGAACAGTTATATGCACGTTCAGAAACAGAACATTTTAATTTTAAATTTACATTGTTGTATAATATTTAATCAGGTTGATATACAACATTAATGGAGAGTAATTAAGTAATAATATAATCGTATCATTGTATGCCAAGGGGTTAACGCAAGGCTCGGCTTACTTTTGTAGATAGCGAAGGATACCCTGGGATGTGTTCAGCCTAATAAATTTGTTATTCGTTTATTAGTTTAGTATCGCGGGATCGTGCGATGATCGTATCCCTGAATCGTATTAGCAGCTCGATGGTCTTGGAGAGCCTAACACCGCGCCGCTGTCCGATCATCGTTTCATCTCCCACGAAACTCATAATCTTCGAGCACGAGTCGATTTCCCTTGTCGCGGAAGTAGAAAGAGCATGGTTATCCAGTGCGATTCTCTGTGCCGAGGTTTCGAAAGGTTTCGAACCGACTTCCTGCTTCGGATCTAGGCTGACGATCGGTAATGATCCTGTCTTACAACGCGGATACGGGCTTTATGGTTTCCAGATCGTGTGATGTTGTCTGGCATCTCTTGTATCTGTTGGTTCGACTTTCAGATGGGATAGCGTTCTGTATCATCACCGGATTGCCAGTCTTATGCATTTATGGCAGCAGTGAACGGATCAAATTCGAAACAGAGGAGGCATAGAGAGGGCTGAGAAACTTGATGGATAGTGAAGTAATAATTTTGCTGTGCAACGGCGTTACAAGTGGTGTTAACCCTTTGAGCCACGGAATTTCAGAAAATAAAATTTGCAGGTAGCAATTGCAACATTTCGAAGCGTGTCAAAAAATATCCGACCGTGCATATCCACGCATTAACATATTAACCCTTTGCACTCGAACCTGTTTTAACTAGAAAACCAGAGCATTTCTCCTGACTCAGGATATTTTCATTCTAAATGAATTATTTACCTTATGTATATAGTATTTTTTACAGCTATTCGTCCTTACAACACTCAAATGTTTAGCAATTTCTTAAATATAAAAATAGCGATGCTTAAATTATTTTAAATAATAATGTGCCAATTTTTCGTGGCGCCTCAGAGTCGCCACTCGAGTGCAAAGGGTTAACTGCTCAACGAATGTACGTAAATTCCTCGAAAAAATTTCTGACCGTATGTGCTTGTATTCAGAAGTCGATTCAACAATTCCAAATAGCAGAATCTATGTAATTTTGATGACATAGTTTGTTCTATTAAAATGGTAAGATTTAATGTATGTAAATCCCTCAACAATTTTTGTTAACAGTATAAGCTTGATTCCAGAAGCTGAATTAATAATTTCTAATAGCAGAATCTATATAATTTCGATGACACAGTTTATTCTATAAAAATGGCAAGACTAAACGCAAAATCCCTCAAAGAATGATCCAACAGTGTGTTTTTGAATCCAGAAGCTGATTTAACAACTCCAAATGACAGCATCCACGTAGTTTCAATGATTACATAATGAACAACTACGAAACCAGTTATTTAACCAGTTGTAGCATGATTACTGTTAACAGTTCCATCAACAATCGACAATTCGACTCGACCGCAACAACCGTTACAAAGCGCCGCGCTGGTAGCGATCGCGTCTGGTCTACCGGCATTGGCCAAAGCGTCCCATAAATTACGATCAAATCTCTATGGGGCTTTTCTTGGGTGGGCCCACTCGCGGTCCATGGTGAAAGCGCTTCTCCCGAAGAAGCGAGGAAAGAAAAAGAAGCTGCCATATAATATATACACACTCGCATTTCATTATGGGTCTCACAGCCGGACAACAATGTTAATAGCCGGCTAATCTAGCCAGGTGGAACCAGGTGAGCCAGGTGAGGCCGTAAATTTCTTTTCGAGACGCAGTGCGGCCAGATAAACGCGGGAATGCGGAAGTGCGGCAACGCGGTTCATCGAGCGCCCCGGGTGAAATCGGCATGAAAACCGCAAGGATTTTATTTGACGCGAAAGAAGCCCGTCGTTTTCTGATCCTTTACACCCTCCCTCTCTCTTTCTCCATCCCTGTAGAAATTATTTCGAAATTTCGAAAGATCGGGAGTCTCGATGAACTTTTTAGAGACGCTCGACGACCTGCGATTAACGCTGGAACCATCAAATCAGTCAAAGTGACTGGTTACCAATTTGTTTTACTAGGATATGGTATTTAATTTACAGCAACTTTCATACAACAGCATAGTTTTTAATAACGTCGAACGTGTCAAATTTTGTGCCTGGAAACTACGATTTGCAAAACGAAAAACCGTCTCCATACATTCGACAGTCATTGGAGAGATCCAGAAAACGACTGGAATATCAAAAATCGCACACAGCAAAACCGGAGAAGGAAACGATCATGCTAGGAAACTTCAAGAATCTTTTATGGAGCCATTTGGTAATGTAGAAATTATTTCGGATTATTGTGGTAATTTTCAGTGGTTCTCCGGAGAGGACAGTCGAGCGCAGAGGTTTAAAATCGCATCAGAGAATGCGTGGTGCCCGATGCGTCAAGCGTCGAGGATCGCGTGCCGGGTTAGGGTCTTTGTGTCGAGCTAACGAGATCCCTTAAACATCGAGTCTGCGACGCGCGATGCCTGCAAAACAAAGCAAAGCGGTCCGCGTAAAATCCTGCGGTTGCACATCAGCCGGTTGGAACGGTAATTGAAAGTGACCGTGCTCGTACGGTCGAGCGCGTATCAGCCAGGCAACCACAGAGAGAGAGGAGAGAGAAAGAGAGACCGAGAGAGATAGAGAAAGAGAGGAGAGAGAGAGGCAGAGACAGAGGCAGACAGAAGGAGAAAAATAGTGTTGAAAATTAGACACGGCCATCTCCAAAGAAATCCTAAAGCAATCCGATAACCATAACACGCTGTGCACTCGCCAGCAAGAAACTGTTTAACCATATTGAATATGAATATTTTTAATGAAACAGAATCGATGCATGATTTTCGGCCAAAAACAGTTCCTAAACGTCGAAAAACTATTTGTGATCCTAGCCAACCCTCAACATCGACGCCAAAGCGGAATATCCACGGGAAAAAGGCTTTACTCTGCATTTGGTGGGATCAGGAAGGTGTGGTATACTATGAACTGCTAAAAACTGGTCAAACAGTCACAGGAGATCTCTACCGACAACAAATTATCCGTTTGAGTCGAGCATTGCACTAAAAACGACCACAATATGAAACGAAACAGCGTAAGGTGATTTTGCTGCATGACAATGCTCGGCCTCACGTCTCAAAAATTGTCAAGGAAACGATAGAAGCACTTCGCTGGGAAGTGCTATCACATGCGGCTTATTCACCAGACTGTGCCCCATCTGACTACCACTTGTTTCGGTCAATGGCACACGCACTTGCTGAAGAACGATTTAATTCGTACGAAGATCTCGAAAAATGGATCTCCGCCTGGATAACCTCTAAAGATGAATTATTCTTTCGACGCGGAATTCGCTTGCTGCCCGAATGATGGGAAAAAGTCATCGCTAACGATGGACAATATTTTGATTAACGTACTTTTTCATTTTCTTTCATGAATAAAGCTTTACTTTTTGTAAAAAAACGGACGGAACTTTCCGATTTACCTAATAGATAGTTCATTTCCTTTCGTTCATACGAAATTAATTACTACGGTTCGTACTTAGAACATTAACATTTTTCTCGATTTCTCAACTGCAAACCTAGCGATGTAAAAGTTGTTTAAATAATAGTATGGCAAGTTTTAGTGTCGCCTTAGAGGCACCATTCGGGTGCAAAGGGTTAATAGTAGACATAATTGTAATGGTAAAAATATGTTGAACAAAAGGGAAAGGACCAAGTCATCAGTAAATATCCGGTAACTCGTAGCTTTAGCCCAGTTGCATGGGGAATCTGCGACATGACATTGTCACCTCGATACTAAAAAGCGGCAGGAACCGAGGCAACTCCGGTTTTCTATTGTGCCGTCACCTTTCCCCCCTGTCACCCGAAAACCTCTCCGGGGCGCCGGTGTAATAAATGCACGTTCGCAATCTGGATTTACTAGCAGGCGAATTCGTTGGCCCATTTTCGGGCCACTTTTCTGCCGTTTCATTCGCACACACTCGTTACACCGAGAGAGGGCCGGGGCACGGCTTTTGTTTGCGCCTTTCCTGGTCTTCGTAAGTTCCATCAGCCGGGGCTCCCCCAATTTGCCCGATTGGAGCCACGCGAATCCGAGTCGCGAAAATTCCTTCACATAAATCGTCGCGAATGAAAAACATTCCGCGATACCGTTCAGCTCTTCCGGAAGTAACTCGTTGCGAAATTGTTTTTATTTTTGGCCAAATTTCGGTGCGATTTTAAACGGTTTCGCCGCAATTCCGTTATCGATTCTGAGATATTTGTTGCCTGTTCCTTTTTGATTTTTAAAGTGACAAGTTTTAGGTGATTGTTTATTATTGCAACGTTTGCTACATTGGGGGTTTAACGAGATGAACTTTTGAGGATTGACTGCTTGGGGTTTGTTAACGATTCGAATGCGTTTCCCATTATTGCTATGACAAATTTATGATACTATTGGATTTTGCGATGCTGATACTTTGATGCAGCAGACAAAAATTAAACAATATATCCTATCACGAGATACATCTGTGAGGCGAATCTTATTACTTTTGTTTTTTTTCTGCCTATTATTAGGACTTTCAATAATTGCACTGTAACTAAATGAAGCTTAAAAAACTACTTTTTAAAATTATTAGATAAGGTTACTGAAGATGCCTTGAGGATTCTCAATAAAAATTCCTGTCAGCGTTGAAATATCGGTTAAAAAGTTTTCAATCATGGACAATGGACCTTGAAAAATTCTGAAATACTCGCCGGTCGGTGAAGTGTTAAACGCAACTGCCGATCAAATTCATTCGATGGCAAGGTATAAAAGCGTAAAATGTATGCACAGCCTAAATCCACGTACCAGCATCGCGGCACCGGCGTTAGCCGGCAAAAATGCGAATTTCGCGTAGACGAAGGCCGCAATCTCGGCGTTACGAACGAAACAGTTAACTTTGGTAATTATTCGGCGAGGAAGCTAGCGGCGCACGAAGGGAAACAGTTTTGGTATTATAAGACCTCGGCAACTCGCAAACTGATACGTAATAGTTATTAACTCGGATAAGGCCGGTGGAAGTCGGTGTTTATCCCGGGGTCTTATGACGAGGAGATCTGTTTGCGGCGCAAATTAGTGTTTGCCAGCGCGCGCGCACCTTTGCTTTGTCGTATAATTGTGTTTATTATCGGGCTGGTGCTAATTTCCTGGCGTTACCGGACGCGCTCGGCCGTTGCTGCGGTATTTCTTGCGGTCGATCGAGGTCGCCGAGAACCCTGAATTCACCGGACGCGTCTATGCGAACCGGCGATGCGCCCACTTACGGTGCACCCGAGTCTTAATTATCGAAAACCGATGCGCGCGGGAAACCGGTATATGCTTTATTAAATCGCACGCGGATACGTTCCCTAATCCGTTATTAAATCGGCCAGAAATCTCTGGACACTTTGCTGGACTTACGGTGCAACTGCGACTTCTTCCCTCGATTTTTACTATTTACTGTTCGCGACGAAAAGCTGGTCTCTCGATATTCTAATGAGTGTGGAAAGATTAATGCAGATGAATTGTTTTGCTGTTGTATACGATCGAGGGATGTTCAATAATGTTCATATATTTTTGTAAACGAGTTGTGAGCGATTCTGTGTAGGCGTCGATAGAATTTGCACATCGTTGCAGATGCAGTTCTGATGCGGTCTTTATAATGTTTTGTGGCAGGTGCAGAGATCGTTGTTGGCAAGATTATTTTGCTATTGTATATGTTCAATAGATGTTCACAAACGTTAATTATTATAAACGATTTATGAGTGATTTTATGGAGCTGTCGATAGAATTTGCACATCGTTGCAGATGCAGTTCTGATGCGGCCTTTATAATGTTTTGTGGCAGGTGCAGAGATCGTTGTTGGTAAGATTATTTTGCTATTGTATATGTTCAATAGATGTTCACAAACATTAATACATTATTATAAACAATTTATGAGTGATTTTATGGAGCTGTCGATAGAATTTGCACACCGTTGTAGATGCAGGTATGATGCATTTATTTTAGGACATTATTTTGCCTTAGTATGTAATCTGCAATAGTATTCTGCAATAGTTATATTGCAATGTCTAAAATGCTTTCCATTAACATGATTACAGTTTAGTAGACAATTCATAAATGACAGAAATGAATGTAGAAAACATTGTTTGACAATACTGAATGTTAAGTAAAATATTTAATAACTGTGGACACAGTATATTATTTACAATAACGTAAACAATTTTTAAAAAATATTTTGACAGCGTGGAAGCTACAAGAGCCAACCTACGGTAGATAGAGAATACATATCAATTTTCCGTTTCGTTTTAAAAATTGTGGAAGCCTGAAAAATAGTAGAATTCGAAAACCATAATTGCAGGAATCCCAACAACGACAGCTGCAGTTTTGATTGCTACGCATTTTACGATCTACACGAAGATTGTTTTGAGCATTTAGTGATGCTGGATAGAATCCATGGTTGTGAAAACCGGGATGAGAATAAAAATAAATTTTTCTGTTCCTTGAAAAAATTACTGAAGCCAAATAACAGTGGAATTTGAAAGCTATTTTTGTAGAAACCTCTAAATGAAAGCCACAGTGTTGATTGCTACGCGTTTTACGATCTCGACGAGTATTATTTTGAGCCAGAAAGCAGTCGACGATTGTGAAAACCCCGATGAGAATGCATATAAATTTTCTGATTCTTTAAAAATATGAAAAAGCCAAAGAGCATTGGAATTTGAAAGACATTTTTACAGAAGCTCCAAGTTGACGTCTAGATGCTGATTGCTACGCGTTTTACGATCTCTATGATTATTATTTAGAGCCAGGAAGCAGTCGATGGTTATGAAAACCCCGATGAGAATGCATCTAAATTTTCTGATTCTTTAAATAAAATGAAGAAGTCAAAGAGCATTGGAATTTGAAAGACATTTTTACAGAAGCTGCAAGTTGACGTCTAGGTGCTGATTGCTACGCGTTTTACGATCTCTATGAGTATTATTTAGAGCCAGGAAGCAGTCGATGGTTATGAAAACCTGGGTGAGAGTCCAGGGAACTGTGAATCGCGAGTAGCACTCGATAGGTGTGAGCGGTGCACTGGTGGAAGACCGCGAAGTGCCGCGGTGCGACCGCAATGCATTCGCGGCGGCTTCGTCGGTGCACCAGCAATCACAATGTCACAAATGCTAGCCGGCCGCCATGCCGTTAGGTTCACCGGAGGGCAATAACCCAGCTAGCTAAACTTATTTAGAATAGCGTATCGCCCACCAACAGCCGTCCGATCAGCTCGATCCGGCGCGCGGGGCCTGCACAATGCAACGACGCCGGTGCAATCGCTCGCCTTCTTCCTTTCCCTCGATGGGCCGTTCCGAAGACCTTTGCAGGCCCTGCAGATACACCTTGGACAGGTATATATGCACCTATCCATCGATCTGCATCGCGATTCGCCACGGTGTGACAAGTGACTTTCGCTCGATACGATGAAATCGCAACTGGCTGCGCTGAGAATCGAACATAACTCTCTTGCTTGGGACATGATCTTCTTCATATTTCATAGGCTGTGAATTAGGCTAGGATTGTTCTATGGGCTTCACAGTCGTCTTTTTAGAATTCTATGCTCGCGCAACAAGTTATATTTGATCTTTTATAGATTCAAATTCAAAGAGGCTTGTTGTCAAATTCGATCGACAGCTAGTTTTATTGCTTTAGTCTTATTGAATCGTTGATGGTTGTATACTGAAGTTAGGTTTAGAAGCTAACAGATCAACAAGAATGAACTTAATGCTTCAAAAATGTGTTCTAGTAATCGATGCTTTGAAAACTTATTCTTGAAATCAAGGCTTCTTATCAAAGCCAAACAACATCACTTTTTATCGCTTTAGTCTTCTTGAATAATTAAAGGATGTACGCTGAAATTAGGATTAGAAGCTAACAGATCAACAAGAGTGAACTTAATGCTTAAAAAATGTGTTCTAGTAATCGATGCTTCAAAAATAAATTTTTGAAATCAAGGCTTCTCATCAAATTCGATCAACAGCTATTTCTATCGCTTGATCGTTGAGGAATGGACAGCGACGTTAGGATTAGAAGTTTATCAGCTCGATCACAATAGCACTTGACAGTTCAAAAGCGTGTTATGTTCGACGCTTGATATCAGATTTAATAAAGAAACATGTATATTATTCGATTTTGATCCAGTTGTTACATAACTGGTATTAAAAATAGGTTTAAACTGGTTACTCGTCTACTCTAACACTCAACGCCCACAAGTAAATTATTGAATGAAATAAAAATTGGAAAAATAAAATACATAACACTGAATAATTCTCCAAACATTTTGCATTTTTCTGATCACCATCAAAATTCCATAAAGCCGAAGCAAGTTACTGAACAAAATAAAAATTGTCAAAATATTTGACACTGAATAATCCCTCAGAGTATTACCCCAGAAATTAATTTACAACGAATTATAAAAATAACAATACTGTCGCGTACACACGACTGACATGGCAGTCAGAGCGTTAGGCGACTTTCGTAATTACGATAAATGATCGAAGGTACAACGGAACAATAACCGTTCCTATTTTCTCTATGCGCCAGGGAGACCATATTATAGATGGAAACACGAGTCGGTATTCGTGTTCGAAAGCAAATAAAGTGAACGCAGAGAGTTTGATTATGATCCTGGCTCGATACACCAAGACAAACGATGGCTCTCAAAGAAGTAGGCAGAAAGAGAAGGTCGACAGGCATCGTTACAACGAAATCTAGGCTAGACCCGGCGAACCGTTCGAACACGGCGGCAATTTCCATAAAAACGCGGAACAATCGTCCCCATGAAAAATGTATTCCCGGGAATCGGCACGAACAGAGTCATTGCAAATGGCAATGTTTTTTTTTTTCTGTGAGCGCGCAATCAGATAGCGAGAGGCAACGATGCTTTTCACTGCGTGCTGTTTCACACGGCAGCCTTAACGGTAAATTACAACCGATCCCCGACGACTCGCTCTTTCCGCGTGGACATATTCGCACCCACACCCAATCCGTGCGAAATCACGCCAAAATTTACCGAGCAGTAACTTTTGTCGATCCCCTAGCAGTTTTCTGCACAGCGTTGGCAAAGCTGCAGAAATTTTGTAACGTTATCCCTTTATACACCGAATTTTGTTCTTAACACTTTATCGACCGGAAGCCTATTAATAGGCTTCTCAATATTAGCGCTGTATCAAAATGAAGCTTAAAATTCTATTTTTACATTCCAATTTGTAACAACATTATTAGGCAATATTACTGGGGATGCATTGTTGATCCGCAATAAAAATTGCTGTGAACGTTGAAATATCCATTAAAAAGTTTTCAGTCATGGATCATGGGCCTTACAAAAATTCGTATCGTAGTAAAATATTTGTAAATAAAATCGCATTCAATGCGTTAGTTAATTTAGTTTAAGAAATCATACTAAGTTCTTCTCTGCTATGGAGACAACTTACATCAGGAAAATTGCTATAGCTCCAATCAGAATGGTCATACATGGAGCAAGAAAAATTCTAAGTTCAGTAGACATGGACAACGGCATTTATAAAATTTATATTTGTTATTTCAATTGAATTTGTTTAAAAATTTACCTAGTGCAACCAATTTATACAGGTCATAGAGGCGAGTTGTTTTACAAGCTTCTGTGACAAAATCACTTGCCAATCCAATAATTGCGTTTGTTTCTTCAAGAAAAATGTGTTTAAAATTTGTAAAATTGTATTTGAATTGTAAAAATATTTTCGTGAAAACATTTCGAGTGAATTTATACATTAAAGCGGACATTTCTATGAAAGTTGTACGAGGTTTTAATAAATGTCTTCGGTTTTCCAACTGTCGGACCGTGTCAAATCGTCTCAGGCAAAAGTGAATTAACCCTTAGCACACCAATGGGTCCTCTGAGGCGACACTGAATATCGTCAGACTATTATTCAAAACAATTTGTACATTAGAAATGTTGGTAATTAAGAAGCTAGTAAATATTGAAGTGTTGCCGTACGATTAACAGTAACAAATTTGATATGCACGAAAGGAAATGAACCACGTGCAATAGAATTATTATAGGACAGAAATATGTCTCAAGTTAGGAATTAAAATTGCTGGAGTGCAAAGGGTTAACACTCTTCCCGACAACTAAACATTCCATGATTTCAACAAATAATCTAGTCCCACCCGATGGTAAAAATCCGCCATCACGGGGCAGGTGAACGGCGACGACGCTGGTCGTCGGAGCGCGTTGATTCCGGTCGTTCGGGCGGCAAGGAGGTTAAACGGGCGAATCAAAGATCACTTTGCAGGTTCCAATTAGAATTTCTAATGTCCCGTGGCGAACGGGCCGAGGTTTTTTCTCAGGATTTTCAGTGGAAACGGTCTCTGGTTGGACTGTGAGCGGCGACGTCGGACGATTTCGAGAGCGAGCGAGCGCGGGCTCGCGCGGCACCGGGCGAATAATCCTCGAGGATAGAATATCAAGGGATCTAAAGGCTGCAGTTCCGCGAAATGGCATTCCTACGTGACAGTTGTGCCAAGCGCAGGAAAATCTAGATCTCGTTTAGTAGCCGAGAAACTCGGCAATCTCCATCTCCGCCGATCCAAACCCCTCCCCCAACCGGCAGTTAATAACTCGGAGCGCATAGAGCCGGCGAAAGGAGTCGGATCGGAATGCAGTCCATACAGGAAGTGACCGATCAACGACCCTTCCAATGCTTTCGAGCCGGAAGTCGACCAGATTGACGCGAAATCGTTCCGAGTCTTATCGACGACTGATATCCCCGACTAATACGCGCCGAACGCGTTGCTCCTCGCGCGTACTCGCGCCGGAGCGTGCTCCTCGAAAACGATACCCACAAGTTATGGCTCGTACAACACTGCAGCGATCTAGGCGTCGCTATGTCCTCGAAAACGGCGTTTTGCATTTCACTCGATGCATTTGAGAATTTTCCGAGGGCTCAAGGCGAGTCAAACTCGGTCACACTTACATTGTCTGCGTAAACGAAGATTATTGCTTTACGACGAGTTCCATTATGGAAGGTAGATAAATAATAATTCCGTTTCGGGAATAAATGGCCTTCTGAAGCAGCAAGAACTACTTATGTGGCTTCTCTGTATTCAAATTAACGTGAACAATTTTTATTTTGTAGAAAGATGTGCAGCCTAGTTATCGCGACGCAGTCACAGCAAGTATGTCGAACGTCTTCGAAGAATTCCGAAACAGTGTTGCATAACATGGACAAATTGTGCTGTTTGTTTAAAACAGTATTTGATCTGAGTTGCGTAGCAACGCCTGCGTGGAACAGCCTTTGGAATCTCTTCTCTGGCAAACGTTCGTGAGCTGTACGAACGGTACCGTCGTGCACGGCGAGGTGTAAATGGGTTAATTACCAAAAAATTGCAGTTCGAAAGAGCCAGACGTCCGATTGAGGCGTAACAGAATTCCGTAGGTTTCGCTTGAGGAACAATTTACTCGAAGGCGAAAAAGAAAAGTGAGGGGAGAGAAAAAAAAAGAAGAAGAACCGTAAAGGAAAGGCACGGTGGTGGCAAAGATATCCGGCACGTTCCGAAGCAACGGGCTCCCATAAAATATTTCACGTGGTTGTAGAAGTGAGGAAAGATCCCGAAGAGGCACACAGGAGGAAGAGACAGGAGGACGCCTGGGCTCCTCCTCTGTGTATGGGAAAGGAATATAGCGGAAGGTTAGGAAGGAGAGCTGGCAGTGAGCAGTATACAGGACAATATTATCGCGCGATACGATCTGAGATGCCTAGCTAGGCTCTTAGGCATGTCACATTGCAAACAGTGGACAATGAGGCTATTGTTGCTGCATAATGGCCGTTTGCGACCTTACGTGGCCTCTTACTCTTCTCCGCCGTCTCTCGCCGTCCCACTCGATCTCACCGGACTGATTCGTACACGCGATCCTCCACGCCGATCCGCTTTCTTTGCTCGAAATAAATATCAGAGCCATTGACCAATAGACGGGAAGAAAGTATCCGGTATAGTGATCGGTGAAACCGACCGGAGAAACATCAAACGCGATTCACCGGTGTGTTTGGCTAGCTGCGGATCCAACGCAATCGCTTCGCTATCTACTTCG
>CM052096.1:5793726-5809925 GCA_028453745.1 Agapostemon virescens | reverse complement strand
AAAATATGAGTCTTGTATTATCAATTGTCTTTTAGGAAAAAATTCATAAACGTCGCTTTTGTGCCTGCTAGACGAGGATACATAGATCATACTCTTTCCAATGAACAAATAACCGAATGCAGTTTGAAAAAATATTTTCATGCAGATCAAGGATGTAGTATACTTCCCATAAAATATGAATTTTGTATCATCAATTGTCTTTTAGGAAAAAATTCATAAACGTCGCTTTTGTGTGTGCTAGACGAGGGTACATATAGTCGTACTCTCTCCAATGAACAAATAACCGAATGCACATTGAAAAAATATTTTCATATACATGGAGGATGCAGCACACACCCCAAGAAATATATCCCCTGCATTGTGAACGATTTTTCCAGAAAAAAATCATGAAGATCATTTTAGTATCTGCTAAAGAGGTCATAAGAACTTGAGAAAGTTAATATGAGAATATGTATTAATATACGGAGTATATGTTTCAATTTTCAGGGACGTCGATCTTGTGGCTCTGTGCGGGGACAGTTTGGCCGACTTTTCGGGGTGATTCACCTGAAAGGGCCGAGTGCTCAGGGCAATTATAATACCGCGCAGGCCGCAGCCTGATCCTCCTTGAGCCGGTGATCAGCTCCAGGGGTCGTCGGTGGTATCTGTGGTTGCGGTGCATTTTAATGAAATTCTCGGGGCCCGGCCCCCTTGCGCACGGTGTTACCTGGATACATCGCGTTTACCGAGTTACAAAGGTAAACCATACGCGCACTTTCTTGTCTGGCCGTTTCATCTGGCAAGGTCCCCCGTGCCCGACGAAGGGCTTCGTAGGGCATTACTCTGGTAAGCCCGACTTGGCAAGCAGATCCCGCGGGTTACAGTTAATTGGCTTCAGCGCGTTCGGCCGAGGACGTGTGCACCTATCCTCGGTGCAACGCATGCATGCACGCGTCCTCCTATTGCAACCTAGCGCGCACACACGCGTCTGCCGCTTAAGCAGCTCGCTTGCTGCTTGGCCCGGTGCACGCGTGCACGTACTATGCGCCGTAGTCATTCACGAACACGGCTATCCCACTGTCGGGCTGATAGATCAAAAGTCATTGCTGACCGCAGTCACGTCGTTCACCGTGCGTTTTTCTGCTGCGAAGGATATGGACTTGCCCCGATGGGTCCTGGGGAATTGCTTTTCGTCGATTAGGCGACAGTCGTACAGTCCCAAGCAAAACTAATTCAACTATAACAACTTCCAACAGTACTGTAAACGCTTTTCCACAGAGGTCTGGTCTATGTTGAAACGGAATAAAGCAAGCTGTGTAAGAGATATTATCGAAATGCCATTATTTATGGATTATGACATCGTTCAAATATCCGCCGCAGCTTCGCACGGTGCCACGGATCCGAGAAGTCCAATTTTCAATGACTCTACCAGTCACCTGATGTGCAAAGGAATTATTTTAAGTTGCTTGGAGTGCGAAGGGTTAAACTTAAAGGGTTAAATTTTGAAGCAACAGACACCCATTTTTCCTATAGCTTGCATTTGGCAGCCCTTCTCCTCTTCGCATTCAATTCCCAAATTTGGCCAGGGTTTCAATTTATCGCGAGCGTCAAAAAATGTCCGTTTTGAAGAAAGCAAGCTGCCGAGAGGCGCCATGCCTAGTATTTCCCGGTTATGGCAGCTGTTATCGAGGATTCGAGCCACTCGCGATGCGACCGCACCGGTTACACGGCCCGTCAATCATATTAATTAATTATCTGTTTAGCAAATCGAAAGGGCAATTTTCTGGCTCGCCTTTATTTCGCCCGTCATGCCGCGTATCCCTGGCGGGAGGGGATCACGGCGAACGTGGCCAATGGAGGCTATCTGGATCCTGCCATAAGGAGGCGTTAATATGCAACGGCTGTCGAACGTGTGCATCGCGAAATAGAGGACTTTCGCGGGAACACGCGTGTTCGTGTGCATCTAAATGCGCACGATGGTGATCGGTCTTGTACCGGACACCGGAGAGATCATGAGAAAATGATTGCCCGGCTTCGTACGGAGCCGGCTGGAAACATGGCGAGTCGTGACCCGTCATTGAGAGTCAAAGGCAGATTAGATGGAGTCGTGGAGGATGCACAACACCGACACTACGAACCTCTCTACGCTATTAACTAGCTAGGCATCTTGCAAAGAGACCGTACGCAAAGATCAGTGTTCCTCTTTGCGTGTCAAGCAACTAACTCGTTTGCTATATTCGAATTAAAAAAAGAATATCTTTGCTGGAACTGAACTGGAATCGAGTATCTTGACTTTAAAGGATCGTCACCTGAATAATAGCACTTTTCCATAATTGTGCTTCTATAATAATATTGTCGTTTAACACTTTATCGATCGGAAGCCTCTTAATAGGCTTTTCAATATTCGCACTGTATCAAAATGAAGCTTAAAATTCTATTTTTACATTCCAATTTGTAACAACATTATTAGACAATATTATTGAGGATGCATTGCTGATCCGCAATAAAAATTGCTGTCAGCCTTCAAGGATCCATTAAAAAGTTTTCAGTCATGGATCATAGGCCTTACAAAAATTCTGAAATAATCGCCGGTCGATAAAGTGTTAAGAACCTCTGAAAGTACATTTACAATCAAACTCCATCTATCACTTCCAAAAGAAATGCTACGAAAACATTTTGAAAATGGCTGAATAAATTTGCCAATATTTCCAAGCCTCGCCAATAAAATTACACACCGCCTTAAAAATTTGTCATAGATATTAATAAAACGTTAACAAACTCTCTATAATCGTACGCTTGTCTCTTCTCCACAGCAGGCAGCTTTAGAAGACACGTCGCGGCAGAGCAAACTCTGTAAAACCGCGTGAAACCTCGACAAACCCGAGGCCTTCGTTTCACCGGCGAAGGCATTCAGATGGAATAAAACAGCGAAACCCTTCCGGCTGTCGGGGAGTTTTCCTTCGATGAACAAATAAAGGATAACGCAGTTGCGCGTGACGCCGATAACTGCATAGCATACCGGCGGCGGGGGTGTGATTTCGCCACGTAGCTTCGCTCGGAGCGTGTAACCGCGCGGCGTGATGTATGCGCGGCGATTCACGCCGCGGAGCATGCATTCCGCGCGAATACGTTCGCCGGGGAAACAATATTGCCGTTTTACTGTTATTGCGGCTCTGTTCCGCTCCTCTCCGCTCCACTCTGCTCCGCGCTCTGCTCGTGTCAATGCTCGCCGTCGCGAGCGCACAAACGCCGCCCGCTTTTCCGCACTGTTCCTTTCTTTATATCGAACCGAATGTTTCCCACTTTACGCGAAATAATTTTCAATGGCACGCCAGGACGAGACAAGCTGGATTATGGTTATTGTTTCGTGCTCGCGGGAGTACTGTCTGTCGGCAAACTGGGAATAGCGATGATGCTCGATAGTGCGTTTGTCAGGATGGACACTTTTTGCGAAGGGAGATAATCAACTGATAATTGCTTGTCAAATTAGGTTTACAATAGTGGAAATTTAGAATTAATTGTGTTGAGGACGACACTTTGGTCGAAAGAACCGAGATGCTTTTATTTTACAGCAACATCCCCTAATGCGACTGTTTAATTATTCTATTGAACGACTTTGATTAATCCTAATCCCATTCAGAATAGAACGTTGGCATTAGGAGAATCAATTGTATCAATTTCAGTGGATCATCCCTTAAGCAATAGGATCTTTTCATAATTGTATTAGGTGATCTTGCTGAGCTACTTTAGTAATCTTTTAAGCAGCATATCATCGTCAACCCTTGAACGGCGAGTCTATTTTGCAATTGTACAATTGACAATATTTAAAACCAACCACAACTTTATTTATCTTTTATTTTTAAACATGTATTTAAGCTACATCTCTCAGATCCATTAATATCTCTGCTGTACTCGATCCATCTACTTATTCAACTGAATCATCAGGAATCAAGTTCTCAAATGACGATTCTGTTACTCTGGGTCTAGATACACCCAGATTCTATCATTGAAGAGTTACGAGAACTAAATGCCTCATCTTTTAATATAATTATTTAATAAAATCATTTCAAGCAACAAAAATACATAAAGCGTTAAAACGATTCAATAAGAAGTCAAGAGATAATTTTCCTCTATCAATCACATCCCATAGCAACATCTCCAGGTGTCCCATAAATAATATTCGCAGGACCCTATTAATCGTTACCTAAATAGCTCTCTGAACCACAAAATGCAAATCTTTCCATCTCTGTAATTCCCTAATCATCGACGTCGAGATTCGAAACGCTCGAACGAAAATCAAAAGAATACAAACTGTCAGTGCATTACCAAATAAGTTGTTCCCACTAACGGTTCACGATCGAGAGGGCGATAAAAAATAAATTCGGTGTAGCAAGCCGTAACCGGTTTCCCAATGACTCGCGAGAAGAGTTGAGAATTCTATTACGACAATATGATGTATGGCGGTAATACCTCTTGCTTCTAGGGCCTCGAAAAAACCTATTAATTTAATTTCAGCCAGCACACAAATAATGAAAACACTCACCTCCGTTTACTCTACGGAAATGATTAATTGACCGTGATGCGTATATACCTGCAACAGAAAAGACGAAAGCGATTAGAATGAATGCTTCATTGCGAATGTAATGTTGGTGGAAATTCAATTAGGAGGAATCAGATACTCCAAGGAATTTTTGTTAACTTTTGTCTGTCACGATTAGACTGCAAATCTTGCGATTATAGCTTATTGCTTCATAGCTCAGTTTTTACAGAACACTAGGTGTTCTATAAAACACTAGAATTGAATACAATTTTTGGTATATATTTAAGAATGCGTCAAGAAAAGCCACGACACTTCAAAGCAATATTTATCAAAGTAATTTCTACATTCTCCCCATTATGCCATCGCAAATAATTTTGCAATTCGCATTAAACCCGCAGTGTATCGATAATCGAAGGCTGACCCGTCGTTAGAAATGATTTAAAAATACGTCGAGGCGAACCGCAATACTTCGAAGCAGTATTTATCATAGCGATCTCCGCCTTCTGTTGAACCGTCCCAAACTTCGTCGCAAACTTGGCCAAAATCGAAAACACAAGCATGCCTTCGGCTCCGTTTCCCAGCAAAGACAACTCTCCGCTAAATCAACTCGCCGTTCGATATTTACAAAGGCAATTAAGAACTGCCGGCAATTATTATGATAATAGGGTGCAGAACGACTTCTCGAGACGAACAAAAACAATGTTGGAACGAAGTTGGTGCTCGTATCTCTCCGGAGCGTAAACGAAATAACATTTGTCTATCCGCGGAGAGAGAGCAAATAACGTTGAACTTTTCAAGACGAATAAATGGCTAGAACGGTGCACAAACTGTGGCTGTATCGATCACTCGGACAGAAACTGGGTTAACGTGACCCGTTCATCCTCTTCTATCCTCTTACCATTCCACTTACCGTCAATTCGCCCGTCTCACAATACGAATCCAAGTAACTACGCCCGACGCTGCGGCTGCCAATCGAAACTTAGCCGCCGCTAAACGCATTACAGCTGCTCGGGGTTTCGACATCTTCGATTAAACCCATCAACAGGCCGAACGCAATAATTTTCTCGTTAGACAGACGCTGCGGAGCTCGACGAGACGTACAAAGACGCCCGTGTTCGTCAACCAGACCGACCGAACCATGTTTGCTATCAATAGACTCTCTGCAAAATATCTTTGCGCAGAATAAACATTTTCTGCTCGAGCTGCTAGAAATGTCTCTCCCCCTTCAATTACTTTGAACTGTTGATCTTTAGACAAAATAAAAATTGTCTGCGACAACACCGTTCTATCAAACTGACTGAAAATATCTTCAAACTTCTTCGTACCAAAATGTTTATCTAAAATTGTCATTACAATTTTATCTGCTCCATAATACAAGTTTTAACAGAGCAAAAGACTAAGCATCCCCAGCTTATACATCAACAATAACGAAATAATAGAAATAATAACAGCAGATTGATTTCTCGTTCGATTGAAACCTCGTCACACAAAAACTGTCAAACTGTGATCATATTTTGGAATTTAAATTTTACTTAAATTGGACCATCAAAATTTATATTTGCAAAGCTATCTTCCACACCAATAATAATAAAATGATACTACATACAAACCGAAGATTTCTCCAAACCTGGTCACCTCAAAATTAGATAAACTTTAATACTTCTTTAGAGTACAATCAACTTTCTAATAAGACAAAGAAATCCATTTCAATTGCATTAGCTAAATCATACCTCAAGGATATTGACATAGAACAGAGACGTTTTAAGAAACATAAAATAAGAAGTTTGGCAAAAAGAGGATGAAATTGTGAAGAAAATATTGCGGCGGTTGATTGGACGAAGAAAATCGCATTTGTTATGAATCTTTCGTAAGAAGGATCGCCGCGGTGGAACCCGACGGAGGACGCGTCGTGTCTTTCCGATTGCATGCGAAAGGAATTCCGAAGCCTCTTAAACAATCGTTAGGTGTGAACAATTTGTCGGAGGACGGAGGGAGAGAAAAAGATAACGGCAGACTTACGAGGGTTGCCAGACAGCTACGTAAATTCGCATTACTCGGGGATCGCGGCGCGCAAAATTGCTGGGCCGTAAAGCACGAAAGCTGTGTCAAGCTTCGCGATATGGAATCCTAACGGCTCCCCCCCGTCGTAATATCTGTATCTCGCGAAATCGAATATACGACGTCTAGGATTTCCATTCTATGATGAAAACTGTCTCCTGTTCGCGTCCCTTCCCGTGAATATGCGACGACACTATACCGATCCACGGTTCGCCGAACGATTTTCCCCGGCGACTTATAACGATCCCCGATGGTTCTCCTTTTGCGACACAAGATATCCCGATCACTAGTTTATCGGCCAAACAGAAACAGGTTGAATTATTAACCCGCTGCATTCGAATGGAGACTCTGAGGCGCTTCTAGAAACGACTAGGTAATTATTTAACTCTTTAGACTCCTTCGAGACTCCGTTATTTTGTATTTTATGGAATTTGCAATAAACAATCTCCATTTTTATATTGTGTATCGTACCTCGTACTATTTTAGGAAATTTTAAAACGCGATTGCTGATTTTATTTTGTTTATCGTCTCTGTTACAGGCTGACAGTCCCCTCAGTGTTGGAGATACAATTTTCACAATTACGGAAGAGATCTCGCGGACAATTACGTAGAGAATACTGCATACCGTTTCCGTCAGAATTAATCAGCGATTCGATCTTCCTTGGGAACGTTTAAGGATCGGGGAGCAAAAGGCGACGGAATTCCTGTTTTCCGTTTCAATATGCACAGAGAGCTCGTGATTGCTCGCGGCGGTTGAAAGACGCGCACGGTAGGTTTGTTTAAGATTCGGTATCTGCCGGTTTCTACTTTTATTATGCAGATGAGGCGCGTCAGCCGCGCCTTTATTCCGTGCTATCGTGCCATTTAGCTTCGAGTCGCGGCCAGATATGTGTCTATCGGCCGGGGGGAAAAAAAAAAGGAAGACAAATAAAAGGAGAGGAAACGGACGGTGTGAGAAAAGAAACGGGGCGTCGAGAGAGAAAGCGGAATAGAAACAGAGATGGAGATGGATAAATAGATAGATGGATCGACGGATAGAGATAGAGATAGACAACAGAGAACAGAGAGCCGAGATAGAGACAGATAATCTAATTTGCAATCCAGTCTCGGATCACGCGCGGCGAACGCGGAATTAATGCCGTCGAACTGATCCGATTTAAAATTCATTATCCGTCGATAAAGCTTGAAACCATTATTTCATTTGCGCAAGATTAACGGGTGCACTCGGCTGGACAAATACATCGATCGATGCGATTACGAGTGCGCATTCCAGAATCTAATAAATTAGCGATGTTACTCGTTCGCCTGTGTAACTCCATTTTCGCGGAGCGAGCGTGCGCGCTCTCGTGCAAACCGTGTGCGCCACCGGCCCCCGGGTGTTACGGTGGTGTGTGGTGGTATCACGGTCACCGTTCTGTGTTTTACGATACCGTTGATTCGCTATAAATTACTGGGCGATAGCTATCCGCGACCCGTGCTCTCTAGAGAATAGAATATTCGCGTTAGTTACGGCCGTTCCGCCGTGTAATTTATTAGACTCGATGCGAATCCGACGATGCGATACAGCCTCGAAACTTTCTTAACCGAACGACAACGGAACTGTTTCGCCTGGGAATGTGTTTTATGGAACTAATTAGATCAACGGCCAACGTTTTTCCTTTTCCTTCGCAATTTTCTTCGACAGTTCGATCGCTCTTGTTAACGTTAAACATATTGAGTAGTAAAATAGGCTGGTGTACATTCTCTTGTAAAAATTAGAAGATTTAATATGGGAATGTATAAGGAAGTCTATTGAGTCGATTCTTATGAAGGTGATTTTATAATCTCTGTAATTTTCAAATAAGAAATTAGATGAGGATCGTTTGACCTGCTGTGGTACATTTAGTGTTAAGCATCCAATTTATTGCGATAACTCTTTTCAACCCCTTGTCACGTTGTAACAAGTTAGGTTCGTGTTGAAGATTTTAAACAAACTTCAACAAACGCAAACACTGTGCATTCTTTTTGGACGAAATCAAATTTTATCCTTTTACAATCAATATTTAAGCATTGCAAATAAATGCAGCAATATGAAATTGAGCTGTTATATCTTTTTTAAAACAATACACCCACCAGGCATTAAATTTGACTGGTTGCATATTGCCTTATAAAAATGCCAAGATTCCACTTGTATTACTTACGATTTTTATTAAAAGTATAATAAAACAAAAACATCTAACGAATCAGTTCCTCCGAAGGCAACATTAAAACTGTGAGAGTGTCGTTCGACCCACTGCGATAGTTTAACCGTAAAATTAAACTTTCATATTACCGAAAAATGGGAAAGAATTCGCACCTAATATTTGCGGAACAGTTTTAAGCAGTTAACGGTCACGGGTTCTCCGTAAACGATTCTAACCTCGGATAAGGGATGGTCCGTCGATACCGTGGAAGCGGCGTACTCTTTTTATTTCCGGATGTCCGGACGGCAATTTCAGAATATACATCCCCGGCGAATCTTTCTCGTCTACTCATTTTCTTAGAAGGTTGGCAGACAGACGGAAGAGGGCGAGAGAGACAGCGAGGCAGATACGAAGAGAGGGTGGAAAATGGAGAGAGGGATGGAGAGAGGGAGAGAGTGAAACTGCAACGAACTAAGGCAAGGTTCGCATACGTCTCTCGGCTCCTCATCTCTTCTTCTCGAGCTCTCTCTCCAGGCCCAAGCCTAGGGAATCAATAACTCCTCGCGACAGAGTCACCCTCTCGTTCTTCCGCCCCTAACCAAAGAGCCCTACCTATAACCCTATAAAACGTCCAAGGGGATGACTGGGATCTCACGAACATCTCGAATACGCACCGACGACCGAACCGGTCAATGTGTTCCCCGACGTGTCAGATCTGTCCTCTTCTCTTTTTACAGGGGTCGTCGTATGATTTTCTGAGGTGCCCGAGGAACTGCGACCGACAGAATCCGATCGAAAAATTTGTCCCCGACAGCTTCGGAGATTAAAAAATTTGCATTTGTTGGCGAATAAAATGAGAAAACAACGAGCAAGTATAAAAGATCGTCTCCACGGGGGAGGAACTTTGTCAACCCTTTCTCCTGCAACGTTGAGGCATTCTCGTGATGGAGATCACAGACATAATCCGTTGAATACGAGTCCTAGCCTTCTTGCTTACGTCAAATTAAAATTGGGATTGTAATATTAACCACTTGCCATTATGTGACGAGTCGATCTCGTGTCCAAGATTTTATATGGAATCCAACGAATATAAATATTACGCCTTTCTGTTTAGACAAGATTAAATGTTGTTCATTTGTAATCGATATTTAAACATTGAAATAGACGCAGCAGAAGATATAAATGGTTTGTTCTCTTCTGTAACATTTTTAGCGATGATGTTAACACTTTACCGACCGGAAGCCTATTAATAGGTCTTTCAATAATTGCCCGGTAACAAAATGAGACTTAAAAAACTGCTTTTACGTTGTAATTTGTAACGAAATTATTAGACAATATAATTGGGGATGCATTGTTGATCCGCAATAAAAATTGCTGTGAGCGTTGAAAGATCCATTAAAAAGTTTTCAGTGATGGATTATGAACTTTCAAGATTGTGAAATAATCGCCGGTCGATAAAGTGTTGTGATAACTATCAGCGTGGTCAACGTATAGCAATCTAGCGTAGAGCATACTTCCTTTCAGCTTCTAAGAAAGGACGTACGACAATGAACTTCTAATGACCGTACCGTGATCAAATAAATCTTAGCGCGAACGGTTAAAAAGCAACACACGATCACTTTTATTGCTGCACGTGTCCCAGGGATGATCGGATCGACAATCACCGCACCGGTGAGGCGTCTCGTTTTCTGAATCACTTAGCACGATTCTCGAAATCAGAGATTCCTGTCCAATCTTTCATCCCCCGTGAAGTTTCGCTCGAGAACCCTCCCTCGAACAAACTGAAGGGGGTTGGAGGCGTTTCGGTATCGAGATCGATGTTGGAATACAAAAACAGCGGAGTGAAGGAGAGAGAATCAAGCCCTCCGGTTTTGAACTTCGCCGGATCACCCTGCACCCCTTCGAGCGTCGCAGTCGCATTTCCGGAGTCTTTTACCGGCGAAGCGTATAAGCTTGCACAAAGAAAGCCCGTAGACGAGCCCGGGTCGCAGCCGGTGACTAAACCCTTGTCCTCCTCTTCCTCCTGCTCCCGCAAGCTTCGACCTCCGCGTGCACACCCCCCGTACAACCCCCGTACAAGCCCTGTGCCCCCTATCACGTCGGCGAACTTTCAGAAACTGCAATTTCTGTATACCTTTATCGCCGGCGGTCGCCGCCGCCGCCGACGCCGCGCGTAATTCCGATCGCGCTTGACTCAGCTTTTGCATAACCGCATAACTCGGACCCGGTCCCGTCGGGGTAGTTCTAGAATTCATAAAAGGGTAAAAGGCTAAAATTGCGGCACGCTCCTATCCTTTCTCCCTGCGCCTTATCCTCGCTTCTTCCTCTCCTCTTTCTTCTTCCATTCCCCGCTTTCTTCTCTCTCTGCCCCTCGCCCTCTCTCTCTCCCTGTCTCGACCGCCCCATTTCGCCCCGGTTCTCTCTTCCGCTTTTTCTCCGGTCGTCGTCCCGAGGAGCAAATGTTTAACCGGCAATCATGCCCTACAGCCGCCGAGCCGGGGCAAATAGTTTTCTTGATTCGATGGGGCGAATTTCTCTTATGTTTAGCGAACAACCTACCCCCATTTGCCGGGAACTGTTTTGATTCTGTTATCCGAGCTGCTCGTTGGTCCTCCAGACCCTGCGATGGCGAGATAACGATGAGGCGAGAAGATAAGATAGCTGTATACCGTTTCTAGCTCGGATCCCTAAATGGTTTTCCATCCCTGCTGTAAAAACTTATTGTCAACAATCTTCCGTGTCGGGTTAAGCATTTTATTTAGAATACTGTTGAAAAGACTACTGTTGTGCTGATGTAAATCAATTTTATTCGTGTCTAGATTGTCTAGTGTGAATCTCGAACAGCCCTCCCCCAATACGATGATCCCGAGCAATAAACAAAAGAAGCATCGAGATTGCTGGCGACACAGACATCCTAATCAAATCGGCCATAAATCCACAGGATGCATAGCAATTCCCACAAAATTGGCTGCGGAGGCCGACTGAATAGTTCCCAAAAATGGATAAAAACAGCAAGAATAGCTCCCCAGACATTGCTATCGATAGCAATACCATCTGTTCGAGGGTCCGAGTCTAGTATGCTCCGATACGATTCATTGAGCAGCATTTCGTTACAAATATGGCGAAAACTGCGTGCAACTCGGTCGGAGTAATCGGTTGGGACTCGTACAATAAATCGCGCTCCGTGTACGGGCTGCTTTGGGAACAGCTTTGCATTGAGTTATGGGGCCGGGCAGATTAAGAGAGAGAGTCCACGTTGACTCATACTTCGTATACAGTTAGGCCGGCGCGTTTTCTTCCCCTAAACACGGAGCCGTCGGCCCGAAAAGGGAGATACACACGCGGAGTCTCCTTCCTGTTCTCGTTTTACCTCGAGCTTGGGTCCTCGTGTAGAACCCCCGTGTCCCTCTCCCGGAACTTAAGGTTTATCGACGAGGTTGCTTGGTTTCGGTTAAAGGGTCCGCCCTTCGGTCGAAGGGAAAGATAAGCTCGTCCTGTTTACAGCCACCCTCGGCGAGGAAACGATCACGGATGAGATTTTCATCGTCCCGCACGGCGCGTCGCATTTAAATGGGGATTCCGGACAGAAATCAGAAAACGCGCAAAGTTAAATGCTTCGGTGACTGGAGACGATTAACCCGGTTAATGGCGAGCGAATTTTCCATGCTTCGAGTTTTGGTTATATTTTCTTTGACGCGCCTAATCGCAAGGTGTTTAATACAGTAAAAAATGTGTAAAAGCTGCTGTCTAAATTGATTCTAAGTAAAAAACGTGTAAGATTTGTCGTTCAGGGACAAACATCTTAATTGCATCTTGAAAGTTCGATGTAAAAACGCTGCAAGCTCTCGTTCGAACGCACACCCGACTCGAAAATTGTCTAACAAAAATCGCAATTATTTTCGCAGGAACCCCGGAGAAGTTTCCGCCGATATTACTACTGGGAATGTCGGGGAACTGTAATTTTGCGATAAGCAGGGCTCTCATCCGCGCTTGGCATAATCCCATTACCCTTGAAATTTGATTTGCGAAAGAAAAGCTAAGCTTGCAATTTCCGAAAGGAGGTAACCGTGGATACCACGAGGCATTATGATTTTTAACGAACGGCGTTCCTCTCGGGGTGTGCTCTCCAAGCGAAATAAACCCGCGGGCAATTAGGAGGCAAGAGAGATTTCCGTCCCGATATTCCTCCCATCCAATCTAACGTAATAACTCGACGCGGTGTAAGGTTTAGCGAGTTTCCCGATGTAAGAGAAGAAATTCAATTTTAAGATTCCGTTGAACCTCTTTCACCGTAATAACAAGCCCGACCGCAATAAAATTCAATTCTCGGCCCGAAGAAGTCGGCAACAAGAAGAGGAAGAACAGGAGGAGGAGGAGGAGGAAGAAGAAGAAGAAGAAAAAGAAGAAGAAGAAGAAGAAGAAGAAGCCGAGCGATTCGCGCGCGTTACACTACACATAACGAACCTCGTAAAATTCCCTGTGGATCGAATACAAGTCCGCGAAACTTCCGCCATTAAACGGCGTCGATAGCATCGCCGCGAATTATTACCGAACCGAAGAAAAATCGGGCCAGGGTCAGCGAAGGAATTGCCGGGAATTTTTACCCGTCGCCCCGTCAAAGTATCCTCTCCGGATGATCCAATTTTAAGGTCAATAAGATTTCTCTTATCGTGCCCCTTGAACCGCCATTGGCCGACCCGGCGACTTCCACCCCTGGAAATCTAATTTACAGGGGAAAAATGGAGTGGCCGGAAAGATCCAACGAGAGTAATCGGCCGTCTAAATATTATCATTTTTAATGGACCCTGCTTCCGGCGGTGATGTTCCACTTAAATCCCATTCGAATTAATCCGACGTCGATTCCCAGATGTTACGGGGACCGACGTTGCACTTTACACGAAATTCTATACTGTGAGCCACGGAAGTATCGAACTCCTTACATCTTCCGACTTGAAAGTCGTCCCCTAATTTTTCCAGCCACGTTGTTGCATCAGCCGATCAAAAACGACATCAAAAAATTATTCTGTGACTCCAAACGTAATAGCCGAGCTTCAAAATTTGTTTATCAACTTGGACATCCATGAATTTGTAGATTGGAGTCTCCTCTTACCAACAAGTTCGAAATATGGCATGTATAATTTTTTACAGTGATGTTATTCGACGCAAGGTGTCCACAGAGGGTGCATCAGGGATGCAGAGTGTCGCGCGAGACTTTGTTCCCAGTTTTATCGTATTTCGTGAGTTGACTCTTGTTTCTTGGTTCTTTATGGCAATCGGATCTCGGACTTTGCTTTCACACCGGCAAGTCGAACCACTCGAGATACGCCACTAACCCTAATGCTATTACCGTCATCCCTTGTCAGGATCTACGGCTGAGTGTCCTCGATTCCACCAACAACAATTTGCAGGTTTCCTTTATCCAACGGGAATCACGGGGGAATACAGCGAGTCCTTCTGTGTCGAGAACTTTAAAACAACCCTATCTAAGTGAATAACAATCATGAAGCGAATCCGGCGACCCCTTCTCCACCCCTAACGCGGTTATTCCCAAGCGGACCTGACAATCCGGAGAACAGACCTGAGATTCTGGTGAAAATTTCAGACGCTAAGACTCGAGGCTCCTTCTAGCAGGGATGACACCTATTATTTACAACTGATGCTCCTTCGAGCTGTGAATGATAATTGAACAATAAATTAGTCGGCACGCCACGTGCAAACGACGAACGTCTACAGAATTGCGAATGATCGTAACCAGGTATTTTATTTCACAGTTTTTAACCCTTGCCACTCGACTCTGAGGCGCCGATGAAATTGCTATACCATTACGCAAGACGCTGCTTAGATTATTAAATTTGTATTTGACAGTAGAATTACCAGCCAGTCGAAGCGACTGCGTCTTCCTTTGGAAATTATCGAAATTATAAATATATTTTCATCGAACAGTTTCGAATGGATTTCTTCATTGAAGCAGAGATTGCGATGGTCATTGTACGAGGTTTCAATTTGTGCTTGTCGTTATTATAAAGCAATTTATTACATAGTCGCATTTATTGCTTGGTAGGTTTAGTAGTAATGCATTTAAACTTTTCAGCATTAAATAGTTACTTAGTTTTTCAGTATTACGTTTACCTTCACCTAAACTTACTTTACCTTTAGTGAAAGACGAAAGATTATGCGTGTTTTGAAGGGAAACCAGAGTATCCCTACTACTTTCTTATTTACATACTTGGTATACTCGTATCACACTACATTTTGGATTTCACTGTTAACCCTTTTCAGTTCAATTACCGATCTGCCTGCAACCCATCCTACACGATCAAATAGTCGACTTCTAAAGCTAACGTTCAAAGGGCTGAAAGCTAATATTCCGTAGGCAACACTTCCGGTGCACCTTTCGGTCTACCTTTCGGCTGGCCTCTTGCGTTCACCGGATCCGCATAACGCGAGCGAAGGCGGGAAGCATAGTGATCAGAGGAACACCGAAACGCTTTCACAATGGACCATGCAGGAAGACCCTGTTAACAGTTAATCGATCGTTCCGACCAGGTCGTAAATTCAGCTCGGAAAAAAAGATGGAGCCGCGTCGAACACCGTTTTCCCTGTTCGGTTTCGCGCCGCGGCCGCTTTTCATCCCGAAAGGATAGGAAACCAGTCGAACCAGTATCTCGAATCGATACGAGCGGGAAGAAACAATGGCGGCCACCCGAAAGAGGGGAGAACCCCGAAGACGAGGAACACCACGAGCAGTTCACGATGGAACGACGGGTAATTGCGTTAAATAATCGACCGTCGCTCGAAAGACCCAGGCTCCGGATAAACCGCCACCCCGTACAATGAGTACCGTGTGTACAGGGCCTAAGTGCGCGTTCGCACACATAATCGCGAGAGAAACCAGGCTTCGCGTGTAGACGCGCGTTTTATATAGAGCTGTCTCTCTGGATTGTGTGTAACGTATACGGGGTGGGACGTTTAAAACAGGCCGCAAGAATGGCACGGTTGCTTTCGAGGATAGAGCAGAGGATAGAGCAGACACGTGGTACCGAACGTGTTAATAAATGCATACCAAATATTATATTTTATTTTTGTATTGGGTTGCCAACTAAGTAATTGCGGATTTTAACACTTTATCGACCGGCGACTATTTCGGAATTTTTGTAAGGCCCATGATTCATGACTAAAAACTTTTTAATGGCTCTTTCAATGCTGACAGCAACTTTTATTGCGAATCAACAATGCATCCCCAATAATATTGTCTAATAATGTTGTTACAAATTGGAATGTAAAAATAGAATTTTAAGCTTCATTTTGATACAGTGCGAATATTGAAAAGCCTAATAATAGGCTTCCGGTTGATAAAGTGTGATAAAGTGTGAATGAAATTGGGGCACGACTTCAAAGTTGTGCCAAATATTGCCACAAAATCGTTAAATATTGAAGGTATACCCCTTCTTAAAATCGCT
>CM052096.1:5771724-5789257 GCA_028453745.1 Agapostemon virescens | reverse complement strand
ATAGTCCGCCATCTGAAGATTAAAATAATTTATTCTCCTTAAGGAGATACAATAATAACGTCGTACTTATCGTGTATATACACGAGTAAGGATTCGAGGCACTTTCAGAGGTATACCTCGCAATAACAGAGATAATACTATGGCAGTTATCGTACAGTTCTTCGAGCAGTTATAACGACTTTACTGGTCAACGTTTTAAACCCGAAATGGTGGCAGTTAACGCGAGATTGCTGTACTGGCTAAATTTCAGATTCAACGCTTGAACTCTCGTGATTAATCGTTGAGTGATGTAAATTTTGTTGTTGGTATAATTTATAAAAATTGGGCGTTAAACAGAAGTTTAATGCGAACGATTGGAATATATAAATATTAAAGCGTGAACCTGCGTTGAATTTAATTTGAATTATAAATTGGTCTGTCCTCATGCATATTTATCAATTGTAAATGCACGTTCTACAAAAATTTGAATTGACTAAACCGTAGATGTGTTCGTTGAAGAAGGAGAGATGTTTCATTGAACAAACACTATTAAACATTTCTATCAATACGCCTCACAATTAATTCTACATTCTTTCTATTAAAATTGATGGTATTCTACTACGCAAACTGCTCTTCATGGAATTTACTGAACCTGCAGATCTTCTATTTCACAATCATGGAAATTATAAAAAAGATTGCAAATCACCGACTTCTCCGTTTCAAATGTTCATCACGGAATTTATATATCTTCTCACGATCTTACGCGATGTTTACAAATTTCCATGAAATTGTGCAACACTGCTTACACCGCAGATCTTTACATAAAACAAAAAACGTTTGCATCATCTGCAACACGCAGTTACCCTATAAAAATAGAGTTCTTCTTCTAAAGGATTTTCTTAATCTAAAATGAAAGCAATAAAAATTTCCCAATTATTTAAACGTGTCCGCAACTTTATACGAATCTGTTTCCACGATCAAGAGTAAAAATCTGCAGACTTTCAATAATTGCGCTTAATAGAATGAAGTTTAAAAAACTACTTTTACATTGTAGTTTGTGACGAAATGATTAGATAACGTTACTGAGAATGCGTCTTTGATTCCCAATAAAAATTGCTATCAGCGTTGAAAGATCCATTAAAAAGTTTTCAGTCATAAACGATAGACCTTGAAAAATTCTGAAACAATCGTCGGTCGGTAAAGTGTTAATAATCACGCAAATAATAAAAATAAAATAAATAAAAATCCTCGGTGCTTTCGAATCTCTTCTCCCCATCAAAAAAGAAGGAAAAATGAAGTACTAAAAAAAGGATAGCTCGCGAGATCGATTAAAAATTCTGAATAGGAAGAATTACATTTCTACTGTTAGAATAGAATTTCTGCTAAAAAATGAAAGAGGGTGCAAACGACTTCGGCAGAAAACAGAACGCAGCGTAAACGTCCTCGAACAAGCGGCCCTTGATAAGCGTTTGTTCTCTGGCGGATTTTTTCGCCGGAATTATACCAGCCGGTAATTTTCAGTGGTGCTCACGATAATAACATCGTTACCGGTACAGCCTGTAACAGCATAAATGTCACTCGCTCCGCGTGACGCGCGGTGTTACCGTTGTTCGTTGGTTCGTTGGTTCGTTGGTTCGTTCGTTCGTTCGTTCGTTCCGCAGCTATATTTAATACGGTGATTAAAATGAACTGGGTGTTCATTAACACCGCATTCAGCCCTCGCATTTTTTGCTTCATTATCAATTTCCACTCGACCGGGCGTCGTTCGTTTCCCGGGGTAGCGGTATCTCGCGGTTTTCGAATAGAAACGCGACACAATTCCCGTGATTTGTTGCTCGATTAATGGAACCATGCACGCTCGTTCAATCGATCCAATATTCGCACGCTCTCCGAGCCCTCCGGTTTCCCCACCTTTTACTCCTGCCGCTCTCCTCTCTCTCTTTTTTCTCTCTCTCTCGATTTTAACCGCCCCATATCTCCCTCTCTCGCTTTTTCTCGTTTTTCCCGTATCACTATTTCGCTCGTTTTTAGTTGCTACGCTCGATCTTTTCTAGCTTATCCTCCATCCCTTGTTTCGCTATTCCTACCGATCTCATAAGTCGGATTTCTTTTATCCTCTTCCTCCATTTCGTTTTCTTTTTCTATTTTTCTACTCTACCTTCTCCATCTTTTCTAGCTGGCACTCTCTCACTGAAAAGTTTTCAATCATGGACAGTGGACCTTGAAAAATTCTGAATTACTCGCCGGTCGGTAAAGCGTCAAAAACTGCATTGCACGCATATCACTCAAGTAGAGTGGGCAACAAGAAATAAAAAAAGAAACTACGTAAAGTACAGGTCGAAAAACTGCTTTTCTCATGCTCGCGACGATTCTTCCCACGTCCAGTTCCCAAGTGCGTCAAACTGCCAGCCGTTCGCATGATTCAGCTGGACGAGATGTAAAAATCGTTCGGGAAATATAGACGTAACCGGTGACTTCGCTATCGTGATCGGCAAATACCCGACACACCGTGTCCCGTGTACACAGAAGAGCCCCGAGAAACCTGCGTTCGAACATAAGCGACACCGCGGATACCCGAGGCTCCGGTGCTAAAACGTTGAACGCGCGCATCTGGCTTGTAGAAACTGCAATGACGGGCACAGAAATGGTGCATGCATGCACCGATGCATAGGCCGTGCGACGAGAGCGGAGTAACTGTCAGCGAGACGGTGCATCATCGTGACACAAGCGTTTCGAGAACGCGTTCCCGCAACCCGTAAAATCTCCTCTGTGTTTGACTTCCATTCGCGATTTCGCCCCGAGACGGTGTCGACTTTATCTGCGACTTTATCACCGATCGTAAGATGTCAACCGATTCTTGAACCGCTGACAGACAACGTTGTCGCGAGATCGACGAGCGACGAGCTTGTTAGAGCAACCAGCGAGTTCTGCTTCTTTCGTTTAACATTTTAGCACTCGAACTTGCAGACGAGGCCGATTCACTTGTTACCGATCTTCTCTTGCACCTCTTATTGGAATCATAGAAATGTTTCCACGAGAACTTTCCATGCAAACTTCTTTATTGAAGCACACATTGTTAGAATAGTGATTTCTTTAATCCCTTGCACTACGATTTATTTTACTGTTACCGTACGAAAAATATTTTTCACGTTCACAATTTCGGAAGAAAAGAAAAGAATTTATATTTATTTTATGTCTACGTGTTCTCCAGCGTCTATATATTGATAACAACAAAATAGAACTCTATTTTTGTTTAAGAGAAATAAATTATATATGTTTTTATTTGATTCCGTTCAAAATCATTATCACGAGTCTGACTCGTTATAGTGCAAGGGGTTAACTGTTGCAAGGATGTTTATGCAAAGTTCAGCGTTGATATTATTTAGTTGGCTGAATAATTCGTGCCGATTTTGACGGAAAATTGAAACGCAAAGCGTTTAAGACTTTCTATATATTTATTAAAAATAAAAATAAATAGGCAGGAATTTTCCGGACAACCCAATATCAAAGTAAAAAACGAATAATTACTCAGTTCTGGTATCTACAAATTAACGAAGACAATTTTGCATAAAAATCCGCAATGCACTCGCGACAAATCAACGTTTACAGCAAGTAGACACTACGGTCTGCAAAGCAGACATTATCACGGTGCACAAGTTAGCCGAACCGCTGGCAAGTTCAGGTTTAAAGACTTAATTAGACAATTGACGGGACGACAGCTGAAAATATATCCTTCGCGTATCGTTTTAAAAAATAGCAGGTTCCAGACGGTTGGTATCGCGAACCCGAGGATGTAAAAAAATTGCAAAAGATACGTATTCGCGACGTAACGGGCGCGTTTGTGGGAAAGTTAGCCGCGGTCGGCGGCGTTGCAGGAAATTGTAATTCACGGTAATCGATATCCGGATGAGGGGAGTACGCCGCGACAATAAACCCGGCCACGACGTAATCTCTACCGTTGGCGAATTATTTTAATGGGGGACTTGTATATTCCGTTTCGATCCCGGATGTGTTTCAGCTACTCATTAACGGATCACGTGAAATACTGTAGTCATTTAGGAATTAATACCTATCCTACTTAAAAGATTGCTACTTCCTCCTTCGCCGTGTGCCCGAACCGAAATCAGTTAATGCTCCGTTCTTTGAAGCGCATCGATTAATCTCACCCTCTCCACTGTGATCGAAAAATACCAAATTCTCTTCAGCAATAAATTTAATTAATTTTACATGATTGCTTGCAGATCTTTCAGAATCAAAGGGTAAAATAAGAAGCGTATGTCGTCTTCTTTAGAAACAGCAAGCTATCATTATAATAATCCCCATATTGCCGGATCAAAAAATTAAATTGAATTTGCATGATCATTTAAAGATGTTTCAAGATGACAGAGTAAAATAAGGAACGTATGTCTTCTTCTTTAGAAACCTTGGGACGCGTTCCTTTTAATTTAGTTGCCCCAAATTTTTACAAAACATAGCTACAATGTTTCTAAAACCAGTAAACTATCATTGCAATGGTCCCTATTCTTCCTAATAAAAATAATTAAATTTTGGATGATTGCTAAGAGGTTAATTGACAAAAATTGTAAGAGGCAACTGTTTTCTCTACAATTCCTCGACATAGAAATTTTCTAAAAATTTCTTTGACTCGTCATCCGTGTTGGTTAAATTTTACAGGAGACATTTTATTTTCCAGAATGCGCAAACATTGATTCCGACTACTCTAAGTGGATTTCTGTAAAACAATCTAATAGAATGAGACTGAATGACGCATGATATTATGACAATCTAGCATACATACGTTCTCGTTGGACTTTCATCCGTCCTCGCAAAGCGTCCACAAGGATTTGTCTGATCGTGTATGATTGACTGGGTGCTTACCTGAAAGCAGAAAAGAGAGAGAATCAGTATGAATGACGTGTTGCAGGCGTGGGGACATCGATCAAGGTGTATGGTCGTGATTATCGTTGCGTATCAAAAGAAACTACGGTGTTCTGTGTTTGCGATGGATTCTGCAGAAAGGATCGTCTAGATCGAACGTTTCTCTTAAAACGAACGATCGAATCGAAGTCAATGGAAATTGGAAGTGCCAAGCATCGATCAATGCGATCAATTCATTTCATAAATTAGAAAAGTGAATTTCTTACCTATTACTATTTATTACTAAAAAGCATCAGATAGCAGAAAAGTATATTATTTACAAAAACTATTAACGAGGAATTATACCACATTTGAAATCGAGCAGGTTTCATCTGCCACAGCAATAAATAACAATCTAGTTATTCACGTAACCTGTTCCAAGTACCGCACTCTATTTACACGATAAGTGCAACGTTGCCGAGGTGATGGTATTTTACGCGACGTTGATGAGAATCATCGAGCAAATAACACAACGTTACTGTACAACGTTTCGAATCCAAGATGGTGGCATTTAACGCGACTTAACTAATAATTCAGATTCAGTTTACCATTGCTGACGACGACCCAGCAGATCAGTTTATAAGATTCGCCCTGTATAGCGTAGATCGAGCGTTGCTCTCGCCCACGATGGAATCGCGGGTTTGAAGCGTACCCGAGAGGATCCGTCTTGATTCATCAGCGGGTACTCTAACTCGTGCTCGTGCCGTTCGAGAATAGCGAGGACTGTTTGCAACTGGCAAGACTGCTGCGCCAGTCGCGGCCAAGCACCAATAACACCAAGTTAATGATGTTTGGTTGACGGATTTATGAGGGCAGTGCATGGCGGTGCACTGCACAGGGTAAAGGAGTCATTGCACGCGCTATAAAGATACGACCTCGAGCCGATCCCTTCGATCGTATCGCGGAAACCATTAGCTAGACCGCAAAAACGGAATCGTACGTTTCCTTCTGACGCGGCGGGACACGGGAAAACAAGATTGATGCCCCCGACCGATTGATAAGAAAGAAAATATTTGCCCCACGCCCCGAAGGAAATTGCCTCGCGCTCGTAAACACCGACCTGTCCGACCGAATTTTTCCTACGGCCAACTATAGCCGGCTTAGTCTTTCTTTCGTATAGTCGTTTCGCCGGTGATCGGACGACGATGATCACGGTGCTACCGGTTTCGTCTTACTGCGATCCCGGGATTGTGCTATTTTATAATTATAGTTTCGAATCGCCGGAGGCTGTGATTTCAAAAAGCATGTACAGCGAAACACGAAAGTATTCGAACGAAGATTCGAGTTGATCCGCCGAGCTGTCGCAGTGATTTTTGACATGCTAGATTTAGGCCGTGCACACTGGGACATACGTCGACATCACACTTCGTTGGCATCTCGGGAAGTAGGCTATACGTAATTATGTTATTGCATGTATCATGTGCTGGGGAAGTATTGATTAGTGCAGTTATGTACGATGTCGATGTTCGATATTTGGATGGATAAAATTTCATTCTAAATTTCCCCGATTCTTTTGTAAATTTTCCTACAAGCTACTAGACGCGTGGGCAGAGATTATGGCAATTTCCAGGTCGATCGGAATGAAATTACGTTGAAATATTTCAAGAAATATTTTATAATAATTGAAAATATTGTTGCATCGTCTTCAAAATTGACATGCGCAATCAGGAAGTTTTCAATTTATTATTGGAATAAAAGCATTGTAGAATTCGTAACGTAAGTACATTTTTTAGAGCCTCGAACATTTAGTTTGAAACCGTTTGGATACTTTTATGGGCTTCCTATCGTTGACGTTCCCAAGAAATATTTTATAAGAATTGCAAATGTTAATGCACGGTCTTCAAATTTTACATGTACAATTAAGACACTTGCAACATACTACTAGAATAAAAGCATTATAGAATTCGCGACGTAAGTACAGTTTTTAGGACCTCGAGCACTTAGTTTGAAGCATGACCACGCATTACTATAAAAATGGGGTGGGTATGAAATAAACACGGTCGTTTAATTTTTATAAGGCAATACAGATCAGCCACGTTTAGTGCTCGGTAGGTTTAACGTCAACGTGGGATGTGTTAATGCAGGCTACTGGTTTTGCGATTATTAACGCGGAGAGATTGCGGGATTATTGTCTCGGGCATATACAAAGTAAAAGGAGTTTTATCGATCAACGCAGGAATTAAGTGGCAGAAGTTATTACCGTGATTACTCTTTTAAGCCTCGCGAGTCCTGTTCGTGATGGAGTTCGGTTTATTGAGACAGATCGTAATAAAAATTAATTTGTAATTACCCGATTCGTTCGGTCATACGGTATAACGAAGATTGATTCGTGCCACGATGAATGCGCTTTTGTTGCATGCGTGGCAAAATTGACTGCACTTTAATCGATTCTCTAAATTGTATTTTTATGCAATTCTCTCTATACAAAAATGCAAAGCTTTCTCTGAGAATGAACTAGCAAAAAATTTCATGAAACATCACGTTCTTTCTTAAAGTCGTTTCCATTGAAATTGTATTTTATACATTTATCAAGATCTTTATAAGCTGATAATGCAAAAATTCAGAATCCATCTATTCTACAACTTTCTAAAACAGTTACCAAGTGTATTTCGCTTAAATTTTTGTTTGTCTAGATTGTAATTTATTATTTGTTTGAATAGCAGTAACGGGAAATATGTTCATTAGATATTTGATTATTTATATTCACAGCCAATAATAAATGGCAGAAACGCATTTGCTACTGTATAAAAGAAGAAAGAAGTTATACAATGTATCTTTACTATTTTCTGAATTAGCACAAAAATTTTATGCAATTAAATGATTGATTCTAATTCGCGATGAGAAAAATATAAATTGAATTATGTACGTTGCTGTATGTTAAATAGTTTTAACAAAGTTGCTGAAAATTTTTGTTACATCGAATGCCCCACCGGCGATAACATAATAGAAGTTAGCGACCGTCTATTGAGAGCAGTATATTTATAGCGTCGTAATAATATATGTGCGTGAATGTAGTTATTTCGAGTTACTGGCGCCTATAACATTCAAGCTATAAAACTTAACCTTAATAGCTAAATTTAAACACAAAGGTTCGTTTATTGTTGTACAACACGTTCCGTTCTGACTGGTAATATTCTAGCTGTCTTTTCTGGCTGTAAAACGGTGATAAGAGTAGCGCAGTGCTATGCGCCGGCAAATGATAAAGTAGGTAAATACATATGTATGCATCGCGAAGTGTGCAACTGGACACGGTGCTTCGAGTCAGTCTACCGCGACACTTTCGAAAATTCGAAACTTTCTTGATTTCTTCAGAAACGAATACGTTCGAACCTCCAAAAAATGTAATTTCCATTACAATTTTACAACTCACATAAAGTTTCACAATTTTTTGCAGCAATATCTTTAATAATTCGTGCAATCTCTTCATAGTTTTACAATGCACTTAATCATTTTTGTTACGAATGCGTGAAATCTGTGAATTAATGGTAACGTATAATCAATGTGAGCCTCTTAGATTTAATTTCTTCTATTTATTTCGCGTGGATTTTTTTAAATTGAATAATTGCCAGGAACAATGAAGTTATCTGAATCGATCAGCGAGATCGCTGGTTAACTTTCGAATATTTCTCGTTGTCAGGAAACACACTGGTGGATGTGGCAATCATATTTATACCTACAATCGGGTCACCGTGCGCTTTCACATCTTTTCATTCACGTTTGTCAACGAACCATGACACCATTTGACAGAAACCTAGATAATTGCATGCGACTCGTATATGCTGGCGGTAACAAAAAATATCCGTTACAGTAAATAACATCGATCGTTAAAAACATGTTTCATAGCTGGCAAACAAATCTAGGAGACGTAAAACATTTAATTCTCTATTTTCACTCTAATTTTCCAATACATAAACCATACCTACGTATCCGTAGCGTGTAAATAAATTTAAAACACATCAATATTTAAATCCTATATTTTCAGTCTATTTTTCTAACACTTTGCACACCATACTAAATGCTAATGTCAAATCGAGAACACATAAAAATGTAAATTCTATATTTTCAGTATATTTTTCTAACACTTTGCACACCATATTAAATGCTAATGGCAGATAAACAAATCGGAGAGACGTGAAAATTTTAATTCTCTATTTTCAGTCTAATTTTCTGATACATAAACCATATCGAATACTAATAGCAGCTCAACTAGTTTGGTCTAAGTTGTTCTAGCGTTGAACAACATTGAAACATCAAAAGACGGTGAAAATCTATGTTAATTAAATCTTGTCATTTTTATAAGATAATTTTTATCAAATAAAATTATTTCTAATATTTCCAAACGATTGAGCCATGTAATTAAACCACAGAGTAATCCAACAAAGTATTAAAATCGATATCCTTTTGTTAAAATATGTATACATTTTTAATTACCGAAATTATAATTCGCGAAGTGTCCACATATTTTTGCGATGTGTTTATAGCATTTTAAATAAGTTTAAATTTTTTTATCGTTACAAAACGACGAATTCTTTAAGTCCATTGACAGTGGAGATATACGGCAAGAACTTCTCGAGTATCATGATGTCCGAATATTAATGCGGGCCACTGTATATTATCTTGTAAACTTTATCCAGCTCCGAGTAGGTCGGACGGACCCTTTCGATCGTTCGAGGGTTAAATGGTCCCGCGGTCCACGGAAAAATCGGTGAAAAGCCGCGAAGGACAAAGGAACCGGCTCCGTGTTTTCTGCAGCGTCTGCACCGAGGAATCCACGCGAAAACACATGCAAAAAGCAACGGTAGTGCGCACTTTTGAGCGCCGCCGTTAAAAGCGAACGAGAACCGGGCAACAATGGGCTTATCGTGGCGGCTCGCGAGCGCTCTAATCTCGTTCTGCCAATCGCGCGTCGACTCGAGGGGGCTGCAACACCACGATAAACAGACTGGAACGCAAATCGCCGGCCTCGTTAGCATAACTCTACGTTGGTCCTCTCGCAGATTCTTGAGTGGTTTCCGCAACCGTCACGCGAATTACTTCGATTCCGCTCGTCAACCGTTTCTGACAAGTTCTCTCCCCTAATCTTCTCCAACAACCTCTTCTTCGCGTTTTCTCCTTGAAATTTTTAATCGGCGTGGAGTTGAATCGTTTATTATCAGAACGAGGATTTTATGCACTTATGGCAGAAACAACTTGCGGAACGCGACAAAGAAATATTGGATTATCCGGAAACGTTCTTGTCGATTTACTCATTAGAAATCGATTATTTATCTATTTTGATATATATTGGATAGATTAAATTTTATTCAGGTATATATTGGCCATTATTATTTATGACCTTTTGCCATTTTTGGCTAGTGAAGAGACGAATGCCTTTCGCGCAAGGGTTAATTTGCAAAAGCTGTGCTCGAGGATTTAACAGAAGAAAAGATGGTTTTCCATCGAACCCGAGTGTTTCGCGGGGGCTCCACAAAACTGATCTCGCACGGAGATCTACAGTGCCTATAATGTCCAGCATTATGCTATCGAGTCGGTCGGAGGGACAAAGAGGCGACGGCTATTAGCTGAAACAGGACACCATAAGCCCGGTCGGTCCCCAATAAACCCGATCCCGTGAAGTCAGATTACGTATCATCGTTCGATCGCCAGCGTGTCCCGGTATTCGAAAGTGCAAAAGCGTCCGGTGCGAGAACTGTCAAAGGGCAAATACGTGTCGCACGGCGACTCCATGGCGCGCTTATGGTCTTTTTCCCGGTTCCCGGCCGCCCGCTGGGCAAACATCTTGCAAGCTGCCAGCGTAACTTCATACGCGATATCGTTGTCACGGCTAATCGACACTTTGTAGGATAATGCCGGGGTCGTACACGCACAGCAGCGTCGTTATACTATGTGCTCGAACGATAACTATCGTTTCGCGGATCTTATTAAGCCCGGTCCCGGTTTTTATCTGCTGTTCGTGCAACGATGTAGTATCCGTTGCTTAAGCACCTCCGCGTCGTTAGCTCTTCTTCTCCGATCTGAAATTAAATTATGCCTGCGCCGCGCGTTTATTATAGCCGCGTCAAATTCAACTGGTTGCTCAATCCGGCTCTCCTCGTTAATGCTGCCCGCATCAACACCCGACAGAGTAATCGCTAGATTGCATGTGCTTATGCAAATCCAGGATTTCGCGGGCCGATCTGCTAGATCTGGGATCGAGCAGATGCGTACTTGCTCGATGAAATGTAATCTGATATAATCACACGCACTACCGGGCAATGTTTCCTATTTAGAGCATGATTCTTTCCTTTTGCTTGCTAAATGGAATCTAAACATTTGCAATCGCACCAACATCAATTCCAGAACCAGTTTCTTTTTTTACAAGTTGGCTGTGTTCGACGAGTATACTCGTCATGGAGAATTGGCAGAAGAAGACATAAATTTCGATCCTAGGAAAGGGGGAAATCTGGTCCAATCCAAAGAAGGGATAATCCGTTTGAATCCAAAGAGGAGGAAATCTATTGGGTTGTTCGGAAAGTAATTTCGTTTTCTCCCGACTGAGGATTTAATTGTATTTTTTTTTGCACCCAACTTCACACTTAAGCCGCATAATCATTATATGTTTTGAGAGCTGATGTAGCAAGGCTTGTGTGCGAAAAAGTCCAATTGGCCAATATATAATTTAATAAAATATTTGTTCATTATACGAAAATTGTCTTTCATTTTCACAAAAAAAAAAAAAAAACGAAATTACTTTCCGAACAACCCAATATTTCGATCCAAGGAGGGAGAAAGTCTGTTTCGATCCAGAGGCGGGGGGGTCTGCAGACTGATTCACGGCGCAAAAAATAAAACAGCTATTTCTCATTACGCGTAACGATATAAGGTATCAAGAACTAATACGATTCCCGTAGCCGAGCCGTTCCGGAGCGTTCGATAATTTATGGTCCGCAGAAACGGAAATAAAAGCGCGTTGTCCGCGGCGCTGCGGCTCCTGTCATTAATCCCCCGATGCCATTACCTATTCTTCGGACAGAGAGCTGATAAATCTTCAGCGTACGAATTAATAACGCGGCGACTAGACCGGATCAATCTCACTGCCAAGGCCTTCGGAAAAAGGAGCATTATCCTGTCTTCGAGAAACTCGCGGCGGCTCGCGGCGAAAGCAATTTGCTCGCCTTGAGAACGACGGTAAATCACGTTGCTGCGCGGGTTCAGCCTTGTTCGCGAATTTTCCTGCAATCTAATCGTTCAAAATGTGCGAATTCGAGATCCGACTATCACTCGTATCGCGTGCGGATAATATCCTTTAATCGCTCGCTGCTAGCGTGCAACGTAGAAAAATAATAACGACGCCGGCGTATTGACACAACAATACCGACTCTCCGATAAAACTTCTGTTTCGACGTATTTTACACAATTTACGACGTCGATGTCGAGGTCTTCGGCCAGTTACTAGTTAATTAATACTGCGCAACAATATGTTCTGTTAAATCGATAAACTGCAGACTTTCGTGCCAGTTTTATTTTTTCCAATCCACTTTCACGAAGTTCATACGATGGGACTACCATCGGAAAGGCCTTGCCTAATATCTTTTATTTCTTGTATGTAGTGTGGCAATTTGCAGGGGTGCCTCGGAGTCGCCATTTGACTGCTGAGGGTTCACTTTTACTTATAAAAATATTTTCTGCATTTTAGAAAACTTGGGGCGCTGGCGTTTCACCGATTCAGTTCACATTTGAACGATCAAATACGTTTAATCAGTTCCATTGGAAGCTTTTCAATTTCAAGAATTTTCACAAAATGGAAATAAAATATTTCCATTAGTTTTCACTGAAAAGTTCAGACAGTAGATTCAGTATTAGAACACACCATTGATTAGAATATGAGAGCATGAATATTTTCGATTAGAATCGCAAAGGAATCTTCTATATCTTACGACTCCCACCGGAAATTTATACTTTGGCGCGAAGATGACGGCTCGAACGATCGCCGGTGTACCCTCTCGATCTTCTTGATCGCGTTTACGATCGTTCCGATCACGAAGTATGCCAAAGCCAGGTCAGACCTTGCAGATCGTCGTAGTACCGCGAGGCGTTAAGTCGTGCCGCGATAACGAAAAGGAAAAAAACAAAGGACAGCGAAGAAGAAGACGAAGAAGAAGACGAAGAAGAGGATGGTAAAGGACAGAGTAGAAGAGGATGAGATACGTGACGCGTCGGTGCAACGCTGCAACGAGCAGGCCAATTTATTTAATGATGACGCGTTTAACAATAATAAGAGTGCCGGGAGCACCGAGGATGTTTTGCCGCGTGTGTAGCGGGCTCGCAAGTGCTACCACGTGTGCAACACGTGTGCCCGTCGAGCCAGCACAGTGTTACGTGCGCGTAAACTCATGGTTAGAGTGGCATGCGCATCAAGGTGAGCAAATTGCCCTGACCGGAGAATCGCGATGAAAACACACCGTTTCTGCCGAGATAAAATAGAAACGACCGGCGAAATAAAAAGGGAAACGATCGTACGGGACGAGAGATCCTGTCGAAGGACTCTCGTCCTGCGAGGACCATCGAAAAACTAACGCCTCGATAACTGTTCAAGAGATGCGCACGATATTTGTGCAAAATGTACGACCATACCTTGAAACTCGACTTTCACTGTTAACTATAAGAATTAGAAATTCAAAAATTTCCAAAATCGATTTTTCATCACTTTCAAATCTTACGTCCCACTGTGGATGCATCACTATACATTCTTCTCTATGTGATTGTTAATAACAGAAGGGTATAATGTAGAATTTTAAATTTAGTTATCGAAGGTTTCGTCTCCCTATATATTACAAGGTGCACTACTGATTGTCTACCATATTCTGATTCAATAAATTCCTTATCAATTTCTTTTCTATTGTGCAAAATTCCTAAAAAGGTATAATGTAGAATTTTAAATTTAGTTATCGCAGGTTTCGTCTCCCTATTCACTACAAGGTGCACTATTGATTGTCTACCATATTCTAATTCAATAAATTCCTTATCAATTTCTTTTCTATTGTGCAAATTTCCCAAAAGGCTATAATGTAGAATTTTAAATTTAGTTATCGAAGGTTTCGTCTCCCTATTCACTACAAAGTGCACTACTGATTGTCTACTATATTCTAATTCAATAAATTCCTTATCAATCTCTTTTCTATTGTGCAAAATTCCCAAAAGGGTATAATGTAGAATTTTAAATTTAGTTATCGAAGGTTTCGTCTCCCTATATATTACAAGGTGCACTACTGATTGTCTACCATATTCTGATTCAATAAATTCCTTATCAATTTCTTTTCTATTGTGCAAAATTCCTAAAAAGGTATAATGTAGAATTTTAAATTTAGTTATCACAGGTTTCGTCTCCCTATTCACTACAAAGTGCACTACTGATTGTCTACCACATTCTAATTCAATAAATTCCTTATCAATCTCTTTTCTACTGTGCAAAATTCTCAAAATCAATTTTCCACCACTATCAAACCCTTGATCTCCCTGTGCCCCGATGGGTGCACCACTATGCGTCCTTCTCCAAGTACGTGTGCTCAAAGCGAGAGACAGATAGGGAATCTGAAAGGAAGAGAGGTAGGAGAGAAAGAGAGAGGGGGTGAGAGAGGGAATGAAAGAGAGAGAGAGAGATCAGAGGCTGCATTACGAGTTGACGCCTGATCCGGGCAACGTGCCGGGCACAACATTGCGCACGTGCTATGAATAGTTAGAGCCAAGTTAGCGCTGATTATCGTCGTGTTGGCGTGAGCAGTGGACCTGCCTCTCTGTACTAAAAGCCATGACGCTGAAATTTTCTGATCGGACGGCCCATACGGCCGCTAATATTAGAATCGAGCACATACCAGCATTTCTCACTCTCTGTTCTTTGTTGGTCCCGCATCCCGGATTGCCCGAGGAACATCCGAAGAGGTCAAAGGTCGAAATTATACGCGATCATGGTAGAACGTTTCGCGACGGTGTCACGATATCTATGCGACGACGTACGTAGACACATTGAGTCTCGTAATCTTGGTTGGAAAGGTAGAATTCTGGATTAGAAGGTGTAACAGGGTTAGAAAATCTAATGCAACTGTTATGTCAGACTCTTAACCCTTGGCACTGGAAGCTGTCTCAACCTCAACAACCTAGAATATTTCCATACTGCATGATCTATTTCCTCTTATGCATATGAAACTTTTTACTATTACTCGTCCTTGCAACTGTCAAGTTTTTATAAAATTCTTACATACAGTTTTGGACCCGAGACGGTGGCATTTAACGCGACATTTCCGTAATGAATTCTTGAATATTTTAATGTTTAAAGTAGCAAGGACTTACGATTCTTTTAAAAGAGAAAAATGGATAGAAACTGCACAGAATGTTTCGAATCGATCTTTAAACGAGATCAGATTAAAGAAGGTACTTAAGTGGATCTAATTAATGACCGTAACAAGGTCGTAACAATTTATCAGCGCGAAGCAGATTCACGTTACAGACTCGTGCAACCCGACACGATGAACAACAGATGGTTGGAATTGGATCTTAGATCGAGCACACTATACTCTGAAAAAAGCTGATGATGTAATGTGGCTAGCGTGGATTGTAAATACACGTATTTACGGCAATCAAATATGCAAATTCTTTTTCTTTGTGTTACTATGTCCTGCTTGATTCTTTGAATTGTATTATCCATTTTCCCGAGCTGCAGAATCGAAACGATCCTCGGTTGTTATAGCTTAGAATTTAATCGTAGAAATTTGCAGAAAATAATTCCATTAACAAATTACAATTACATATTCTATTCTGATAAATGATACTCTATTCTATGCATTTATCGCAAAGCTCCATGGTCGAGAAATTAAATAACGAGTGGTTAAATTTGCAAACTGTGAAATGTTGCAAATTGATATCGCTTAACATCGATAATATTGCGATTACAACGATTTATGTATCCAATGATCACAGGCTGATGGAATCTAGGAAGAATGCAAACGTCCTCGAGTGAATTTGCGAAATTAATGTTCCTGGGATGACTCTGACGATTCGCGAACCGCAGGGCTAGTTCGCAAAGGTCATTGTTATTCGGTACGATGAACAATGTATCGGCACGATTAGATTTAGGTCAAGGAGAAACCTGATAGAGCAACTGAAATCACGGCGTGCCAAACGTTTGGCATCGCTCGCATTGATCACGCGACTACACCGAGGAACTATGTACAATCGATACAAAAGAACCAACCAGTAGGTCAAACTTTTATCTTCCGAACTTCTCGACACGGCAAGGTTTTAGACAACTTCCTCGACAAAATTAGCTCCGCAACAAAAATGTCTGTTCGCGTCTATTCGCGACTCCTAACCATTCGCAGCGCAGAAGTATTCCGAGCGTAAGAAGATTGCTCCTAGATTATCGAGAGCTAAGAATAGTTGACGAATTGTTCGCGCTTTTATCAGTTTCTTTTCTTTTCTTGATCGCAGTGGGTCAAACTACCCTTTTTAGATTTTCTATTTTAACAATCAACATTGTCAAAGAATGAGTTTTCGATTATTCCAGTAAAGTTGATATGTCTGATGGTAACTCATTGCTAGGCAAAAATTAAAAGACTAACTAAGATTGTTAAAAGATTAAGATTAATTTCTACGATTAGGATTATCAAAAAATTGCAATCATCGATGACCCTAGCAAAACTAACGAGGGATAGTTGATTGATTGTTGAAATTGGCTAGTCAAAGAGTAAAAATTTGACAAGAAATCAGATGTACAAGATCAGTAGTTGGAAATATTGCAGAACTCGCAGCGGACCATAAATCTAGCAATTAATCTCGCCATCCTGGTTGAAAAGACTCGTCTGCCCCGAACGGTCAGCTTTTCCCGCGTTCAAAAACGACGGCGACCGCGTCATTCTGGTAAAGTGCACCGCGAAATGCATCTAACGCGCAACTGGTAGCGCGAGCGAGTCCTAAAACATTAGGAACATAGAGAAAGCGAAATTACTATATCCCGGTGTCGAAAAACCTGGCGAAGACCTGGGTCTGTTGAAGATGTTCCTAATTACCAATGTCGGCTTGCGGGGAACTAGCTCGGCAATGTAAGCCGGCTCGCGTGCTCTCATTAACAATTACCTGTACAAGGAGAGTTAATGCGCGGCATTATTCCGGTTATAATTAGTGTCGACAGATGCGAGACGAGAGGAGAACAGGGGGACCGCGTTGGAAGGGACGGTGAAAGGGATAGGGTAGGGCTCGGTACAAGCCTCGGATAATGAGTTTGCGAGAGCAACGGGCCTAGCCAACTACTGATTCTCCGCTGGCATAAGCCCCCGACAACCACGATCAACCGGCCTTCCGCTCCTTTAGTCGCGTCAATGCCGATAATTAGTCATAGTGTGGTTTACGAGCCGCGTTGCGTCGCTAATTCAAAGGAGACACCTGCGCTCGATTTTTGCTCCTCCAGGACTCGCCACATCGCTGTCTGGCTGACTGACCGAATACTGGGTTAGCACCTAGCCTTGTACAATCAATATTCAGTGGACTACAACCCCTATGCATCTACAACAAAATTGTTTGCTCAAGTATCACGTTGTAAAGCCGATAGAAAAATTGTAGGACATTGCTATACTCGATCCTAACTCGGGACAAGATCCTTATCCTA